>JAOCPU010000040.1:0-320222 GCA_035772785.1 Phlebiopsis flavidoalba | reverse complement strand
AATGCTAATAATGAATATCCTAGATAGTTACAACGACCCCCAGACCAATAACACCCAAGAAACAAAGGGAACCCTGCCCAAATATTATTTTTTGCCGCTTTTCTCCCAGAATAAAATATATATCCCTATTGTTCCCATGTGGCTTGGATAGCTTCCAAACTTCAATTTCTGTATTGCCCCAAAATGTATACCTTTACAATGGGCAAGCATACCGCCACGATTTGTAGCCCCCATTCCCCCAGGGTATACCCCCCAATATGCTATTTGACCGCTTTTTTATTAATTATTATAGTATTTATTTTACTGTGGGCCCTGCACATCATGGAACCTCTTGAAAATCAAGATCTGAGCTCTACAGATGTATATCTCATGTAACCTACATGAAAGAATGGAGGGGAACGAAAGGGAGGGCAGGAATAGCAGCAGAAAAAAGGGCAGGAAAAGCGGAATATAATGCCAGGAGGCTGGCCCATCAAGATCTAATCTAATTTGATGGAAGCATAGAATCTTATCTGGAAGCAGGCACCATCAGTGCCACAAAGCTTTTTGATGGGATAACTGTTTCCTGGCGCTTTTTGAGCGCTTTTTTCCCGCAAATTCCATAGGGTTGCATATTGTAGAAAAACTCTATTTTGCCTCATAGCTCCCTCCCATCAAAACATATGACAAAAACCGTTTTAACTGACATATGGTTTGTTTTGATGGCTCTACTCTACTACCGGAATATTTTCGACATTTTTGGTCCCCTATTTTAAGATGAGGGAAGCTGGGAACTACAGTGGGTGCTATGAGATAGCCCCAAAACGCATTATGGGGCGCTCTAAGGGATAGCCTCATAATATATAAAGGCTACATGCACGCCTGACAATTCCTTGTCCTCGAGCCTGACAAGTGCATCATAGGTGGGAAGGCCAAGGGGCACTGGTGCTTCGGGCGCCGGTACAGTTATTCCACCTTTTACTCTCCTTTATTCCACTAACCTAGATTTTTGGTAAATTGTAGTGATACTCCCTGGTTTCACAGGGATCATTACGACTCTGCGCGTGGAACTTTGTCCTTCCTGGGGCCAGCCACGATTGGATTGACGTTCAACCAATGCCACGATATTGGCAATACAACGCCCCCGGTCCCGCCCACAAGTCGACAACGCCGTGCCGCCCACGTCGGACGATGCCGCGCCGCCGCCCACGTACGTCGACGATGCCGCGCCTCTGCCGTCGTCCACGGTCGACGACGCTATCGGCCCATGAGACTAGCCGATGCCCACATAAGCCGACGACGTCGTGTCATCGCCACGGCCACGCGTCGACGACGCTGCGCTAATCGCCCAACGCGACCGTGAACGTCGCCTTCGCAGCGAATGCCCCTGCGCACAAAGCTTCGCCGCTGCGCCGACAGGTCAACGCCAGCGCCAGATCCGGGGAAGCCGCCCACGCATTACGCCGACGGCGCCGGGCCAGAAGTGCGCCATGGAGCCGCGTCGCCCACGTCGATGATGCCATAGACGACGCCGATGCCCACACCGCTGCAGCGCGCGCACTCGGCACTGCGCCTCCCGCTCGTGCCGAGTCCCTGAGTCTCAGTACGGGGATGGCGCGCGAGGGTGGGCTAGGCACCGTTACTGACCTTCAGTCGTCAAGTTCTCCCAGGACTGCACTGACCAGCTCGTTGATGGCTTCCTTGAGCATTTGTGCTGTCTTGAGGCTCGACTAATTCTGGGAAGTAGGCCCTTCTACTTCATCAGTCATCCTGATACCTCGACGAGGGGAGATGTCCTCATGTGTGTGACATGTAGTACAGTGTGCTCATTGACATGGTTGATAGTGTTCATTGTGTGCTGGAACTTAATGAGCCTCAATTGATAGATCTGTTGAATAGTGAGCTAATTGATGAGAGTTAGTCAATTAGTCAATTAGTCAATTAGGTAGCTGTATATCTTCAGTAAGGTAAATGAATCAAGAAGAGGATAGTTTATGAGACAGATAGGTGTCTAAAAGTTAGCAAAAAGGAGGCTTAGCAGATAAAGGAAGTAATGTATGAGTAGAGAGTGAAAAGCCATTCATTTATTGCAAAAAAGCAAACTAGTATTATAATATGATACAAACTGTATGTAAGTGACAATATAGTGTGAAAAGGGATTAAATGGGACATTAACACCCAGGTATTGCTATACAAGCTGCCTGATAAAGAGTGAATAGATGATTAATAAAGAAGTCATTAAGGTCCAGAGTAGTCAAGAAGTTGGAAGTTAAGCATGATTTAAACATACAGAAGTCTCAAATAAGCCAAGAAATGGAATAGTTATGGATTAGCTGCAAAGTAGCTGAATATTATACAATCGTAAATGAGCAATTAGACAATTAGCAAATTAGAGTCAGAAAAGTCTTGAATTAGCTAGTTAGAGTCGAGATAGTTGGCAAATAGTGAATGAGGAGATTAGCTTACAATAAGCAACACAGAAGTAAGAAAAAAGTGACAAATTAGTGTATAAATGAAGTAGGCATAAAAGCCACCAGTTTATCTTCAAGCAGTGGCTCAGTAACATAGTTAGCATTAATTCACCTGAATTAAAAATTGAGGATTCTCTAGATGTCACTATCCTCTGTTTGAGGGGTAGACTGTCGGGTACGTAGAGTTTGTTATTGAAAAGTAAAATCCCGTCATCTATGCGCCATTGACGGCAATGCGTACGCAAAGGTGGAGTTGTGTTTGGGTCGACAACTGCCGCGAGAGCGGCGCGCGCGATAGTGTCTGAAGAGTACGCTCTTCGTGCTTCGTCTTCGATGGTTGGAATACCCTCGGTAGAGATAGCGTGAATGGCGTGTTCGTTCCAAACTTGTCCTCGTTTCCATGCTTTGACAAGTTCCAGAATGAAACTGGTAGGTGATGAAATGGGGAGAAGCCACAGCCAATCCTCGAGCAGGATGAGATTGTCGTTGTCTAGTTTGCCGTGGCTGTGGCTGTCTTGACGTGTAAGTCCATCACTTTGAGGCATGTCTTTGCCTGCGCGGTGCTGGAGAGTGTACCGGTATTGCTGTAGTGTATGCCACCAGCGAGCTTGTCGTCGGTTTTGTCGTCTAGGTTGACGGAAGTAAGTGAGATTCATGTGATCGGTAATGACGCGGATTTGGGTAGGGGGGCTCCATAGAAATACTTGTGGAATTCCTCGAAGGCGCGGATAATCGCTAGGAGTTCTCTGTCGTAGATGTCGTAGTTGCGTTCAGTCTCCGAGAGTGATTGAGAGATGTATGCGACAGGATGCCAATAACCATCCTTATCTTGTTGACGGAGTACTCCGCCAGTTGCGTATAATGATGCATCGGTTTCGGTTCCGTTCGAAGGGTTTTGTGTCGAAGGGTTTTGGTCTTATCTGCCATACGGAGTACCGGTTGAGTTGCGAATAACTTCTTGAGCTCGTCGAAGGCCTGCTGGCATTCCGCTGACCACTGGAATACCTGATTCTTTTTAGTCAATCCATTGAGAGGCTTTGCCAAGTCCGAAAACTTGGGTATGAATCGCCAATAGAAGTTGGCAAATCCGAGGAACCCTCGCACTTGTTCGACGGTGGTGGGAGTTGGCCAGTTTAGAATACCCTCGACCTTGGCTGTGTCCATTTCAACATGATTGTGGGAGATGATGAGCCCGAGGTATTCCACTTTGTCACGATCGATAAAACATTTCTCAAGTTTGAGAAATAGGTCGTTGTCCTGTAGCTTCTGGAGTACCCGTTGTGTACGCATATGGTGTTCTGTCATGTTGTCCGAGTGTAGAATCATGTCATCCATGTAGATCTGGAGCCATCCTTCGTTTACTTCTTCCCGAAAGATGTCATCCATCATTGCTTGAAATGTTGCTGGTGAATTGCATAATCCGAAGAACATCACCGTTGGTTCAAATGTTCCGTATTTTGTTTTGAAAACGCCGCTTTCCATTGGTCTCCTTCCTTGATACGCACGTTGTTGTAACCAGATCGTAGATCGAACTTGGTGAAGATGCGTGATCCAGTGAGTGTGATCGATGACTTCACTTGTGTTGGGTACAGGGTAGCGGTTCTCAATGGTGCCGGCATTCAAGTATCGGTAATCTTGGCAAGGTCGAAGCGAACCACCCCCTTTCTTGCCTACAAAGAAAAAGGGTGATGTCATAGAGGATTTGGATGGTCGAATGTACCCCTTATCGAGGGTTCTCCTCGATAAAGTCTTTCAATGCTTTTTCCTCTGCCGGTGCCACAGCGTACATGGGGAAGTCCTTTGGGATGAAGTCGGGCTTCAGATCAATGGCATGATCCCAAGGTCGAGATTGAGGGAACCGTTCCGACTGCTTCTTGTCAAAGACATCAGCAAAGTCTTGGAATTTGGTTGGGACCTGTGTTTCTCCGGTGTGTTCTTGTGCTAGGGATGTTTGCTGTGGTCATCTTTGTTGCGGACCCACATGTCTTCGACAGCATCCTCGATCGAATCCTGACCAATTTCTCGAAAGAGAACATGCCCGGAGTCTGGAAGGTAGGCTATGATGAATTCGTCGTCCTCTGTTTGTGTCGCCGGTTTGTCGATAGGTAGGAAGTCGGGGGTGATTGTCTATATATGGAACCTGGCAGGGATAGGCTTGGGAATCTTTAGATTGGGACGAAGTTGCAATGTTCCTGTTCTCCAGTTGATCTCCGGATTGTGCTCCTTAAGCCAAGTTATACCCAGGATGATGTCTTGTTTTACCTAGGGCAGAGTGACGAAGAGGGGGGTTTTGACGTAACTGTCCCCTATATGTAGATCCACTACAGTGCTGTGTGTGATAGCACCAAGTTTGTTTGCGCTGCCGTCGACGTTATACACTGGTATGGCTCGAGGTAGGCAGGTGGTTTTGAGCTGTAGGATGTTCACCAATCGTTGATTTATGAATATTCCGCTGGCTCCAGAATCGATTAAAGCCTTCGTTTTATGTCCGACATTGTCTCTCGATGTTAAGATAACTGGGATATGCATTGATTGGCCGTTCATGTCGGCGACTAATACAGAGTTAATTGAGAGACGGAGGGGTTGGGTAGTCGGTTCGCAACCCCTGACTAAAAAGACTGGTCGGAACTTTCGCATACGGCTTTGAAATCGGCTTTATCCTCGTCTCCCAGGTTTTGGATGAGCGCAAAGATAGTGGCGAGGGGGGATTCCGTGGTTTTTCCTCGTTGCTTTCAGTGTCTATATGACGAACGTTTGCTTTGGCTTTCTTTGGGCAGTTTGATGCCCGATGCCCTACTTCAGAGCAGATGAAACACTTCATTGGCTTGGCTTGTCCTCCTTGCATTGTGTTCCTCCAACCTCCTTGCCCATTGCTTTCTCCCTGCCCTCGTTTTTGTTCCCTCTTTGGTGAAGGACAGCTGCGGGCAAGGTGCCCGTATCCTTGGCAGTTGTAGCACTTCCGTCCTCCCAATTCAGTGCGATCAATATCCATGGGTTCTCCGTATTGATGAGAGGAGTTGTTGTTTTGAGAACTCCGATGAGTAGTTCAACCGTGGATGATATCGTCCGCTTCCAACATAATTGATTCCAGTTCCACGGCCTTTTCCATCCATGCCACCAAAGTGGTAGGTCTGTCGGTGGTGGGTAGGTTTAGGAGAATTTGTTTCAAGAGATCCCCCTTGAGGGCTTTCTTGAATTGGGGTAGGAATGAGTTGTTGGTGTCTGGCCTCGCCTGCCTGTGCGAGTAGGGTACGGAATCGGGATACAAGTGTGACTGCCGTTGGGGGTTTTAGCTGGTTTTGCCTTATTTTGTCTAAACCAATGGAGGCTCGGTTTTTCTCATTGGGAGATTTGTATGTTCAGCCTCTCTCGAAATCGCTGACGAAGGTTGTGAAGGGTGGCCACGCATTTCCCGATGCGTATCCATCCGTCTTCGCCTTGGCCCAATCCTTGGCCGTTCCTCCCATGTAGGACTTCATGTAGAGATAATCTTCTTCACATCATCGGTGAAGGTGGCGGCATTGGCGGTAATGTTATCCTGTACTGCATCCAGGAATTCGCGGGTGAGGAGAGTATCTCCTGTGAAGGTTGAGGTTGGTGCTAATTTGACTTCCCGTCCTCGTCCTGTGGCCCCAAAAAACTCGTTGTAGGATGGCCTTCCATTTCTTGTTGCGTTAATCCAGCAGGGGCAGGTCCTTGCTGCCCTGTGCTCCCTGCACTTGCTGACCTCCCTTGTACTCCCTGCATTTGCTGACCTCCCTGCACTTGCTGACGTCTCCTTGTACTCCCTGCATTTGCTGACCTCACCTGCTGACCTCCTTGTCCTTGTAAATTTGACATGTTAACACCTGTGTTTTGAGGGACGTTGAACGTTACTGCTAGGATTACTGTCGGAGTTTCGTGTGTGGTAGTTTCGATTGGATCTATTTCAATCGGCTCGTCGACTGTTTCTCCGACCGGTTCGGTTACTTCTTCTTCGAATTGTTCTACTTCGATGGGTTCGTTGACTGTTTCTTCAGTAGGCTCTGTTTGTTCTTCCGCTGGCTCTGGTCTCGCTTCTTCACTGCTGTCGCTTTCGGGGGGCAGCGAACTGGCCAGAGCTCTGTCTTTCGATGGGGGCAGGTGTTGCCGTTCGGGATATCACAGGAGTAGTGGTTCTTAAATGTCTCGGTGTACTCCTTCCTGCTGCTGGGATTCTTGCTGGAGTGTTTGGCCTGGTGGGAATTGGGGTAACACTTTTTGTTCGATCGAAGAGGCCTTCGGGGGTGCTGGGGTGGGGCTTCCACTTTTTCTCGTCGACTTGTCTCCAAAATTCTCCTTGGGGACTCTGTTCCGTGGGTCTGTCAATGCGTGCTTTTCCTCCTTGGCGTTGGGTGCTGTTTGTGAGCCTGTGGGGACAGGGCTGGTACAAACCCATCGTATGCGTCTGCGTTATCGGTTTCGTCTGTAATCCAAAAGTAATGCTTCTCGGAGGTATTGAACCAATGATTCTTCCCTTGACACGGAAGATTGTCTGTTGTTGTTGCCACTTTGGCCGGGTTCGGATGAGCCCTTGGATCAGATCCGTTTGATCCTTGGGTTTGAGAGTGCGATAACTAGTCGAGTATCAAGAGTGATGTCGAGTGTGGTGAAGAGCTTTTGCTAATGTTAGGCTCGGGCTGCTGGTGTCACTCCACACGGTCCGTTGTGTGAGTACGAGATAGATTCGGGCTACAGCTGCCCAAGCGGGGGAACTGAAAGGAGCAAAAGCTAATGTACACCCATGGTCTCGAAGGCCTTATACTGTAGGTTACCGACCTTAACGGCGGGGTCCCTTGTGACGTGTGACACTTACAAATGCACCGGCGACAGCGACGGCAGGCCCAGTGACCTGTGACAATGACCGACACCGACGGGCGCCACACTCGCGCCGCAGGCGCGGAAAATTCCGACACGTTAGCGCCGACAAAAACAGCGTGTCACACAGCGGCGGCGGGGTCTGTGACCTGTGACAGGGGCCGAGAAACGACGGTTTCGGGGCCCTTGTGACATGTGACATCCTTTCAGGTCGGTAACCTACAGTATACCGTATCCGTGTCCGAGCCCTATGCCCTGGACATAGGGTGTACTACCGCAGTATTATGCCAAGTCGGATGTCTAAACATCTAGTAGGGTCTTGGCGGAGCAGTGAACAAGGCGAAAAGAAGTGGAATGCAGGCTAACCCAAATGAGGAAAGGAGAACGAGAACGACCAAAAAGAGGAAATGAAATCGTAACATACTCCAGGTTGTGCAGGGCGTTACTGTACTAATTTCGACCTGAACGGCGGCGGGTGTGACATGTGACACTTACAAATGCACCGGCGACAGCGGCGGTGAGCCTGGTGACGTGTGACAACAGGTGACTCCCAACGGGCGCCACATCCGCGCCTGCGGCGCGGAAAATTCCGAGCCATAAGCGCCGCGCGAAACAACGTGCCACACAGCAGCGGCGGGGTCTGTGACATATGACAAGGGGCGGGAAACAATGGTTTTCGGCCCCTTGTGATATGTGACAGCCGTTCAGGTCGAATTAGTACAGTACACTAAGTCAAAAAATTGATGGATATCTGCACACGCTGCGACACCTTTGGAATATATATCTGGTAGATACATTTTGATGGCAGATTTATTCTAAATATATATATACTATATTTTCAAAATCTCTCTAATCAATATCTACTACATCATTTATAAATGTATGAGCTAAAAGAAATGTTGAAATACTTTGCATAGCATGATCAAAATATATTCCATAAATTCGTTGAATATATCTCTCTATCAAATCTATAGTGATTATATTGTAAACAGTCAAGAAAATGGCAAGAACTATTTATTTGGCATATATCAAATATATGCCATATATCTGCTGGCTATTTTTTGAAGTATCTGTATACTAGCAAACTTATTCAAAATGTCTCTCTGTATTAGTTTTCAGATAAATAGTCAAATCTCTTTCTAATGTCTTTAACAAAATGATAATATAAGTCAATTAAAATATATGAAACAGACATCATTGAATTTATCTTTGCAATTTATTGTTAAATTCATTGAAAATATTTTTCCCATTCATGCTCCAATCTATCATGACAAAAAACAGAAAATTTATTATTTCAGCGTCTAATGTGTGCAAGGTGGTGCTTGGATAGCAATGGCAATATAAAGCGTTCCAGAAGTGCCACAATCAAAATTGATGGATACTCCCCAAATAGGACATTCACAGACATATACTAGGAAATTCTACTTTTAAACCCGTTAGAGGCTTAGAGCTAGATGTTGGCCTATTCAGATACTAAAAATATTGAATATATGCTGCTACAAAGCCTCTACAGTTTTGTCAAAAGATATATATATATAAAATTTCCCACCTTTATCACTGGGTCGGGCATTTAGCCCCTGCACTCCCCTTGCTCTGTGAGTGCACATTGAATTGCTAACTGAACCAGCAATCAGATGAGCAGTACTTATAGCAAAAGGATAGCCTAACATCCTTTTCAAGTCCTGCGCACACTACTAGCAGGTGTGGGCCATTTCTGGCTCGACCAATTTATGAATAATTTTGTGTGACTAATAATAAGTATCTGCAGCATTTGTTAATTGGTGCTCACAATGGTGTTCTATCGGGCGCGCTTCTCGCCAAGCTGCGCTCGGCTCGTCGCGCGCTGGTACGTGAACGGAACACGCCAGTTTGCCAGTGTGCCTAAATAATCAAATTACAAGATGGTTTAATAGTTTATGTAAAATAGACTATGAAAATAATGTTAATGATATCTACTATAATACTCACACTCTACCGGGTTGCTACCGGGCGCGCTCCTCACCGAGCTGCGTTCGGCTCGTGCGCACGCCGATACGTGAATAGCGGGCGTGGGCCAATACTGGCTCAACCAATTCACAAATGATATTCCATAATTTATTTCTGTACACGGTCAATGACTTACATGCTTACCGGTAATTCACCAGGTGAGCGAGCGAGGAACCGTGGAGGAACACCGGCGCTTGCGGCGCGTGGGAGTTCCAAGTCCGAAGCGCCCGCGAGACTCTACCTCTTGCTCCCCATCCTCCACCGCCGTTCACGAGAACAGCGTCTCATATTTCTCTCATTTCCTCGCGGAAGCTTCCTTTGGAAGTCTCTGAACCCTGTTGCATCTTCTCTCGAGCTCTCCCTTGCTGCTCGTCGTCTGCTGGTGTTCAACACGCACACCACCTACCCTAGGGCCTACCCATAACGGCCAACCTCCCCCAAGCATGACCATACCAGCAGTAAACGACGCGTAACGAGACCGGAATGATAGCTTAGACACACTGTGGGAATAGAAACGAACCTGCGGGGTTCTTGGTTACAGGTGTGTGACTTGTCCTCTCGTGCGGCCACCAAACTGAACTCCAGCAGCAGCCGGCCACATCTTGAACTGTCCCACACACGCGCCCTCTAAGAGTGTGTATAGACCATTGAGAAATGTGAGTCGATTACTGATTTTACTTACTTCTCATGCCTGCCGCGGCGAGTTTACGAGCTCGGCAGCGCAGGTGCGCATTTTCTTCTACCCTGCTACTCCCCCACCCATACGCCCCTCCCATGTGCAGAAGCGCACCCCGAAGACACCTGGGAGCGAATACAGGTCCCCAGTCCATCCAAATACCTACTGGACACGCCAACCCACTGCCGACCGCCGCTTGATCATGCATACAGGCCATAGGCTCGCGCACAGCGATGTGCTTGCTGACCGCTTTGTGGTCGTGCATCTACGCCGAAGCCTCACGCATGCCGGCTACGCACCATTGCTAGGACACAAGCATGTGCTTGGTGTGCATAGCAGCCCGCGTGGGCAGCTGCACACACACTTTGCACATCTGGTCTTTCCTTTGCTTAAACCGTCCGCTCACATCAGCTCGCCCGTCTCCCCCATCACCATATCCGCCAACGCCCCCATGCCACACACATTTGTCTTTGACAGCCAAGGCACCCCGGCCGCCGCCGCTCCGCAGATCCTCCGCGCCGCCGACGCCGACGCGCGCAACGCCCCTCGGCGCCGCGTTCCTCCTCGCCTGCCACCACGCCCTCCTCACGGTTCACCGACCTTGCCGCACTCACCCTCGCCGAACGTGCCACCGCCGGATCACTTGACTCCTGCACAACGCTGGAGGCCCTCCTCGACGCCTCTGCGGACGCGACGCGCCGCCGAACACAGCGTGCGCCAAAGATGCCCCGACGAGGACAAGCAAGACGCAACAAGGACGTCACAACGCTTTTATGACAAGGCTAAACACAGCGCATCAAGGCTGAACACAGCACGCTAAGGCTAGCTACAAACGTACACAACCACGACGCCAGGCGTGCATGTAGAGATTTCAAGAAACAGGCCAGCCATGGTAGAGCCTGACTTATGAAACCGCTGGCGCAAGAATGGCGCCCAGGGGGGAAAGATTTGGGGCTGGGGGTGCCGTTTCGAAAAGGAGCCGCAAGGGCCCGGTGGAGCTGCCCAGCAGCTTTCAAAACTCATACATTTCGAAACGCTCGCAGAGGTAAACTACACTAGACACTACATACATACTGATATGGCAAGCGGTGGCGTATGGGAAAATGGCATGCGGGTCGGCGGGCAGAACGTGCGCGCGGGCGGCGGGCGGTGCGGCGGCGGCGGGCGGCGGGCGGTGGCGGGCGCGTACATGGGCAGGTGGCGAGTCAGGCGGGCGGGGCGGGTTGGGGCGGGGTGGGGCGGGGTGGGGCGGGGTGGGGGGGTGGATCGCCGCATGGTTTACATCCGGGCTGGTCGGGGCATGCCCGTTCGGGGTGTGAGCGTCTGGGCTGGCCGCGCAGCGTGCGCGCGTTCGGGGGTGGCGCGTTCGGGGGTGACACGTTCGGGGTGGCGCGTTTGGGCTGGCCGTGCGTGAGCGTGCGGGGTGACGCGTCTGGGCTGGCCGTGCGTGCGCGTTCGGATCGGGGTGGCGCGTTCGGGGTGGGCCGTGCGTGCGCGTTCAGGGTGGCGCGTTCGGGGTGGCCGTGCGTGTCGCGTGCGGCGGTGACGCGTTCGGGGTGACGCGTCTGGGCCCGCCGCGCGTGCGCGTTCGGGGTGGCGCGTTCGGGCTGGCCGTAATGGGTGAGCGTGCGGGGTGACGCGTCTGGGCTGGCCGTTCGAGCGTGCGCGCGTGCGGGGTGGCACGTGCGGGGTGACGCGTCTGGGCTCGCCGTGCGTAGCGCGTTCGGGGTGGCGCACTTTTGGTGGCGCGTCTGGGACGGCGAAACTGCGAGATGGCGACGTGGAGTGGTGGCAACGTGGCGAGGCAGCAAGGCGGCGAGACGGCGAGAGGCGGCGAGATGGCGAGGCGGCGAGATGGCGAGGCGGCGAGATGGCGAGGCGGCGAGATGGCGAGGCGGCGAGATGGCGAGGCGGCGAGATGGCGAGGCGGCGAGACGGCAGGACAGTGAGGAGGCGAGAATGGAAGGTGGTGAGGTGACGGGGCGGCGAGGTGGCGAGGCGGTGAGGCGGCGAGGCGGCGAGGCGGCGAGGCGGCAGGACGGCAGGACGGCGGGAGGATACAGGTAGTACCTATGCATCAATGCCAAGCACCTCTGCCATGTCAATATCATCGACGTTATCGTCGTCCTCTTCATCTTCGTCTACGACGACCTCGAGGAAGACGGGGGGGGGTCTCATTGGGCGCGGCGGCGGCCTTTGTTCTCCTTTGTAGCCTCGGGTTTATGCAATGTTGACAAAATCTTCCGCCGCCTGCTGAGCAGGGAGAAATTTTGCTCTCCATCTCTCGGCAAGTCTGCGTTCGTCGGCAGCAGCGTGCTCCCAAGCATATGCAGCGAGACCCTCAAGCAGAGGTGGCTCTGCATCGGAGCGCCTCTGGGCTTGTGTCTCCCACCAATGGGCTTTCCAATCGCAATACGCCACGGCGCGCCGCATCTCCTCGTTGACGAGAACGATTTCTTCCAGCCATCGCAAGCAACGTGCCCTCGACTTGGCCCATTCAATACGAAGGGCTGGGAAGTAAAGGTCAGCAGAGATGCTGAGTCAAACAATTGTGGGCTTACTTGTATGCATCTGTGAGTCATCGTCGGCCTCGCTTTTGCCTCATGGCAAAAGCCAGATCCACGACAAGGTCCGCCGGCCTTCACCAATTGCCACACCTTCCTGCATTGGCGTACCGAACACTCCCTCCTCTGGGAGGCCAACCTCTTTGCGTAAGGCAGCGCGCTCCTCTTTCTCCTGGGCCGTGAGTGCGCGTTCATTGATTGAGCGAATGTCGTCGTCCTTGAGTATCGGTAACGCGTCTTGCCAGGTACCGGAACCGCGAAGCTGCAGGAGCGCGGCATGCGCAAGGCGGTAACGCCGTGCTGCTTCTGTAGCCCGTCTATCAATGGTGGCTTGCCAGCTTCTTGCTCGCGTGTTGAGCCTCTGGCCAGTAACGTGGGTCCGTGTGAACTTATTGGCAAAAGCTCTCGTTCTGAGACTTCGACGAAGATCGTCCAACGCCTCGTGTGCTTGAGCTTCGCGGAGTTGAGTCTCGATGTTCACAAGACGCGCAGAGCAGACACGAGAGCGCACAGTAGATGGAAGACTGGGGGTAGATGGAAGGTACAGCGCAACATCTTCGGGCTCGTCGATGGCATCAATGACCGAGCCATTGGCAGCGAACTGCACGTGCGACTCCAGCCCGGGCATATGTATGGCCTGTGCACGACGAAAGTCGATAATCTTCTTCCGGAGGGCCCTTCGCCGGTCCCGACGATTCGTTCGTGACAAAGCATGAACAGTAGGGTTCGTCTGAACATCAAGAGCCAACGCCCGCCTGCAATATCATATACATAAGACAAAGTCTGAACAGGAAGTAATGGTGACTTACTGCGTAGTCTCAATCTCAAGGCCAAGGCTAACAAATGATAGGGTAGACGTCTCCGCAGTGGCGCGAGTCGTGTCGGCTGATGGGACTTCGCGCTCCTCTTCTTCGGCAAGCCCGATCGCGTACATCAGCAAGTGTTATATCTAAATCAGAGAGACGAAGTCAGACCACCATTGCTCAGAAAGATGTGAGTGTGCTTACTTTGCTCTTCCCATAGGTAAGGACATGGTTTAGTAGGGTCTACCACCCACGCCGAGAGCAGGGCTTTCCCACTCTTGTATTTGAGCAGGATACTGCTGTCGGAGGCGTGCATCGAGCATGAAGAACTCTTCAGAGTGTATCGCAGCTTCGCGCATGGCTTCGACCATTTTTCGACAGAGCTCGTTGTCTGAAGACGGAGATGCCAGCCGTTAGTCAGAGATATAAGGGATAGTAGCCAATCACGCACCAAGATTGAGAGTTTTCCGCCAGCCCGCGAACCCACAGAAGTCGTCGATTGTTTCTCGACGCGACGACGGACCCATCTCCTTCACGCTGGGCGCTGCTTTATTCAGCCACGCCCACAGCCTTTCAACACCCTCGCCATCCGTTCGTCGTCCCGCGCCGTCCGTGTAATTTAAAGAGTATCTTCCATCGACACGACACGCTGCCTGATGGACTTCGAGATGCGCCTTGGGTACCTTGGCAACAATATCGTCGTCCCTTGATGTGTCAGGCGAAGCTCCGCTGGGAGCTTGAGCATGCGCTCCCAGTACTTGACGAAGTATTGACATGCGATGTCATACGTCGTCGCCATGACCACGCTTGGCCATAACACCGACGAGCGTAGACGTGAATACAAAGTCGACGTTGCAAAACCTGGGGAAGAGAATGAAGAAAATCGATTAGCATGTACATGCTCACGTTGCAGTGAAAGACCTCACACGTTCACCACGTTGAAGGTCGCCAATGCCGCTCGGATGGACAGTAAGGTGAAAAAGCTCGAAAAAGCTCGTGTCGGCACGAGCACGGAGAGCAGCGACAACTCCTGTAGAGCTCAAGCCCTTTGCCTTTTTCACGTTGGCAAGGTTGAGAGCTTGAAAAAATGTGCCCCGCACAAGTGCTCATCTATGCTGATGTCAATCTCTAGACAATGAACAGCGCATGCGCATGACTCACCTCATCCTGTGACGCAAACTGTGAGACATGCGCGATGTATTTTGCCCACTCCCACGAAATAGGACCATCCGTTCGATAACGAGACGTCAGGCTTCTTTGTCGACCTGTATTGGTTCTTGACACGAAAGTTACAGTCTGTGCATATCACCTGTTGGTAAATAAAACTTCAACTATACATCAGGCGCGAGCAAAGAGTGGTAGCAATAGACGAGACATACGAATCCTTAGCGGGGACATCTTCCCATCTGTCCGGAAGGTTGACCTTGGGATGAGGGCAAGCCCTATAGGGCACGGGGCAAGTGAGCACGGATGCAATGGAGTCGAGGCCTTCGGGATTGTGCCCACACCCGCCGCGTTTCAGCAATTGCAAGTTCCGCCATTCGCGTACCATTAGCATAAAGGTCTGTCGGCGATCCTTGAAGACGGCAATGAGCTGAGTTCTGGTCACAAAGATGTGCGAGGAAACTCACAGGTAGCTTGGTCTCTTTCCAGCCATTACTTAGCATCTCCAATGAGCGGTAGAAGTCGTATGCCGTGAGGTTCCCTTGTAAGTTGAGGCCGTGAAATAGGCGCATGAGTTTCAAACGTTGCGCATGTTTTCGGGTGTCTAGAGGGGTGGCAGGAAAGTAGGTGGCCCGTAGGAGTTGCTGGCGGATTGAAAGGTTGCCGTTGCAGCCGCAGAATACGGCGTTGACGTGGTGGCATACCGTTGACGTGGAGAACGAACAGCTTCTTCTCGATTGGGTGTGGACACAGGGCTCGTTGCCTCGATGACCGAAGCGGACGGCCAGCCCCATCTCGTTCAGGGTTGTCTGCGCGAAATAAGTACCGGTGCCATCGCTACAGAAGCCGTAAGTAGACGAAAGTCAATCCAGACTGAAGCACACACACACACTTGAATGCGATGAAGAGGTGACTTCATGTGCTCGTGGCGGCAACAATCGTGGCACATCTGATCAAGACCAAAACAGTCTATGCAGCGATAGGGGTGCATCTTCTGATGTACACAGCGAACAGCCAGTCACTCCGTGGACACGGCCCTTGACGCGAAGTAGTTCGTCAAGATATTCGGCACGGAACTGGAGCCAGGTGGAGAGGGGAACATCCTGAATCTATAATCAGTGGGGTTTACTTCGACTGGGACTCGAGAAGCTCACCGAATTCACGTATCGTTTCGCCTTCGAAATGGCCTGTACAGATATGTTGCGTGATATGTTTTCCGTGCCGAGACTGTCCGTTTCGCCGATACTATACTCAATGTCGCCAAGTTCGTTCTGAGCAACGGTCGCCTGGTCGAGAGGAAGGGGATCGAGGTCACCAAGGAAATCCTCCGAGAAAAACTTCGCGCTCGTTGTCTCAATGATACGTCTGCGCTTGAGATCAGACTTCGTACTGCCGAGACCACCGAGGATGAATGACTCTCGAGAACGGGGGCGGCCTCCGGCGGCGTTTTTTCTTGCCCATTGGAGAAATATAACAGAGAGTGTACAGAGGTGGAGAAACAGGAAGAAGAGCATGAGGATTTGGCCGGGAGGGGGAAGTTTGGCTTATAAGAGGGGGATGAAGCTGTCATCTACGCGTAGAGTGTGAGGACGGCAGAATCCGAACGTTAAACAAGATCACGTGTCTACCATACGCGTTGTGTATTACGGCATTACTATTATTAAGTCCTACAAATGCTACTTAATGAACTGCGTATGCATGCGTCCACAGCCAGCATTACACAGCCGGTTTGGCAATCACAAGTCCTGCTTGAACCCGATCTTCGTGGAGCTGTCCTGCTCTGGAGAACTTCTCCACTGCTTGCCTTCCAGTAGGTGGTCCTCTTTGCCTCCTCTTTGAGGGCAGCAGTCTTGTTTCTTAATAAGAAGTCCTCCCACTTCTGGAATCCCGTACGGCAAACCCAGCGGAAAAAGTCCACCCGCAGCATACTGCGTGAAGGACGTGCGTTTCTCGTTGTAGTGCAACGCGGGACATTACCGTGATCGAGCGCAGTTGCAGTCCGCCTAAGGGACAGTCTCGAGAAATAAGGGGTACCCGGGTGGAAACTCGATGACCAGCTTCAAACTGGCGAAGAATAATATGCCCCCCACGAGTGGGATCAAAATCCCCAAAGCAGAATATAGGGCAGATTCCGTTGGCCTTGTTCCCAAAGTCGCGATGCTCATAGGTGACCACGCCGGCCGAAGTTGATCCGAAGGCGGCAGGAGCTGTGGACCCCATATCATCAACTCGGGGTTGATCGGCTTAAGGTAGGTATGCTTTTCGAGGAGTGCGCCCAGTTGTATCGGCATATTCTCGATACAGCTTCGGGAATTGAAACGCGACGACACCTGCGCCAGAGTAACAAAAGATCAGGCGGGTTAAGCGAAAGACTTCGTAAACGCACTGTTCGCCGAAGCCCATAATTCTCTTCATGTGTGGATTGTTGAAGAGGTCCTCTAGGACGCGCTGATTGTGTTTCGAGACTGACGCAAGTTTCCCCGGCCGCTGAGAAAGTGCTTGAGCATGATGTTATGGGCAAAGGTTTGTTACGTACCCTTTGACCACCTCCGAAGGAGATGCCGTATGCAATAGTCTTGAACGTGCCCCGACGATCTTGCTTTTTGCCGAACTTAAGCTTCGTGCCAGCTTCATCGATGGCAGACCGCGCACAGGTCGGCAAGCGCAGTATCCCATGTGGGATCGTTTGTAGGTCGACCTGCAAGATGCACGAAGGATTGAGTTTCGACGTCAACGATGTTCTTCGGATCACTAGAAGATAAGAGGTTCAGTTCAGCGTCATGAAGAATGGTATGCAGCACTCACCATCCATTCCATTTCACCAACTTGTAGCCATCGTTCAATAGTTTTGCGAGGGGCAGTGCGACAGGAGTGATCGGGTCGCACGGATGGGCCGGAGGCGATGTAGGCAACCGTTAGCTGCAGGCAGAACACGAGCGTTGAAACCGTGTCTTCAGTCTCTCCGTGTCACGATACTTGATGGAGGTTGAAGAGCGTATCTTCAAGCAACGAGGGATCCTTCGTTAGCAATGCCTTGGCCTGACGTTTGCGCCGTCGACGGCGCGCTGGCCGCACCGCCCTTGTGTTCTGTTTGTTTTTTCGAGGAGGCCACGCGGTTTGGTTGCTTCAAGCTCTGAGGTAGGGGTGGAAGGAACCGAGGAGAGTGGAGAGCTACCGGCCGAGGACGTCGGCGTATAATCCAGCGGTAGCCCTTCAGAGTCATCTCCGAGCTCCTCTCTCTCGCGCATCTAGGCTCACGGCATCTCTCACGAAGGCGTCGAGAGTTTGAGACGACTGTATTCGACTTGCTTCGTCTCCTGCAGACCGTCGAGTTCCAGAGCGAGGAGGTCGGACGATGCCTTCTCCAACGCGACGGCGAGGTCGAATGGTGAAAATCGCGCACGTCTTCCGACCTCGCGTTGATCGCACCATTATGTCTGCACACAGAGATGAGTATTTGTACTAGCGAGGAGAGCATGCAAATATATCCATATGAAGTGCAAAGGATGCGGGCTGCGACGTCTCGTTCAACGCTCGAAGACTACGCCGTAGCTTTAGCCCCAAAGCCCGCAGAACCGTTGTTCGATTCATTGGGTTTGGAGGTAAGCATACGAATAGCCTCCAAGGCATCGCAGATGACAATACACACCCCCAGATGTACGACCAGACATCCAGCACCCTTGCGCAACCATTATCCCCCACTCAGCAGAACCGTTGTTCGATTCATTTGAGAGCGAACATAGGTATGCGGTCGAATGCCAAAGTGTAGGTGCATACATCTTTATGTGACATAGACACGTCTTCGTTACTTTACAACCATCGGTAGGACCGTTGTTCGAGGTCCAGCGTGGTTGTTTAGTTCCTCGACGTGCCACGTTACACCTTTGCGAACACCGTGCTACTAAAACGAACAGAACGTAACGAAGACTTACAATTGAGAGCCGTACTCCTGCAAATATGTGGCGGACAAGACCAGTTGGGCACGCCAAGGAAGTGAGAGGGAGATAGAGACAGAGACAGAGAGACAGAGAGACAGACGTAGAGAGGTGAGTGGAACGACGTCGCAGGACGGAGAAGAGTTCGAAGGTTAAGCGCCAAAATGTGGTGGTTTCGTTCTCAAGTCAAAACGTCCCTTCTCCGAGTGTTAACTGTCTTGACCGTCGTGCTAGACTTGGTATGGGTTGTAGATTTAGTGTAATGCTGAAACTACGATGCGAGAAATCACAATAATCTCTGAACAAGAGGCGCCTCGCTTCGCTTCGGTGGAACCATAGTGAGCTGACCAATGTCTGAGCAAGAGTGGTTCGAGAGATGTACAGACCTGGAAAATGTAGCGCGCGAGACGTTAGGCTACGGGAGAGGTGGCAAGTGGTTTTGCTCCACCCCCAGAGAGTAACGATAATGAAGATGCAGGCGAGAATGGCCATGGTGACCGCGCAATGAGAACATGACGTTATATTTGGCTCTAGGTTGCGGTCATTGAACTTTATGCTACGGGAAGAGCTGATGACTCATGAAGTCTTAATTGCATGGACCGTGGTGCGGCCACAGCATCCTTTATTGTGCACCACCAGTTGTGTAGAAATGGCACATGGCCCAAGCAGAGCATTGGCTACAACAGCTGGCGAGAAGAGCGACCTTTTGCGGACGGATGCATTGGCCATCCTTGAGAGTACTTATACAGGTATCGGGCGCACAGGGAGTGGAACATGAGAGGTAAGAAAGAGTAATGAATGGAAATGAAAGAGGGACGCCATCTGCGTAATATACGGGTAATGTTTGTGCACCGGTCTTGCAATCATCTGGTCTGGGACACTCGCACAACGAGTCGGCCCTGTGTTCGTATGTCACGAATGTGTTTTTTTCTCGTTCGTGTGTACGGATGTAGCTCCATTTCAGATATGTCAAGTAGTACAACAGATAACTCGTTACTACACAGTAGATCATACATACCGGCTGCGCATTGAACTGCTGCCCATTCAACAACAATCCAACGTCGTCGATCGCAACTTTTGGGTTTTTTGTCAAAGTGCCGTTGAGTAAAATGGACGAGCAAAATGACGAATGAAAGGAAAAGAGAATCAAAGAAGTGAGCCTTACTAGTTTATCTGCCTACCGTCTGCTGAACCTGTGTGTTTCGAGTGCGGCCGTGTACGATTACTTTAGTTGGCTGGCGACACATTGAAAGGTACGTGCCGTCAACCATCTGCGTTAACGTTGTGGTCTGCGAAACAACGTAAATGGTGTCTTGCATCTGGATGTTAAGTACTCTGACCTTCATGCGTGCTCATATGTATTGAATGCCTTACCGCACTGCTGTTTTTGTTCCTGCCATTACCCAACTCCTTCCATATTGGGTGCTATAAGACCCATATATGGTAGCATTTGGGTTAGGGTTAGCACATCATTCCTTCAATAATAAATGGCCAAATGGCCATGATATCCAAGAAATCGCATTGAAAGATAAAGAAAAACAGAATATCGCAGTATGACAAGGTACAGAACGCAAACTACAGAGGACACGGGAGCAGCGCCATTGCACGCGACATGACGGGCTTGGGACAAGGACGCTTCCAATGATGTGGCCAGGGAATGCGGTATACCAGCCCCGGAATCGTAAGGGCGTTCGCCCATGCAGCAATGGCGGTGCGGCTGTTGGGGAAGCCGCGGTACACCCCACCCTTGATGAAGGCGCAGTAATCGAACGCGTTAAGCCTACCAAGCATTAACAACAACGTAGTACAGAGAACAAAGACACTTACCACCCCTCGAATATACCGACCTCGAACCCACGGATGATGACGATGTACTGGGCATACTCACCAGGTATATCTGAGAACATCCACCACGACTCTGGATTCTTCGTCGGCAAACGAGGCATGTCAGGTAAACTCGTAGGTATATACCGCCATGACGGGCACTCCGGGTAAAGTTGGCGGACGACACCGCGCGCTCGAGCGCCGTGGTATACGCTTCCTGTGCCTGTTCACGTGTCTCGTACGACAAGACAACCGCCTGCCTAATGCCATGAGTGGCAGGGAAAGCGTCGATCCTAACAGAGTTGTCATTCATGATGACGACATGGGATGGCGTCGACTCACCTGCTATTGAACACACCAGTGAAACTACCACATAATACAACCTTAAATGGTGGCGACTGCGGCCTCACGATCTCGCGGGGGCTGGCACACTATTAGTATAGTTCCGAATGTGATTCATCACACTCACGGTTGCATGACAGGCAGACGAGGAATGTCGTCAGGGAAGCGCGACCAAGCAGGGGCCGGTCGTGGGGAGGGATCAACATGAGCTGCTCTGGTACTCCGCGAAGTGATATCCTCATTGTTCGAGGGCGATGCGGCAGAGGGAGTCGATACAGGAGATTTCCCAGTCGTATGCGATGTCTGCGAAGGCCTCAAACTGAAGACGGGCTGTCTCTTGCATGAGGGCGGTGGCGATGGAGACGACGAGGGCGGCGGCGAGGGAGGCGACGACGAAGGCAGCGGTGAGGGAGGCGACGACGAAGGCAGCGGTGAGGGAGGCGACGAGGACTGTGGGGCTGGTGCAGGCGGATGCTGTGGATGGGATGGCGATGGCCGGGGCTGCGCAGGAGTCGAGGGCGACGGTTGAAAAGTGGTCAATGGTCGGGGTATAAGAGACGGCTGGCGAACACGGGGGATTGGGGTTGGGGATGTCGACGGTTGGGGAGTAGATGATGTTTGGGGAATGGCGGGTAGCGGCCTCGCAAGCCTCGATGGCTGTTGAGGTGACGTGGCAGATGTGGTCGGGGTGCTGTTTTGAATGCGTCGTCGCCGGGGGAATGATGGGATACCGGGCGCGGTAGACGTTCCATGCGACCCGCTGACCTTCGCTTGTGGGTGGGCGGGATGATGAGGCGCGGGTGACGTGTCCAAACCTGGGCTCGCGCGTTGAATGCACAGGCTTCGCTGTGGGATTGCCGGCTCGCCCGCCATGTTCCCCTCGCTTAGGGGGCACAGACCGGAGGATTTGCAGACTTGGCGGGCGGCGAGAAGGAGTCACGCTATGCATGATCAGCCTACGCGTGCGGGAGATCACGACAAAAATGCTTACCGATGTCGACGCGGGACCGCATAGTATCAGCGACTCGTTGAACAGAGAATCGTCTGGGCGTTGCGGGGAAGATGACACCCGTTGCCGTGTCTTCAGGCGCGCCGCTCGCTGGGCGTCGTCGATCAAGCGACGTTTTTTCGACATCCAGGATCCACCCGCGAATGTCCTCGTCGATGACAGTGCTGCGTGACGAATGCGAGTAAGAGTCTTCCCCAGAAATCTGAGACGGTGCGCGTAGCGTGAGGGGAGGGGCTGGCCGGCGAACGAGTGGAAGCGGAAGGCGATGTTGGGTCAGGTAACCACGAGCGGAACATTTTGTTGGAGGTGAAAGGGATCTGGAACCGATGCCTGTACGCTGGTGTGAACGTGGGTTGGGGTCTGAGGTGGCGGCAATTCGCGTAGGTAGCGACACGTGGGCGTTGTGACGTGGCAGATGGAGGCGTCGCGGGCGGGTTGGGAAGATAGAAATATGGAGTCTGGGCGCGACCGAAGGGCGGAGAGTGTAGGCGGACGAGGATGTGCGAGGGGCTGAGAACGAAAGAAGCGAGCAGAACACGAATCGGACGGAGCTGCAAGCAACGAGATGTCTACACGGTCGTTAGATTGATTCACTCACTGGCACAATGCTTGGGGGGCCGTCTGGGACACCAGAAATCAACAAGAAAGACATATTGGAAAGCAAGTCAGACAGATCGGGTTCGAAATCATGGAACTCCTCGTCGGAGGACGAGTTCGACTTGGAGGAAGGCATATGGCATAGAGAGCAGATGGAGTGAAAGAGAGAAACAGACCCGGTGTAGAGAGCGACAACGAAAGCAACACGAAAACGAGAGAACAGCGAGGGGAAACGGAGATGATGAAGGTATAGGTTGAAGTTGGTTCGCTAAGTGGACCGCTGATGAACCCTCGTCCGAGCGGGAGCGAGATCTAATATCCACGTGCTCTGCCCAGCGCTGGTCAAGCGCTCCTCCTACTACCGTGCCCACAATAATTTCGTTCATGGGAGAGATGTTCGTGCGTCCCACCCGCCTCCGTTTTCTTAATTCGTTTGCCTGTAAACGCTGGTCTCATCCTACTCGACAATTTAATCCCGCTTTTTTCCTTAATATTCTACCGAGTCCGTAATACCTAATGCCTGCCAAATCCACCAATTCCAAACCCCGCGGGGACGCAAATCGTGGGTGCAAGGACCGCTTTTCACCCTACTCTCTGGCAAGAAAGATGCCTGGGAACATGCCACCAAAAACGGGCTACCGCAGGAGTCTTCTACAACAGCGTTACCGCCGAAGTCGTTCGGATCTACGGTTACGACCTCGACATGAGCGCAGACGCGGACGATCTCACCGAAACGGCAGATGTCGAACCTGCTGCGAGCATCATGCCGGGATTAGAAGGCCTGGATCCATCTGAGGTCAAAGCCAAGGTGGTACAGTTCAAGGCCATCAGAAAGGTATGCCTGCCTCACTCCCATGCAGTAGACCTAGCTGATGGGTTTCTAGAAAATCGTCAACTGGTATCATCATCATCATTTCAAGAAGTACAAACCGACCATTGGCTTCGCGCTGATTGGCAGCGCCTTTGTACTATGATCTTCAAAGGTCAAGAAGAGATTGCGCGCAAGTATCCTCTCACCCAGTGGCTGCAAAAACGGTACCCACACCGAAACTATCGCCGATGAAGCTGAAAAGCGCTTCGCAGCCGCAATGAAGGAATGGGAGAACCGCGTCGAGAAGGGGACAACTGGCAAAGGAGGAAAAAGCCTCCATGCCGTGTTCAAATCTCAGCCAAGGTCGCAAAGGCATACATCAAGTCTCAAGGCAACGCATTTGCGAAGCAGCTCGAGGGCGAGGTGGAGGCCGATGTGGCCGCGCGACAAAAGGCCGGCCGCGAAGTTGAATTACCAGAACGGCATCCCAAAAACAGCACCGGAGGAATACGAGCAGTACGTTCCTTATTTTCCAGCATCTTTGTTCAGTTGCTCACACATCACGCAGGGCGTTGAAGCACATCCCAGTCATACTGAAGGCGGTCTGCGAGGGGATCCATGAAATGACGGGGCTTGCATGCACAGTCCTCCTCTGTGGGCCGATCCCGTCCGCAAACGGAGAGATACAGATGAAGAGGTACGTTTTGTCTGCACGCCCGTATGGCATTAGCTCATTCTGCATAGCTGGCACGAGGGCGTCACCGCGAACGGCCAGCCAGAAATGGTCCACCTACTCGCCGAGGGACCTCGCAACCGTGCAAACCCTCATGACAAAGTTTGCACGCGAGGTTTATAGTCCCGAAGAATGCGCACGGTCGTCGTGCGCTGCCCACGCCGGGATCGCAGACACCTGGGGGAGCCTCGCAGTCAAGCCCAGGCCCGGAGACACCGTCGAGTGGTACGCCTCCTTCGCGACGATGTAGCGACACAGTCCGCCAGGCAGCGGGGCTCACAACACACCGCCTACCAGCGTGCCGCCCATCCGAACCGCACCGCTGCTGTCAGCCCGCACGCCGCGCGCCCTACTCCTACAGAACCTGCCGTTGATGCGGCACCGCCCGCTTCTCCGCGACCAGCCTCTGATGCGGCGTCGCCTGGTCGTCCGCCCGCTGAGCCCCTGGTTGAAGCACTGTCGCCTAGTCCCCCACCCGCTGAGCCCATCGTCGACTCGTCGTCGTCGCCCCCTCGGCATGACGCTGCATTGATCGCCACTACCTCCGCACCCTGTCCTCCCCGCGTAGAGCAGAGCAACGGCTGTCCGCAGAGTGTTGCAGCTCTCCCCCGTCCGTCTCACGCAATTCCCGAAGCGGCGCATCCAGTCATGCAGCAGGACATTCCTATCGACCCAGCGCTGCTTTCTCCCACCCCCGAAGCAGGTCTCCCCACGCCGCCTGCCAATCCACTGTCGGTAATCTTTCTCGTGCCGTTGCAACCGCCTCCCCTGCGCAATAGCACTGCGCCTGCCCCTGCGCCGAGGGATCCTTCTCCAGCACCGGGGACCGCAGGCTACGTCGCCTGCACAAGCTGTCACGACTCACCGAGATTCTTGGGCAGGCTCCCAACAGGACCTTCAGACGGCCTACGAGCCGTTGATCAACTTCTCAAGCGGTGGCCCCTCCTGGCTCGCCTGGCATCGAGAAGTTCATCGCAGGAGAACATCGCGCCAGCTGGGCAGGACGGTCGACGATTGCCCCAGAGCAAACTTCGTCCGTGGGAGCGTCGATTGCCGATTGGTTTCAAGGCCGGACGACCTGACGCCCTGGGACAAGGTCGACAACGAGATCGAGGAGTTCTCGAACGCAGCCTTCAAGTGGTGGTGCGCGCGATCCAGCCCGACTGCCGTGGCCAGGATGGCTACGACAAGCCCGCCGCTGTGTCCCCCGCCGCGTTCAAGAACCTCTGCATCCCCGGTAAGAGCGGCCTCTATCTCGTTCTCGTCGCCCTCCTTTGGATCGTCGCAAGGTCTCTTCCGATGAGGAGAAGTACGCATGGCTCAGAGACGCCTGGACGCTTGTTGTCCAGGATGTTGCCTGGGTCCTCGATATCTTCGCAAACGACGCCCGCTCTCTCAGACCTCACCCAGCGAAAGCAACGACAGCGACGGCGACAACAATTCGCCCCCACTCACGTCGCGGCGGGCACGAAGCGCAAGCGGTCGGCTGGCAAGCCCGCGCGTGGCAAGCAGGCAAAGCGAGCTCGCTCGTAAACTGCCTCTGTGTTTGCGGCGTCCGCGCCGCTCTTGTCTATTCTATCAAACACTTCATCTATTATGCTACACACCTTATAATACCTCCTCAGGCTGGTTGCTATGCAGGCATGATATATGCACACTGTCATTTCTCCTTCCACTCTCTTACCTGTATATAAACACACCTATAACTGCCTCTCTATGATGTTAATAACCAGTAGATACTTTACAGCCAATACTATATCTTTTAATGTCTATTGTCTAGCTGAATAGAGCCTGAAAAATGGCGGGGTGTGAGCAGCATGCAACCTCAAGATGGCAAGTTGATGCGCCATCAAGAAATGCTAGAAGAGGTAACACCACGGCGCCGGGAGCGCCTGCCGCGCGGACGGTGCGAAAGTAGCGCCGATAGCGCCGGCCTCCTCCCCTGGCGCCGACGACGCCACAAAGCCGCCTCACACCGCCGACACACCTCCTACTATATTAGGAGCACCAAAACGGCCATGTTTTGGGTCAGCAAGCACAGAGAGTGAGCTTTGAGGCATTAGAAAATGTATAAGCGCCACACGGTGGTGCCATCAATCCCATCAATTACCCCCGCCAGGTCATTTTATAAAGCAAGCCCTGCAGGCCAAATTAGACCAGCCTTGCGGTTTCATAAGTCCGCTTCTACCATGGCCCAAGGGTTTCATGAAACCTCCGAGCGCTACATGCTCTGGTGACGACGCGACGTGGAAGGCAAGGACAGCAAGGCGAGGTGAATTGCGGTGTGGACGGTCGCACGGGACATGGACGGCACGATGAGGACAGCCACAGCGGGATGGGGCCACGACACGACAAGGAACACACCGACCGGAGGATAGATTCATGACGTGCAGAGGACGGCCGCAACAAGGATGATCACAGCGTGACAGGGCCACCCACAGCGCGATGTGGTTATTCATAGCGAGGATGACTAGGCTATATCATGGGTACCAAAAATCCCATGTGGGTTTTCGTCATGGGTAGCGGTGGGTATGGGTGTGGGGTAGAAGCCAAAAAACCCATGGCTACCCATGGCTACCCATGTCAACCCATGGGCCATGGCTTGAACTGGCTATAGACAGTACATGCTGGCCAATCTAACTGTGCAAGTGAGTAACACTTCTTAACAAACACTGCTATTATAGCTGTTACTAATGTGAGCCTTTTTTAATAGACACTTGCACCTGTTATTGATATGAGCTGCCCTCCTTTTGGGACATTCTAAAGCTTGTTGATGATGGTGGGACATGCTTTTTCACAAACAGGATGCATTTTTGGACAGTTTAGTATGCTTCCTACATGTGTATAATAATGTTATCTATTGAATACCCACTGAAATCCATCAACCCATGCCTTACCCATCAACCCATAGCCACCCATTGCCTTTACCCATACCCATGGACACCCATACCCATTACCCATGACCCATGATGGGTATGGGTATGGGTATCAGTTGACGGCACCCATGGGATTACCCATGATATTGCCTAAGGATGACTTTTATAACTGCGACAAAGCTACCTACGCCGCTGCGACGGCGCGGAATATTGTATGACCTAAAGCTCTGCACAGATCCAGGTAACCTGTAGGTACCTGCAGGTAGATCTGCCATCAATACCTGCAGGTATAGTGATCTGCAGGTATTTTGACCTGCAGGTACTTTGACCTGCAAATCCAGGTCGCCAATAAAGCAATTTCAGGCAGATATGCAGGTGATCTGCAGGTATTTTTGCAACTCATAAATCATGGTATTATAGCATGATATATATTCAAACAGAACTATAAATAGACCTAAATTCACCTAATATTATAACTGCAGTTAGCAATGTTTCATTATACTATATACTATGTTTACAAGTGATATGTAATATTAAACTGCTTTAGCATTAGTATTCAAGTAAATGCCGAGACACTGGCTCTAATATCCAGGCAATTATAAAGCATGTCAGCCTTATTGGAGCAAGCAGATATATCTGAAATTGATCACAGACTAGATAAGTATGAAGACAATATATATATCACGAAACCCTAACTCACCTGTGTGTGTTGCTTAAGGGGAGAAGTGTAAAACACTAAGTAGAGTACGAGAGTGACGAAGATATGAGAGAATCTTAACGATGTTTTTAAGCTTGGGGCTTAAAACCACAAGCGTACCTTTTTATATACATGTGAGCCAGTCTCTAACGATGTCATCTAATGAGCTGGCCGTGTAAGTCATACATGTCGAAGAGTGCCAGCTCAGCGGCAACAGCTAACCAGAGTGACCTGCTGGCGATGTCTATTCTACAGCCTGCCCGAGGTAACTATGACGGATCCTTAACTCAGGTCCGTACTCCATCCTTCTACCTCAGTCCATTAATATTCATACAACCTACTCCAGTCCATAGACCTCGTTCTAGTCCCTACCTAGACTTAAGTACATGTGATGCATCCATTATCCATCCAGACCCTTGGTTAATGCGAACGTTGTGGCGCGAGCTTTGTGGCGCGGGAACGCGCTTAAGTGAGCGCTTGAGACTTGGTGTCGAATATGAACAAAAATGAAAAGGAAATTGACTAATAGGGCATAATCTGTGACAATATATATGTATTTATTTGACATTAAATCACAATACATCACTAATATAGCATTGAAACAGGTATGAAATCTGTAGGTTACCTGTGATCTGCAGGTAACTGACCTGCAGGTACAGATCACCTGGGGCCAGGATACCTGGCAGATCCAGGTCAGGCCTCCAGAATCAGGAATACCTGCAGGTACAGATCCAGATCGATCCGCAGGTAGATCTGTGCAGAGCTTTAGTATGACCATGACTCAATGAGGACGGCTCAGACTGCACAACGCGGCGCCAGTTTCAATGTGTGCGTGACGAGGACGAGGACTACTATATGACAATATAGTGAACAGTTTCTCAAAATGGACTCTATACCCTCAAACACTGTGTGAGATGTTGAGAAGACCAAATAATGAAATTTACCCAGATAAACAAATAAAAAGCTCCTACTACTATGAATAGACTAGCATGAAAACATGGAAGTCCGAAGACCTGAAACCTGTCCAAGAGTGATTAATTGACGCAAAACCACAGAACCACAAGAATTGTGGACAACAATGGAGTTGTGCACATTAACCATCCCACCAAACGACTGTCAATATCCTAGTTCATGACGACACAGGTAGACTGTGCTGTCCAAAAAGTGGAAGCGATCAAAACCGTTGTGGCGCGCGCGAGTGAGAACGCCGAAACTCGACAAAAGACGCAGAAACATGCTCGCAATTGACGTCAATTTAGAATGTTTACAGAGATACAAAAATTTATTTATACACCTGTGACTAAGAAAAATGGTTCAGGAAGGACATTACTAAAATACCCACTAACAATGAAGAGTATGTCCTTCGCAAGGTAAGGCGGCGGACAGACGGGACGCTAATTCTGGAACAAAAGTTCATCGAAGTTTGTGCGAGCTGCAGGAGTTGAAAATATCGGGCGCTTAGCGTAACGACTTGAGCGGGGGGTAGTTTCAGGGGTCTGCATAGTTAGTAGCAATATTCAGCAGTCAGATCCATGTACGACAATGTCAGAAAATCGGACAAGTTTTTGATTCAACAAATTTGTATTGGAAACCCTAGGGTTTAAGGTTGGCAGACGCCCGAGAGACGCTCAATTTTGAATCAAACGGTAACAAAAATCACACTTTCCCACGGTTTTTGCGACGAATTTTTTGGGGTTAGGAAGAGATCCCCCAATACCCAAACACGCGTTGGAAACGATTTATTATTCAGTTCAAATCGTAACTTTCGTCAACATAGACCCAGTACATCCATTGCAAACATATTTGGTGACATCTGTATATGCAAGTACATAGGTGGCCTAGCTTCATTGCGCCGTGATGATTTTCCACTGTTAAAAATGGTCCTCCGTGTGTTTTTGGGCCTATCATCTGGGAAAACAGGTCGCCAACATATTTAGTACTAAAATAGTCCTATTTACGCTATTTAGTAGCCGTAGTTGAAATAGAAGGCCGTCGTCTAATGATGCAAGGTCCCGAAAATCAACATTTAAATTCATCTAATTTGGGCTATTTTACATCGGTATTAGCTTCTAAAATATGGATAAATTGTGTAAAACAAAACCAAAGCAATATCGCAAGATCCTCCAGTCTTACAACCCAGAAACCAGGCAATTTGTTTCATACACATATTGTCATTAGACTATAAGGACATAGTTTACACAGTACAGTGAGGACATAGTTACACAGTACATATATACACTTCAGTCCCACTATGCATGCAAAACATAGAATCTTACCAGTCAGTGTTCATAAGCTGTTGAGGGCGAGGGGGTGAATCCGGGCGACGTTCAATGCCAATGTGTGGGTCGCTTGAATGTTGGGAAGTTGGGGAAGTCAGTGACAAGTGTCCCACTGCCGTTAGGCTGATGAACATACACCTGCGGGCGATCGCAAATGAGGTGTTTACCGGTTCGGACAGCGTCGGAGCCACTTTCGACACCAGTATCTGAGAAAAAGAGTATCCAGAGGGTGGGTGAGGTGGTGATCAAGGTTCATTAGTCCACACCTGCAGTGTAACTCGCCGCGGTCTGGGCTGCCGATTGCTCAGTACATGTGGTGGACAGCACCGCCATAGATTTGTCAGGTCAGCGCTAGCGTTCGTATGGCATAACGTAGACAATGACGGCGTACCTGTGACCCAATCAATCCGTGGTGGCCTCTCGCTCGAGAGCTCGTGGCAGAGGCGGCACCTCCGAGGGGCCGACGGATGACCTTGTGCACTGTACATTTTGCTTGGTGACTTGGCGTTGGGTGTGCGGTTCGTTCGAACGACAGGTGGGCAAGCACTGGTAGGAGAAGCTGGGTAAGCTGGAGCTGGTGATGGTGGTAACATTGAGAAGTTTCGGGGGGGAGTACCCACTCGTCGTCTGCGACGCTGCTGATATACGTTCGCAGAGCGCCATGACGTCATACTACGTCCCAAGTTGTGATGCGCTCAGCTATTGACCATCAGCAATCGTGACCAGTAGTAGTTACGCTTTGTCACGCTAGAGCACACGGGGGGGGGCGAGCAAGGCAACGTCGGCGAGGGCTCTCGGGTGTGGGAACGAGTCCCGGTGTAGGAATACTAACACCCAGGTATGAACAGCATCTATTAGCTCATTTGAGAACTTTTCCTGAAATACTTAAAAGCTAGAAACAAATAGCAGCCGAATAGCAGAAATTAGTTTACGATAGCACTGTTAGGCCTATTTTAGTACTAATTAGGACGACCCGTTTTCCCGAGATGTATGGGGGACACCGTGACTCACGCCACAAATCTTAGTATGGGGTAGACGACCGGTCCAATTAACGAAAGACGCCTGACAATTGATTGAAGTGGGGTTTCCTTTTGCCCCACCATGTCTGGTGACCGTTCATCTTGTCGCCCCCTCCCTTTTAACCAGTACGGTCTCTACCCGGCACTCGAACGTCCCAAAAGCTACCTATACCACGCTCCGGTACTGGTCACCAGCATGTGGGACAAGATCTACAGTTGTCTTGGTGTTGACTCACCATTCGATCCTAATTTCTCGCTCGTGACCTCCCCGGTCCTCTCCTCTGCTGCTCTCGCCGCTCTACGCATTTTCATTGCACTTTATGCGACGGTTTTCATCTTGGTGAGACTCATCTACGAGGGGATTCGCTTTCATTCGGATGGCACGTAAGTCACACGACCATTCCATTGCGAAAGTCCTCCTAATTAGACCTTTGCGCGTCCAGGTTCTTCTCTTACTTTACCTCCTTGTCATACATCGGTCTACTATGTTACTTTTGGGCGTCGGGCGTACAAACGCTGTTCTACGCTCTGAGTCTTCGATCGATCGGGTTCGAAACCTCCGCGCTACCCACTTCAAGCCTGGGCGCGCCCACTCCAGTTCCTCCATCTGCTACTCTCTTCAGCACGATTGTCACATTCCCCATCATTGTCACCGCCGTCTTCTGGTCCCTGCTCTCGTCTCCAGACACCTTCGCTACCCGTTACTCCGCTTGGGCAAATATCAGCGAGCACGCACTGAACACCGCGTTGGCAGGGCTCGAAATCCTCGTGTCCAACGTCTCTCCCAGTCTACCCAGACGTCGCGGCACCGGCATCGGACTTGCATGGACCCACCTTCCATTCCTCGTTGGCCTGCTCGCGTGCTATCTTGGCGTAGCATACATCACCAATGCCACCCAGCACTTCTACAGTACGCGCTTTTTGCTTCCCCTCATCCACCTGTCTTACGCGAAATCTCCTCTAGCATACTCCTTCCTTGACCCACACACAGAACACGGAAAACTCGCCGCGTACATTGTTGGCATCGCCGTCGCCGAGATCGTGATTTTCGTCGTTGTACGATACATCATGATGCTCCGCCAATACTTTGTACTTCGACCCATGCAGCTGGAACGGCGTTCCGTGTACCAATACGAAGAAGACGGCTCATCGGAGGTGAAGGTTGCGGCTGAGATTGGAAAGGAGCAGTCGGATGATTGGGATGAGGTTAGCAGGCCGATCGGCTCCAGTACGCGAAAGGTTGCTGTGTAAGATCTTGTGGGATTTATTTGTGGTGCGTACTCTATCACCTCTGGCTATGCGTTTTTTACCTTCTCACCTCTTGACGGTCGATTAGACACAATCCATCGCGCGTCATATGTCAAGGACAAGCCGTATTCATGATTATCTTAATACTCAATCCACTTTCGACCGAATGTATGCGCGTGCACACCGCAAAATCTCCGTCTCATTGTCAAATCGTCAACGCGAATCGGACAGGGTCCTTTCCCTGTGCTATAGAGCAAGACAGCATCTCTACACAAGACAGCTCAACTGCGACGATCACTCGCGCACGGTCGACGTGACGTCGTACAACGACCGAAATGATTCATTAATTCACCGTTGCTGTTAGATGCCAGACGCGGAAGACCGTGGCAGACAGAAAATGCATTGACCGCCGCGTTTCGTGGGTCATTCGCGGATGTCACTGCGATTTGCGCAACTCAAAGACGTGAATACCGATTGATTGGACTGCTACCGAATACATGGCTCTATGGCAGTGCACAAAATGCTCACGATAGCAGATTCTTTCTTACCCTGCCGTCGAGAGTCCTCCCTATCGCCCTCGGACGGCCCAGCGTCGAACGGATCCAGCGGACGTCGCGTTCTCGGCGTTCCGGCCACCGCTCGAGCCCGTCGATGAGACTGATTTAGACATCCCGAGAACGACGGGGGTAATATCGTTGAGACGTGTAAGCCGCTGTTGTCCATGGGCAGAAATTAGACTGGCGACCATCAAGCGGACGTCGTTGTCGCGTCCGCAGTACAAGTACCGACGCACGCGGCGGACAAATTAGAGTTGTTTTGATTTTGAAGGCGGGGCGGGCCAACGCGATGACAGAATCACGGGCGAGGACTTGTGAAATTGGGCAAACGCAAGGTTGGACGTCGTTGACGGCGGCGTCAGCCGAGGGCGCGCTGCGGGAGACGTCAATCTATCCGTTACCGCAGTAAGAAGTTGAGTACTTGCGCAAATACGCCAACGCCACGAACGGGTCCGTGTTTGGGGCTGGTTCTGGGCACGTTGGATGGTGGACCGCAGTTCGAGGAGCATGCGGGCGAGATGCACGGCGCGGGAGCTCCCAGTTGGCCGCGCGGCGGTTCTCGTTCAAAGGTGTACGGTCTGGAGCGATAGATCGATGTTTATAGGGATCCTGTGGCCGTGGATTGCTGAGCTAGCGTGACGGTGGCGGCGCAGAAGTGCATTGAGCAATTATTGAGCCCTCGCCTTGGAACTTTGGTACAGCTTCGAGCACGCGTAGAAAGTGTTAGGATCTCCATGTTCCGAGCAAAGAATGGACGTACTCGTGTCGAGGTTCAAAGCCGGCGGTGAGAAGCGTGCGGATGACCAAAGGCTGTATAGAGTGCACACATGTTGAGAGACCTCTGTGAACGAAATCCGTGGTCAATATCTTTTGATTTATTGCACTTACCCGCAGCGGCTCACACGCAGGCGTGGAGACGTCCGTTGGGATGGGTTCTAGCTCCGGGTAGGCCGCTTCATTGTGCCAACATTGCTTTTAAGCACAGGGATTTGAACCTTCGGGCATGTGTGAGACACGAATAAAGTTATTGAAGTAACGCCTCACCTTGTGTGCGTCCAGGCCTGGATTATCTAGCCAAGGACACAGTCACGTTAGCACTGGGACACAGCAGCACGTCAAGCAATCAGCCCCCATCGCGAGCCAGTCGGACGTGCGCCAGGCCGCCCGACGCGCATTCGCAGCACCACACTCAGGGCTACGCCCACGCGCGATGCCTGTGGAGAAACGATGACGAGCAGGCTCGCTCGGTTCTGGAGAAGGCGTGCGTGCCAGCAGCACGGTCCCGCGCGCATGTGGACGGGCCCTCGACGCGCCCTGCTTATCTCGCCTCGGACGCGTCGTGGTGATCGCACGGCCGTCGAGAAGCCCGCGCAGACCACGCCGGCGCGCGGGGCGCGGGCTCCGCGATATATGGCATCGCTGATGGCACTATACGGCGGCGGGCTCGCGAGCCGCGGCCGGGGCGGGGAAGCTGGGAGGGCTCAAAGGGGCGAGGGGGCGTTGGCATGTGATTGGTCGCGGTTAACAGGGTGCTCCGGAGCCGTGGGGGATGTCGACAACGCGCCATGTCGATGATGCTAGGACGACGGTGGTCGCCCGACGGCGGTGTGCATGTGGGTGGCGTCCGGCCTAACCACGATGGGCTTGGGGGCGTCGGGCACGGGGGGGATTTTAGCGTAGCGGCCTGTAGCAACGGGCGGACGGATGGGCGGAGGCAGATCCTGCGTGCGCGACGTCCGTGGACCGGGTTTGTGTTCTCGTCTGCCCATCTGCAGCTGAAGCGCGACGAGGAGGCTGCTCAGGGCGTGTGGCGCACACCCTTGAAGTTTGAAGATGGCCGCGTTGCCATGCTGCTGTTGTGTGTCGCGGCGGGGCTGCTGTTCGCCGGGGTCGTGCATGTGCGGGAGAGTGGGAACGCGAACGGCCAACGTTAAACGCTATCACTGCAAAAGATTGGCCTGAGGGTGTCTACTAGCTAAAGAGAGCAAAAGTAATGCGGTTAAGGTTATGTCAGCGCAACATGGTCGGGGCGATTCTCGTGAACAACGACTCACAGCCTCCACGGCGAGCGGCGTGCAAGTGGGACTTTGGGACACACAACAAAGTCCTATGCACTAGAGAATCGAAGAAGCCCTAAGCCCTACAATGCGTGTCGCTGAAACACCTCCACCCTGGGTTTGTTTCTCGAGGTGGCGGTGGATTGCGATGGCCCACTTCCGTCCGCTGGCAGGGCAGCATTTCCATCGATGGCCGCCGCACACGTCGCACGTTTCATTGCACAATCACGGCGCGCGGGGCGCGGGACATGGCCGTCGACGTCGACGGCGTGAGCAAGGGGCGTGCGTTCTGTAGTGCGGGGGGACCCCACAACCACAAACAGGCCTTTCCGCGACGACCCGCGCTTCGCCGCCGATCGTTGGTGCGTGCGTGCCTCGCGCGCTGCATGATCCCTTTGCCTGCCTCTGCTGACTCGCCTCGTTCCTGCGACGCCCCACCGACGCTGGCGATCGAGGCTAGCGGGTGCCCGCGACGGCCGGCGGCCTCGGGCTCACGCTGCTCGTCGGCCCGAGGGGGATGAGCCCAACGGTCGTCAGCGCGCACGCAAAGCGAGCAAGGCCCGGTGTCATATCGCTATATATCAACAAATAAAATTTTTGTGGTAGCAACAGGGATTCAACGATGTATACAGGAGACACAGTATGTAGGGGTGCGTGCGCGTGCGGGTGTAAACGAGCGACGGGGTGTGTCGGATTAATACAGGCGGGGGCCCGCCTACGGCGGGTTGTAAGTACTGGGGTGTGTGCGGGGTGCGAGAGGTAACGAGGGTGGGTGAGAGCGAGGTATACATCATCGGTACCAGTACAGACGAAGGCGGACAGGAGCGGAGGGTGGTGGGGAGTCTACGAGAAAACGCCGAGGGGTAGGTGGGGGCCAACGAATGGGATTGGCAGGAGCAGGGAGGTAGTACACGATAGGGCGCTGTAACGTAGGAGGCATAGATAGAGCAGCAGGGCAGCAACAACAACAACAAAGGACCGAGAGAGGGCGAGAATCCAGAACGGGCAACAAACTAATAAGTAGGCGAATAAGCAGTCCACGCAAACAGAGGGGGGAGGTGGCGCGCGCGCGCGCGCGCGGCGACCTAGAGCATCATCGCGCCGTACGCGTTGCCACCGCCCACGCTCATCGCCGCCTGCGCGCCGCGCGCCCGCCCATGCCCATTCCGCCGAGGGCGCCCATGGGGCCCATGGGGCCCATGCCCATGCCCTCGTCCCAGCCGGGCGCCGCGGGGCCCATGCGGAGCGCGCGCACAACCGAGGCCGGGCGGCGGACGCCGAGGACGCTGGGCATCTCGTAGCTCCCGGGGCGCGGAGCCGCTGCTGCCGACGCTTGCCCATGCTGCCGCTCCTCTCTCTCTTCATCGCGATGTTGTGGTGGCGCGCGTGGTGGGGGTGCGCGCCGGGTACGGGCGACTGGCCTGCGCTGCCAACAGAGGATGCGTCGTCGTTGTCAATCGGGCTGCCATACATGTGACCGGACTGACCCTGATACATCGGCGGCGGCGGGGCGGCCCCTGGCGCGACGGCATGTTGAGCAGGTACTGCTGCTGCTGCTGCGAGGGCTGCTGCGCGATGCGTGCGAGGTCGCGGGCGGGGTGAACTGCTGCTGGCCGCCCGTACATGGCCCACTTGCTCTCGGGCTCCGTGGCGGCACGACGACGCCGGCGCCGTTCATGTAAAACTGCGGGACGTGCGGCGCGTCGTACATGCTCGCCATGGCCGGGTTCTCAAAGTTGACGTTCGTGGGCGACTGCACGATCATCGGGCTCGACGCGGGTCGCGGGGCGCGGGAGGATCGTCTGGAGGTGCAGGCCGGGGTGCCCGTGCGCGGGCGCGCCGTGCGCAAACGGGTTCTGGCCGTCCATGCTCGGGCGGGACATGGCGCCGGGGCGGCGCAGGGCCTCGCCGTCGTCGGCCATGCCGGGGACGACGGGCTGGGTGGCGCCAAACTCGTCGTCGCCGTAGCCGTCGTTTCCGTACTCGTCGCCGTCCTCCTCCTCGATGGGGCCGACGGAGAGGATCTCGACCTCGCCGGACATGATCATCTGGAAGCCCTCGCCGCGCACGGGGCTCCTCGACGCGCGGGAGGCCCGAGCGGTCGCGCCATTCGTTGAGCTCGCGGCGGAGCGGCGTCGCTCTCGAGCTTGAGCATGCGGAGTTCCCTGGCCGCGAGGAGGGGTGGCGACGGGAGGTTGGCGACGGTGGCGTGGATGTGGGCGATCGAGCTGTTGACGATCGAGGGACTTGGACGGGCGGCGGATCTGCGAGAGGTTGGGCAGGAGCGCGGCGAGGTCCTGCAGAGCATTCAGGATGGGTCAGCGGCTCACGTGGGGGCATGCGCCGGTGAGATACGCACCAGGAAGCGGCCGTTGAGGGTCGCGCGGCGGCGGGGCGCGCTCGGGACGGCGTTGTGGGTGGCCCTAGCGCTCGGCGGTGTTGGCAGCGCCGGGAGGGCTTGCGCTTGGGCTGGGCGGCGGCCGGGGCAGCCGCGTTGGCGGGCGCGTTCGCGGCGGGGGGGGTCGCGTCAAACGGGCGGCGGGAGAGAGCAAGCGTCTGGACGGTGGACGGGGAAACGGGCGTGGCCGGGCCGTTTGAGCCGTCGACGGACGAGGGGGACTGGGGAGCAGGCGAGGCCGAGGGGGGGAAGCCATGGGGAGGGTCATGGCCATGGAGTATATGCGCAGAGATCGAGGGGGGTCGGTCTAGAAAGGCGGTGTGCGGAGGACAATAGAACCGAAGAGGGGCTGGGTGCTTTTGGTCGAGTGTACAAAGAGCAGTCCGGAAGCAAGTCAAGTCAAGTCGAATCGCGATCCGTGAGGTTCAGCGGGGTTCGACAGGCCAAGAGGTCGCGAGTGGTGGTGGTCTGAGGAGGCGTGAGGGGTGTCTGCGGGTGATGCAAAGATGGACCGTCGCGAGAGAAGATTCTCAGCAGGACGGCGCAGTCGAGGCAGCGGGGGTTTTGCAGGTGAAGGTAGGGGGTGGTTGGGGGTGTAGAGGTCGTAGTAGCTTGCTTGCACTGGGGGGATTTGACGGGATGGGTGAGTGCCGGCAAGGGTCGCGAGATCTGCATAACGACAGCGGTGAGCGGGCTCGTTCAGTCGGGATAAAAAGCGGGAAAGAGCGTACACCAGGCGTTATCCTTGGGTCGGCAGGGCTAAGTGGAGGAGAAGGGATGCAAGAAGGGGAGGGGGAGGAGGACGACGCTCCGTCAGAGACTCTGGACCATGAACTTGCGGGGGGAAGGGGAAACACTCGACTCCAGCCAACGCCCTCAAATCACCCAATCTCATATAGCCTCTCGGCACTCCCCGCCGCCAGACACCCATATCGGGCCTCCAAAGCGCTGCACCTGTCACACCGCGTCACACCGTCACCTCGCCACACGTTCCGCCCCTACCGCCCGCCGCCCCGCCCGCCGCGCTGCGTGCCCCCCCGCCGTGCGCCGCCCCCGCCTCCCGCGCGGCGGCGTGTCCCCGTGCGCGCGGACGCGGCGGGTGCAGCAACTGAATGGACAGGCCCGCGGTCGTCGCACGCGCTGCCTTGCGCGCGCACACGACGCCTGGGACCGAGGGGATCTCCGCCCCTGAGATGGCGATCTGGGTGCGCGTCAGCAGGATTCGGTCAGCCGGTCGCGGGCAGAGATAACGCGTTCTGATGCCGAGGACGACAACGACAAAGTGCGACGGGACGACAAACACATCTATCACGACTTCGTCAGATGCTGCAGAGGAGGTGCCCTTTGCTCGCATCCGCCGCCCCTCTTTCCCGCATCTGACGGAGTACAATGGCTCGGACGTGCGCGGTGGGCCGACCGCTACACAGCCCCCGGCGAGCCCAATAACACGCTCGGACTCTCTCTCTTTTTTTTTTTCCTGCCGTTGCCTTATCACCGTAGCAGCGTCGATCCCCCTCCTGCCGACTGGCTGGAACCACGCACCATTCCGCATCGAGCTCGCCCGCCCGCCGTCGAGTTTCACCCGCAATCTCATCTCCAGCTCCTCGTCTTTTGCCTCTGCCTTTTCCCCGGCGCATCCCCTTTTCTTGCTGGAAAAACAACACAGAACGTCGCACCTGACCAGGCCACCCCGGCCCACCGCCCCGTCATGTCATGATTGATGCGGCCAGCTGTCCTGGCCCTAGGCGCGCATGAAAATCCCCTCCCGCGGGCTCTCGTAATGCGTCGCCATCAAACGCGGCCAATAACACACACACATAATAACCCCTCGGTCGCCTCCTGCTTGTCTCGGCGACACAGCTGATGTGCAGCCGTTCTATCTTTTTTTCTGCGCACACTTCTTTCTGCTGTCCAGGGACGTCGAACTACAGAGCCAGAGAGCCGCCCGCTCCCGTCGGGCCAGACGAGCACCCCCGCCGTGCGCGCTCTGATCCGTCGTTGCCCCCGCTGCCTGCCTGCACACCCCGACCCCGACTCCGCCGTATACAGCACCTGATGCGCCTGAAACGCCCCTGCGCGCTGCCCGTCGATCGGGCAGGCATGTCTCATCAGGCGGGCGTGATCTGCAGGCTCCACAGAACAGAGCCCTGCGCTATCGCACTGTTCTGGTGGCCAGGGACGCGCCGCGATAATGAAGCGTGGCGGGCCGAGGGGTCGGTGCGCTTTGTCCTGCTGTGGAGTCGACGGTTTCGCTTTGGCCTGGTTGGTTATCGGGCGGGATTTGCGGTGGTCGGTCGGTCGGTGACGGCGGGGTTGTGTCGCGCTGCGCACGGTTGTGTGTGTCCTGCGCTTGCTGCGGTCGGTGAGTGCGTCTTATTTCATGCATTAATTGGCGTGTTTTCCTGTGGCGAGCCTGTTTCATCATGCCATTTTCGTTATCAAGCGTTTTGCACTAGCAAGCCAATAAAACTAGTGATTTGCATATCATTTGATCCCAATTGTGGAGTCGAGCTGACGGCGGTCTTTGCAGATTGTGCAGCCTCGCAGGGCAAACCTCGGCCGAAACAGGCTTCAAATCGTCCAGATATGCAAACACTGGACGTCGCAGCCAACAGCTTCGCTACCACTGCAGCTCGGCAGAAACGTACATCGTGACCCTAGCCGTGCGCATATAAGAAGCTCGCGAGTGGTCACCGGTGAGTTGGCAGTCGTTCATTAAGCCTCATGATCTCCGCATTCACTGCCACCGACAGGTTAAAGGACGTCGGCGGCGCTCTTCGCATCAGGAACGAGCACAACCGAATATGGGAGGACCGTCGGGCTTACCGACCTGACCCGACGACGACTTTAAGCGGTCCCATCTCGGCCAGCAGTGGTGGGATGCAGAGATTTCACCTCGCGCCAGCTTGGGGGTGACAGGGTGCTGTCCAATTCCCCGCGGAGCGCATTGACGGGTGGCGGACCTCGAACCCGTCCGACTTCCGAGGGATCCCTGTTCTGCTGCGTTTGTCATTCGCGCTGCCCACCGAGGCTGATGCATCAGTCGCAGAGGGCGCATGCATCCGCCCGCGCACGGCATCCCGCGCGAAGCTGGGGACGACGTCGAGGGCTCGCGCGCCATCAGCGCGCGGGCGCGTCCGAGGATCTGACGAGATGCCGTACAAGTGATGTCCCCACAGCAGGGGCTGACTGGGCCCTTGTTCTTGACGGCGCGCAGCTTCCATGCGTTGCCACACGCCCACGCTCGCACCACTCGCCTCCGGGTCCCCTGGCATAATCACGCGCACCCCGCTGTGGGCTTGTCCGGGTGTGGACATCGCGCAGCGGGCGGTGCCTGCGCCGCAATCGCAACCCAATCTGCCCGCCGCGCGCTTCCACGCGAGCACGTCGTCATCGGCGCGCGCTCCCACGGTGCGCGCTGGGGCGCGGGGCGCAGCTATAAGCCTTGCTCACCACAGCACCGCTGCTCACTCTCCTGCTCTGACTCTCGCATCTCGCGCCGACGCGCCCCGCGTGTGCCAAGGCCGGCTCGCGCGCCGGGACGCGCTGCATCACGCCCCATCGCTCAGCACCCGAGCCAACACGATTCTCGTGCCCCGAGCCGACCGCGCGTCTTCTGCATCTCAGCTCCCGACAGGCTCAGCCCCGGAAGAACCCCCCGTGGCGCCCGCCTACACAAAACAACAACGCAGCGCCTCCGTGCGCACCTGGTCGGCAGGCGTTGTGCTTGCGCGCACAGCTGACTGCGAGGCGTGATCCCCGCGGGCAGGGCGCGCGCGCGCGCGGGGTGGGTGTGGCGGAGGGGGGCACGCGGGGGCGCCACAACGTTTGTGTGCGGGGAAACGTGCCCAATCGGGCGAGCTCCCGCGCGCCGCTCCGAGGCGCAGACGCGTCGTCGAGTGACCCACCGCCGCTGTCTGCCCCGCGCCGCGTGGGTTTCCCCGCTTCGCGGTCTTCGCGTTGTCGAACACGATCGCAAGATGAAAATGCGAGGCCTGGACGGACGAGTGGAGTGCGCGCGAAGATCAAGGGGCGAATTTGCACGGTGGGCGTCGGGTGACGGGCGCGCGGCGGGGGTGCGAGCCGTGCTGCTGGCTATATGCGTGCTTTTCGTCGCACACACCTCCCAGCCACGAGCTTCTCCGAAGGGAGGCTCGTCACCGGAGGACGGGGGTGACGTGGCGGGCTGTCTGCTGACGTGCTAATAGTAAATTAAACCGCTGATGGATCGAGCAATGCGCCGACATTGGCATGTATGTGCTTCCACCAGAGTCCGAATTTGACTGTCGAGGGTGGTTGACGAGCGTAACGTGCACTGACAACGCTTCGTCGCGGACAGATCATCTTTCCATTGGCCAAGCTGCGTTCTGACGACAAATTGCGAGTAAACGGGATCAACGCACGCACGACGCCTTCCCACACGCTCTGTTTCCGGTATTGTATCCAACTCGGCCAATGGGCAGTGTCCCACGGACTTGCGTCACTGGGCACGGGGCTGGACCACGACGTCTGGGTCGGAACGCCACCACGCTGGCGCTAACCTGCGCCCGTCCGAGGGCTCGCGGGACCGTCGTGGGTCTGATGGAAGACACGAGGCGGGTGAAACAATTGGTGGAAGCCAAGCTTTTGTGTGCGGATATGAGGATTGCCTCCGTGGTGATGGCAACAATACCAAGGGTTTGGTAGACGGCAGACTACATTCGTCTGTGGGACCAGTCGCACATTGACAGTATTCGCCGTGTAGTAGCAAAGTGTGTATAAGAATAAGTATTTTCGTTTTTAATCTCACTTCATTTGTTGGGATATCGGCAGCAAATGCACGAGCTTGCACGTCGTATGATTCACTATACACGCCGTTGAGTCTCATCAAAGTCTTATGGGTCCCCCCACTCTGCGAGCTCTTGAGGAACTGCCACCGTGGACCAGTGGTAACGGCAACAGTGGCGAAGGTTCGGCACACGGTACCTACAATCGCCTTTGGTCAATACCACTCGTAAAGTATTCGCCGCGTAGTATTAAAGTGTACGTGGATTGACTACTTAAGCGTTTTATTTCATCTCATTGGTCAGAATATCGTCAGAGAATGCACCGGCTTGCACGTCGTACAGTTCGCTGTATACGCCGTTAAGATCCATAAGAGCTTTGTAGGTACACGACCCTACAAACTCTTGAGGAGCTAACCGCCGTGGTGATGGCAGCGATGGCAGAAGTCTGGTAGACGACACCTACAACGCACCTATGGCTAGGTCTCCTCGTGCAGTATTCGCCGCGTGCTTAGTAGCGAAGTGTATATATGAATAAGCACTTTACTTCGCTTCACTTGTTGAGACATCGTCAGCAAACGCACGAGCTTGTACGTCGTATAGCTCGCTGTACACGCCGTTGAGCTCCATCAGAGCTTTGTGTGTCCCCGACTCCAAGAGTTCTTGAAGAACTGCCACTGTGGACAAGTGGTAACAACGGCAAAGGTTTGGCAGACGATACCCTGAACTCGTCTATGGCTAACCATCCACACAGTCGCGCAGTAGCAGAGCGTGTGTGTTGTGGACCATTGAGTTATTTCATCGCGCTCGCTGGAATGTCGTCAGCAAACGCACAGGCTTGCACATCGTACAGCTCGCTGTATACGCCGTTGAGCTCCATCAGAGCCCTGTGCATGCCCGACTCTAAGAGCTCTTGAGGAACTGCAACCGTGGCTGGGTGGACGGAACCCTGAGCTGGTATATGGCTAAGACCACTCGTATGGTATTCGCGCGCGCAGTAGCAAAGTGTCCAGGTGTTTTATTTCGTCTCAATCGTCGGGATGTCTTCAGCAAACGCACGCGCTTGTACGTCGTATAGTTCGCTGTACACGCCGTTGAGCTCCATCAGAGCCTTGTGTGTTTCCAGACTCTACGAGCTCTCCCTCTTTCATGCACCTACGAGCGTATACTCCGTCAGAACGGGACAGAGCAAGAGGTAAAATGCGGACTTACAGAATAAGATCGGCATGTTTCGTGAGATGCCCAAAAGCGATGAGTCACAAAGACCATTGTCTTGCCGGCACGCATACTGCGTTAGTGTCTTGAAGAGCTCGAACTCGCCGGTCGGGTCCATTGCTGAGGTGGGCTCGTCCACTACGACGAGCTTAAACTTTGTCGGACATGAGGCGCATGAACGTGCGAGATCTGTCTCGGCCGTGTCAGCCAATTGCTTTGTGTAGAGATGGATGAAGGACCACACGCCGCGCTAGTCGCTGTTTTCTCTCTCCACCTGCGAAACCGTCAGAGGATGACCACAGTCGAGAACGGCTCACAGACCTGACACATCCGTCTGCCCTCTATACTTCCTCCGGAAACGTCCCACTCAGCGGTCCACTGGGCAGCTGATACCGACACAACTCCATCGTCCTCAGCGGCTGAAGCACCGCCTCAAACCCCTCCTTCCTCCTCTCCACAAACCCCTGCGCACCGCCCAACCGCGCCGCCGTCCCTAATCCTCTCCCCATCCCGCAGCGCCGCCGTACCCCCAATCCAATATTCTCCCCAAGCGACAGCGGAAAAAGAGCGTATGCTCCTGCGTGAGTGAGCGCCGTCGCCGCGCGCCGATCCGCAGGACTGATGTTCTGCGCGCTCTAAGGGGACGCACACCGTCGAGGAGGGAGGACGCGCCGGACGCGGGGGTGTAGAGCCCCGCGAGGAGCTTGACGAGCGACGACTTGCCGCTGCCGTTCGCGCCGACGATGACGACGAGCGCGGAGAGGGCGGAAACTGAGGGCGAAGGAGACGGACGAGACGCGGGGCGGGCGGGGTCGGAGCCGGGGGTAGCGGTAAGAGGACGTTTTGGAATTCGATGCCCATCCCGCCTTCGTGCTTCTCAGAGGACGGGTATAGGCTCGTACTCGAGATCTTCTCGTATGGCTCTGCCTGGGGGCGGGCTGCGCGTAGAGCCCCTCGAGGAAGGTTTGCGCATTCGCCCATGCTTGTGTGCGACCACGTCAGCATCTCGATGGCTTCGCGGAGGCTGGAGGTCATCTGCTGGAGTGTGGCTTAGGAAGGTGAGGGAGGCGGGTGGTGCGGCCGTTCATGAGGCCGGTGATGATGTAGAATGCTCTACCCAAGGTTGAGTTTGACGGCGCTTTTATTACTAGTACGAGCAATAGATACGCACCAGGGGAAGGTCGCCCGAGAGCGCACGAGACTGATGGAGTGCGCGGGAGTGGACATGCGCGTGTTTGGAAAATGAGTCTGGGGGTAGTCTTGTCTGAGAAATTGCTGAGGTTTGCTTCTGAGCTGAGCGATATTCTGCATCCGCAATGATGAATAACTAGCTTGGGGGTCCAGGGAATTGCTTCTCACCTTTTCAGTATCCAACTCTTAGCACAGTCCACCGGCTGATAATCTCCTGCTTATGAGTTCCCGCCGTGGCGATATTAACGTACATAGGTGAGCAGCCCCCGTCGGTACATGACGTCGCTCCACACGTAGTAGGCCGCATCTGCGTCCGCTACTTTGAAGTCAAAATGGTGCTCAAGAAGAGATGCAGTTTTTGGACACACGGACAGACGTACTGGAGCCATATATGCCTTGTTATTCGCGGCTGCGGTCAACAACGGCCGCGCAAGACACGTCAAGCCGAGTATCCAGGGTTCTTCGACTGCGTGCTGTGTAGAAGTTGGAGGACCACGACGGCCTGCGCGGCTGTAGACATGACGGTCGCGAACACGTCGAAGATCATACCCAGGGCTCATGCTGATCATGGAGGGGAAGTTGTCGCCGCCGGGTATGCTTGCTTCTGGGACATAATTCAGCGTTATGTCAGCGGCTAGATCATAGCAGCATCTACCTGAATGATGACACAGTAGGTCGGTGCTCAGGTGCCGCTGAATGATATGGTCTCGACAGAAGACGCTGTTATGCGTTGTCCTGAGTATCAAAGCTATGCGTTCCCTAGCGAAGAGCGGGTCAACCGAAGTTCCGATGAGGGTTCATGGTTGAAGCTTACTGGATCCAGCGTGTCAGTGCACCGAAGACTAGGGAGCCAAATCCGTAAAGTGAGTGCCGAAGTTATGCTTGTCATATCTGCGTGCCCAATTCTCAGCGAGTGTTCAATCTGTCGGAATGTACGATTTAGTCGCATGCTATTCGCAATAGTGGATAGACAGACTTACAGCCTCGAAGATATGCGTTTCATGAACTGCAGCTGGAGGAACGAGTTGATGCTGAGAAGAAACATGGGTCGCAATGTACAAGGGAAATAGGATCGGCGCGAGACCGAATCACATCGACGAGAAATCGAGGACATGTGTGTGCTTTTCCAGGTGCCGAGGTGAGACTCGAGAGCGACGGCCTTGGAAGCGACCATAGCCAGGAAGCGACCATTCCCTTGCAGACGATCGCTCCCATACGAGCCGCCAAACGCCGATCTGTACGCTGAATAAGGACGGAGGGACGGTCCCGAAGGTATTGGGTTTGTGCTTCTCGTCCGTGGTCATTGTTCCGGGGGCACCGTTCCAAGACGGGCAGGCGGCGTGAGAAAGAGAGCTAAAAGGATGGACCTGCTCGGTCCATCCAGCGAGAGGCGTTACAAAAATACTTGTACGCAAAGACGCCTCACCTTCAGGCCTATCGTGTCGTTAAGAACGGGGCTGGAATGTTTGCGATTCGCGAATGACGGCGGGTAGAGCTGTACTCGGAAACCCATAATGCTCGGAGACTTTGGGGTGCACGGATTTCCGATACACAACTGGCATGCAATGATCAGCACGCAGCAAAGCATGGGGAACTGCATGATCGTACATCTAGTGCCCCCGCGCTGGGACCGTGTCCGCAGTCCCTAGTCCGTAGACGTACGTACGGCTACCCGAACGACGGTGTTGACGCAGTGATGCCGCAGTCTGAAATGGTTGAATAGATACAGTGTTTCTCAGCACAGACTCGGCGATATGACTGGGCGCGCCCGAACATGAGCTTACCATGGAGTAGGGCAACGATGGGGGGACTTCTCTCGCAGCTTTCGAGGACCGAGGTGCCATCGTGCAATCCACTACGCTCCTAATTCAGAGGCCGCCTTTTCCCAGGTACCAGCGAGAAGAGAAATACTTTAGCGGGACAGAACTACGATTTACTGTAGTCTTGCTAGCAAGCTTGAATATGGTAGGCAAGAGTGTTTAGACGAATGTCAAGGGTAATAAGAAAAAAAGGGTTGACTCTTCAGGTATTGGTCGGGCAGCGTCCACTGACATCAATTACTCCTGTTCATTAACTATGTCCGAATAGTCTCTGTACATGGGCCCTGCCCGATGTGATGTGATCCCAACGTGCTGGTTGTGCCATGCAGGGTCTACTCTTGACGTTGCTTGTCAGGGCGCGTCCGAGTCCGAACGAGGGTTTTGATACTGAAATGAAGTCTGCTATGACCACTGAGTAAATTCTTCAGAGAACATCCGTAGTCAAATGCTTCCTTGGCCTCAGTCGGTAGAGCGTAGGTCTCATACGTCAGTGTGATCACAATCCGTTGGAGTGAGTAATCCTAAGGTCGTGAGTTCAATCCTCACAGGGAGCAGTTTATACTGTTTTCCTCCAGTCTTTTTCCACACTTTTTCTTTTTCAGATTCATTCCATTGCCCAATCGGCAATATTCGTAACTTCGAAGCTTGTAATATGTACCATGTCCAATCCTGAGTGATACTGACGTCACAAGTAAATGGAGTGCAATGAAGTGAAGCCGGGAAATCCTTTATGGCAAAGACAGCAAGTAAGCCCTGAGGGTTCCTGACAGATTCCCATTAGGATAGCATCGCTTATCTTAACTTTGTCCGGTATAGAGCGAGGTATGAGTGCGGGTTACGTGCGGCACACCAGCTTCGGCGGAGCTATGATTTTTTTAGCGAACCATCCATGAACGCACTTGCTTGTATCCCATAAAGCTGGCTGTACTCGCCACCCAGCGCCATAAGCATCACGGTGGGTCCCTATTTCGACAAGTATTCGCCCTGACTTCATGCATCTGCATGTCCCCCGTCAGTCGATAGAAGCAGAGAATACCAAGTGGATTACGCACAATATTATATCGGCGTACTTGGTGAGATGCCCGAAGCGATGCGTGACGAACAACCATCGTCTTCCCTGAGCGCATCCCTCGGAGCTTCTCGAACAGCTCGAACTCTCGCCCAACGGATTCCATCGCTGAGGTTGGTTCGTCTACAATCACAAGTCCGCGTGTTGGGATTCATGAGACGCAATATGAACGTGCGTGAGCTGTTTGATATTTTATCAGTTCGGGGGTCACCAGACGGAAAAGAAGTGAACTGTACGCGGCAAGCCGTTGGACCTCCTCCCCCCGAAATGTCCTTCCACACCTCGAGTTTTGTCCATCGTGTCCTTGAGTAGCCCGTCGGGCATGGGAAACATCGAGGCGAAGCAGGTGGGACGATGGGGACATCACCTCATCGAACTGCCTGTTCTGTCTCTCGACGAATTCAAAGCGCGCCGCCTTGGAGCGCGGCTTTCCGGCGGATGTGGTCCAAAAGACGAGCTTTACGCTCAGGCAGTGGCAACGAGGACAGTGAGAGACAAAGATCGGGGTCCCCGACGGCAATGTTTTCCCAGATGGGGAAGGCGGGGAAGAGCGAGTGGTCCTGGGTAAGCACCGCTGTTGCGCGCTGAAGTTTTTGTACGGTACGGCTGGCGGGGGGCTTGCGTATGGGTCGACATCGTCGAATAAGATGGACCCACTTGTCTGTTTGTATACGCACGAGAGAAGGTTGACGAGAGACGACTTGCCCGAGCCATTGGCGCCTACAATAACGACGAGAGACGAGGGAGGAATGACGAAGGAGACGTTGGAGAGTGCAGGTCGTGCCGACGCGTCGTCCGTCGATGATGGATACGCGAATGTGACATTCCTGCGAACAGTGAGACTGTGTTTATGGTCATAAGGAATGTAAGCGACGCACCTCAGCTCAATGCCGATTCCCTGGGACTCGCATACGCCTCCTTTGTGTGAGTATGACGAGACCATCTGTTTCTCCTGGCTCACGGGCCACTGTCCGCCGCCAAGACCATCCCTCCGGATCGGGACCCTGTCCGCAAAGTCATATATCTTTCTCACAGTTCGCAAATTCTCTCCCAAATTGGCGCTTCTCTATGATTATACGTTCGAGGGTGTTTCTCGTCATGCCCGAGACTTGATGCAGCATCGCAAGCGTCGCAATCGAGAGTCCAGCCTCCTCGCGATACATCACACTGGAGACGGCGTAATACAACCTAGAGATGTTGAGCTACCTCTCCACCGGAAATGCAAAAAAAAAGCTTCGTACCAGCGGTAGATCATCCAAGAGGGCGAGGATAATGTCCGGTAATGGTGTACTCCGCTGTTTATACGCCGATGCAGGATAGTCATCATTGATTGCTCTCAAGGGGGCTCGAGCTTGGGCGTGTTCTATACTACCACGTGATGAGTGGACAAGCTTCGTTTAGTTTTGCTGGGGAACGTACCGTGCTGAATGTACTCTCCCAAAGTGCCACTAATGACCTCACGCTTGTACAGAGAGTTTGTTGCAATGTCAAACAGCGCCTTCGAGCGTATATAGTGGGGATCGGTGACATGTGCAATGTAGACTATCGGAGGCAGAGCACAAGATTAGAAGGACTCGGACATCAGAGAGAGCAGGCTCACTCTTTCCGTCCAGATTGCGCTTCAGCATGCGATTTACTACCGGCCATGCGAGACACATTGCGAGCACGGCGACACCGTTTCCCATCCCAGCGTACGGTGCGTCTTCTGCGCCACTCGGTGCTGCTGTTCCGTTGACGTTAACGGGTCCTGGGTGCGTCAGGGCCTTCGATCCTGTTGCACCACCCGAAAGCGTAACGTTGACGAGCAACGCAATTTGAGAGAGCGTCGAGAAGACGACGTCTATCGAGCCCAGGAGATTTTGCAAAGCATACCACCCGTTCATCGGAGACATGTCAATGGCGTACGAAGTTTTCCTCGAGTTTGAAAGGTCCTGCGAGAGGTGGGCGGCCATGAGACGCTCTTGAAAGAAAAAGAGCTTCACGCGTCCTTTCAGGTATGGGCGTGGAACGCGAGCTGTGGACGCGGTCAGATTTGTGGGGAATTGTGTCAAAGTAAAGAGCACACGAGAACCAACGCCAGCTTTTAACCATTGCGACACAGACTAAGCGATAGGCCAGTGCCCAGAGAGAGATGACGGTAGGATCGGCGGAAGGATTCTTGACATTCGTCTCAATCTGCATTGTCTGTGTAAGTATCGCCTTCGACGGCTCGTAGTATTGAGATCATACCAAAGTTAGCAGACGATTGCTGAGCCATAGCATAAGAGCATGGTCCACTCCCATGAGTGCATGACTGAGTACCATGATCCAGAACAGACCCGGACCGAGCGCGTACACGTCCATGACGAGCTCAGGCAGGTGGGTCTCCTGTATCTGTTGCCAGAGTTGTCGAGCTAGTGCCGGAAAGATGGTGAATGGCTGGGAGAGGGCGTCCATCCAAGACAAAAGAACTGCAGCAGCTTGTCATATCCGAAAACTGCAGGCCGGTCGCACGTTCGAAGATAATACGCCAAATCCCCCGACTTGCAGGGATGTCAGCTCGGGTGGTAAGTCTGACATGCTTGAGCCTTTCGGCTCTGGTCCTGTGTCTCTCGCGCCATCGCTTTCTCGCTGGCCGAGCTTCATGGAGAGATTGATGGAGGATGGTTGAGTGGCGTACTGTACCAGCGATGTCTTTATATGCCGGTCCCGCCACTCGTTGTCCCGCTCTATGGCTCGTATCCCATCTCGCCGAGCCACAACGGGCCATCAATGAAGCAAGTGCGGGTAGCGCGCGAACCAACCCTTCCGTTTAATCGCACTAGTTAAACGTCAGCAAAGAGCGCAATGTGCCATGGTGTGGGCATTACCATAGTCTTATCGTACATTTCTGCTTAACGTACTGCGGTTCTGTTAGCATTGCTTAGGACCTAGGCCGTATGGTCATTGGCACTGAATCTACTCAAGAGCGAGGCGGTTAAGTTAGTAGCGTGAATGATGATGCGTGTAAGTCGGCAGGGAAGTGAATGGCTCGGATATCACTGCTGATTAGCGGGCTGTATAATGGCTAGCAGCGTCGTCGGAGGAGTAGAGTAGTCCGGGGGGCATGCGGTGGACATAGTCAGGTAGCTCTGAGTACATCACCATGCGTGCTCTAGGGAAGCATGTCGTCGTGGGATTCTGGACATTGCCGGTGGTTACGGACGCGAAGGGGGGAGGGGGTCGTGAGGGGGGGGGGGGGGGATTCGTGTCTGAGAAGACTCAGGGATGCATTATCCTGATTCTTCGTTTGCTTGTCCTGTTTTGTATATATCACTCACTCTTTCCGTTGGTGCAGAACGTTCGGGTGTAAGTCGAGCCCGTACCGTGTAAAGCAATACAGTTTGATGAGAGGAGGTATATTACTGTGCGCATGGTACACGGGGATGAGGGGGCCAGGATGACTACATGAAGGAAGAGAAGAATAAACTGTGAGTGGGAAAAAAAAAGAAAAGCGGGGGGAGACGTTGTGCTAGCGCCTAGCGCAGTTCGCGTCTACAGTCGCGTTCCCTATTAAAAGCTCATCATGAATATTAATATTAATGCTTCTTCTCTCGACTCTGCCTCCAGCTCTCGTTGTTTTGCTTCCTCCTATGGCAAAAAGACTAAAGGACGCAACTTAGGGTGTTTCTCATTGGACTTTTCAAGATGCACTCGTCTCGATTGACTCATCAGAAGTGTGCAGTGCAGCGGCCTGAAAGGCGGCATTGGTGGCCGCATCCAGAGTGGTCATTCCTCTACGCATCTTGTCATTAAGGCCCAAGGATCTGCGTGACAGTCACTGCTGAAACTGGACCCTTCGCGAAAGCCGTAACGCTTCGCTATCACCAAAAATTCCAGGAACCCCCGGCCAACCATCTACCCCTTTTGGGGCCGCCATCTGTCGACGTCTTTCCGTCGCTGAAAATCTTCGTCTCCATCCATAGTACTTTTGGTACCCCAGGCTCCCAGCAGACTGCTATGCAGACGTCTTGACAGACACGACAATTCCACTCATTGAATCCAATTTTCGAATCCAGGCGCACCTCGTACACCCGCGGACTTGCTTGCGTACGAGCATCAGGTGCGTTTGTGGTCCTCTATTCGATGTTGTACATACATTGACTATCATGAAGGTAGAAGACGAGGGCTATTAAGCTACTCCCTGGATGTGAACAAGATCCTCGTCGTGAGACACGATACCCGCATACTGAACGTTGAATGGCACATTTTTGCCCGCCGGAGTTTTCGTCAATGCCACATCATCGGACGAGCTTCTAGAGATCATACCGACTCGCAGTTCATTCCGCAAGTTTTCCACATCAGACCTAACGCGCTCTACGACGTCAACATCCCCTTGTCCCCTGGACGCATTGTCTCGGAACGCACTTGGGACCATTCACGTTTACGCACGCATCTCGAACACACCTACATCACCCCACTGCTGCGCCTTTCACCTCGTTTCCACCCCGTTCGGGTCGTGCTCATAATTTTGACGAGCACGACCACCCACACCATACCACACGGACCTGCCCACTGTCCAACTCCTTCACCGTGCCACGGTCATTCCAGGAGATAGACCGCGAGTGGGTGGAGGCCGCAAACGACGGCGTGGAGGATGTCGCGTCCGACCACTACTGGTAGCGTTGGAATGCGGAAGTCGTGGATCAACGGCGATGGAGGAGATACGGGGGGCCGGCTCGTGAGGTCGTGTGCAGTCGAAAGTCCGAATACTGACCATAACGAATGAACGATCATATCTACTAGCCTCCTGAATTTTTGCAGTCCCAATCGCGTCCCCACGCTGACACATCAACACGGCTTACCATGCTTGAGGTCAGCTAACATCCTGTAAGAACAGGTTCAATTGGACCCTTTCCCTCCTACTAGGCAATGGAATGATGCGCCGTAGGCGTTTCCCCGACCATATCACACCCTAGATATAATGGCAAAATCACCTACCTCACCAAACCACCTAACGGAAATCGACCCCTCAAATTCCCTCTGAAATATGTCGATGCCAGAAGCCTGGGCAATACGTTATCTTCAACTGCTTACCTTGGCAGCGACTTGCAATCGTCTTCAATGGGCTCGACAAGAGGGCTACAGTTAGGCCGTATTCTGGCCCACAGGACTTCGCTGCCGTTGTACGTCCTGCTTTCGTTCCGTTCAAACTTTATGTTGACATGATTCTTTGTGAATGTGTTACCATAGTGGTCCTTTCACAACCCTATTGCGATGGTCTTAGAACCCATGACTCTTCAATCCGTGGGACTACCGTCCTGTGTGAATTGCAGAGGCCTGACATGGTCCAGATAGTGTCCCGTGATGAACATGTGCTGCTAGGCTCCAGGCGGTTACGTCTGTGACCGTCCGTCAAGAGCTGCCGAGGAATGGTTATCACGTGTATGCATCCGTATTTTCTGTTCACATCTTTGAGCCCGAGCTGATCGGTTTCCGCCAGCATAAAGGATGGCGGGGATACAGTATTTTGGGGGCTGGAGACCGTACTCGAGGGTGAAAGAATCAAGGGTGCACATAGGATCCGATCAAGGAGCTGCTTCGCGATGGATCCTCGAGAAGATCAATCGTGGAATCGTAGAAGAGCCAGTTCACACTCATTGACCAGATCATGAGCTATCAAATGCTGAACCACAGTGCCATCCCCTGTCGGGACTATCAGCAGACTTCGCTTGTCACTTTGTTGCTCTTGTCATGGTCTCGGTGGGTCCTCTATTCGTCTATCTAATGTATCATCAGATATCCCGATACATACTACACAAACTCGGCAAGTCGCCGACGGTAAATCCGTGGAGTCGTGCTAGACTTGAAGGGAAAAACGAAGCCGGGGGAAAGAAGACAACTTCGATCGTTGTTCACATATAGCAGCGAATACTGATCACAAAACGGTTGCGTAAGCTAGTAAACAAAAAAAAAAGGCGTATGCCGTTGTTAAATAGAAGCTGATAAAAATGCGAACTATAACGCCAGGTCATCCGACGAGGCAGGTCAATACAGACATTCGGATAAACTTATAGTGTATGGAATGAAAGTGAGATGATGGGGGAGGACCGATTTCGAAGTTGCATAAAATCAACTATGCAAGCAATCTAAGCAGAATCAACCGTGCGGCTTGTATCTTGATATAACATTGGCGTACTGATGTCCTTCTGAACTCAAGGCAGGTCCCCAAAAAAGTGCTTCCCCGCCATCTCGGCACAGAACCTTGCCATGATTGACACAGAAAGAGCCTGAAAACTTGTGTCGGTCTTGTTCAGTCGCTAACTATTGTCGCTAGACATGCGGAACAAGACTCACTAGGATTAAATCAGCGTGTTTGGTCAGAGTGACCAAACCTGTGTGTCACGCAGATCATTGTCCGACCTGCTTAGCTCCAGTGGCGTAAGTTTTCTCGATATAGCTCATATTCGGCGCACAATGGGTCCATAGCTGAACCGTAAGCTCGCGTCGACAACACCAAGTCTGATTTTTGCGCGATTTGAGCCTCATGAATGCGCGAGACCTACAAGATGACGGTAAATGATGAAACTACTACAGGTCACTTGTAAGTACTTACGCGGGCAAGTCTTTGCTTCTCTCCACCTGGATCAAAACATGAGGTCATGATTTTCGCCATGTCATGGACACCCTAGCGTACCTGATATACCCGTGTAATGATCCTATCTTCTCCATTTGTTCCTTCAAGGGACGCATCCTCGAGGTAACCGGAACGGCCGTGACGGATTGAGATAGGCTGTAGAATCCGTTGACCACTTCTTCGGCAACCGACTTCGACTGAAATCCAGGGATCCACCCAAGCGAGAGGCTTCACGTATGCGGATATTCATCAGCAATGTCGTATGGATCTCCCAATGGGCGATGTTTTCCTGGAAAGGGGGAGAGGAAGAAGTGTAATAATCCTGGGGATAATAGTGCGGTGGACTCGCGAAGGTCCCAAGGAACTTGTATCGAGCCGCTTCGTCATTGCCATCGATGGAGTTATCTGCGCCTGAAGTAGGCTGGTTTAGAATCCAGTAAAGAAGGTGTGGCTGATAAGAGGGTTTTCAGCTGCAGTTCTTCTCCGACAATGAACGAACCAGGGAAAGACGGCGTCACATCACAGCAGAAGCGAGTTTTGGAGCGCGTGTTTTGACGTTATCCCCGCCTGGGCTACTGAAGCACACGTTTCCTTATGACACAAAACCCGGTGAGGCACATACGCTACAAGAAACGCCAGTGTGAATACGCAAATTACCGTGGAATTCGTATCTCCATTCCACACTGATCCTGCTGTCCCGGGCTGGCTGGGGTACCTTAATTTCTTCTGCATTAGCTTTTAGCCTTGCATCGTGGGCGTCGATCCTCGAATAAATGCTTCGGAATAGACTCAAGGGCTTCGGGTTAAAGATTAGGCAGTGACATATTGTGTAGTCCTTCTGGCCGAGAGATGACGGAAGACTAAACGGAGACCCTGCTCGATTATGGTGACATGAGGATAGAGATGCGGTACGTGGTCTCATGATAGCCTTGCGGCAATAAAACCTTCCAAGTAGTTAGTTTAGAATCATCGAAATGACTCGTTCGTAGACCCGCACGTCTAAGGGAAGTTGATCGATGGAATTTATGCTCATCACTTTGCATGGCCAACCCCGTTGAAAGGGTAACAGGTCGTACGGAATCTCATCAGAGATATCCCCTAATAGCTGTCTAGCGTGTCTGTATTCTATAACAACATTAGAAGAACGAAATCAAACGGAGTTTAGTTCACTGACCATCAACGAGATGATGTCCGAATGCGCCGCTAACCAATTCCTTGCGATATGCGCACTCGGTGGCGATGGTATATAGTGCTCGCATGCGTAGGTAGACTTGATTGACAGTTTGCACGACGTATTCTGCAATAATGCCGTGAGACGTGGCGTACTACTGCTTGAAAGTCTAAACTCACTTCTGGGACGAAACTGGTCCGTCACCATCATGTCGGTGCCGAGCTTAGCCAAGCACACCAACATGACCATCCAGCCTCCGTCACGCGCATTTGCCATGCATGCTACCAACCAAAGCTGGCTGCATGTGGCGCACAGGGCATCAATAAACTCAAGAATGGCGTATAGGGTACTCCAAGCCGACGGAGGTGCCACTTCAAAGGTTTGGTCTGAAACAAGGTTTGAACAACGTGCCGCGATGCATGAGGCCACAAAACGCACCGTTTGCTGATGAGCTATAATCGGAATCAACATGCGCTATAACATTGTTAGTTACGTCAACGAGACGAACGAGTGACCACACCTTCCATAGCACGCTCCTCGAAATACAGTTTAATGCGGGTAGAGAGAACAGGATCAACATCAGCCCTGGGGTCACCCGCCTCAGCTTACAGAAAACAAGTTGGGAACAACAGGGTCGAATACGCTAAGTGATACACGAGCGCCTACCGGCTGGTAAAGATTGCCCATAAGACGCGAGCCGCGATTAAGATAAATGTAGCCTAATTATCCGAGGACCCACCGGAAGCAAGGTCGCTGTCCTCAATCTGACTAGATGTTAGTGTGTAATGATGACACGTGCCCTATGGATGGACAAACAAACGACGTACTGATGCGATAGGTGCCAGCGTTCGATAAATAGATGGTACACGCGGGTCTTTCCCCGGCCCGGAAAAGCGAGATAGGTACGCAAAGATAAACAGAAACGGACCGAGCGACGCCGATATCAATTAGAGGTAGTCGTGTCGTAGGTTATCTGAGACACGCTTGGTGGACTGCACACGTTCACATTCCCTCCCTCACCGTCACGCACAGAACGCGTTCGCTCACAGGATCGAGTACGAAACTTTGACCTGGGTGGCGATTCAATACATATGACACCTCTGACGCCACGATCCGATAATCCCAAAATGCTCGGGAGAGCTTCGGTGGGATCAGACGAGAGTTCGAACCTAGCCTCCGAGGTTTCGCTTTTAACAGTAGCATTTGTGATAGAGAGTACGTGACAAGAGGGTGGGTTGTTGGTGGAAGACTGGGACCACACAGCCGGGTAGATATATACGTGAGATAGGTCCCATTGTGTTAGCGCTATAGACCAAACCCAGCAAAAACAACAGCCAGCAGTCGTACAGGATAACTGGTGTCGCATGCACAGCCATTATTAAGCCAAACAAAACGCGGTCAAGAACGCGACACTGTTCGACTCGACACTATCGTGAGAACTTGAGAGGAGGTGGGCTATCACACAAGTAAGAAGAGCCGTCAACGGTTTGGTAACCGTCGTCTTGGCAGAGCCTCCCGACATATGCAATGGCCAGAGCTGCGCGGGAGATGGCGAAATAAGGATTGTATGAAGCACCCTTGCTTTTCCTTGATGTCATGGGTGGCATTGGGGAAAGACCTTCGTGTATCGCGTGTACCCCCCCAAGCCCATCTTCTCTTCTGAGACCTCCCCGCTGTTTCCCATGGGTAAAATGGGCCACTAGGGGAGTGGTACGTGAAGCGGCCGTCGCCGTTTTCATTTTTTGTCTTCATGGCGGGGTTACTGAGTTGCTGCTGGTCGGTCATTGCTTGTTTTTAGGGACAACGACGACCTCCGTCGTCTTCCTTTGGTCAGTTAATGACGACTGTGCACGTGCATAAAAAGATGATAGCGTCTGGGCGATTCTCCTTGTTTCCTGTCTAACAACGACCCCTAATTGCAACGATTCCCACAAATGAAAAAGACAAGAGTCCACTGTGTTGCTTAGCGTTCTCCCTGGTGTTGCTCGGGTTGAAGGCGAGCATGAAATAAATCGGAAAGGCGCCGTGCCCCGAGTCGCAGAGTAAGCCAGAGCCGTAGGTCCTGGGGTCCTACATATACGAAAACGGAAGAAGCACAGCCGTCGCGCCTCGTGATTTAAGCGGCAGTCAACGCTGACGAAGTGACCGAGCAATGAAGTCATCCAGAACTGTGGCTGCACTGGGGTGTGGGTATGGTCATATCCTATAGTGCGCCTTCCTGTAGCGGCGGAGTATGCGTACGATCCCAAGCGTGGATGGCCGCTGCTGGCCGAGGTTTTTAGATGGCCGTACGCTTACCTTATTCAAGACGCTGCACAGCGTGCACGTCCAGTACTCTCGTGTCGGGCGGAGGGTGAAAAGCAGTCCTTGATATGAGAGACAGGTTGCGACCTGACTTTGAGCGGCCTGACGCATAACGGTCTAGCACCACGAACCGGTTGAGTGTTACCCAGGGACTGCTCGGACGTCTCACATCGAATCCTTGTCACCTGAAAGCTACCACAGACTGAGGACTGGAAGCTTGGTCAGAGTCGGACATATCGCTGTGGAGTCCTATTTTTTCCCGGTCGATAAGTCCGCAGAATTAGAGTGTCAACAGACTCGAGATTACCTCTCGCGAGATGCTACACACTCCAAAGCTCGTGCAGGGGCGTATTGTAAGGCTTCATTTCTCAAAAAAGCTGAGCCAGCGCGAGGGTGCCACTGCCCCGTTTGCGCGCAGGGCGCAGATCGTGATGGCCAGGGCCGTATGTCCCCTAGGCGTCGAGTTGGCGAGCTGTGAGGCGCAAATGATTCGGGGGCCTCGATGATCCTCTCTAGTGGTGCTGACGAGGGAACGCCGCCCGCTGCCGAACGTGTTTTATCAAGTCGCCGTTTGGGGTCCGCTCAGGATCGTGAAATTCATCCCCACTACACGGTGGGAATAGCGAGGCAGAAGGCGCGGGGCTCTACGGGAGGCGTGAGTGTTCCAGTAACAGGAAATTTGGTAATATTGCCTTCTCTGACAGCTGTCATCCCAGGCGCATAAATGCTATGGAAGAGTCACGTGATGACACGAACGCTAGAAGAGCTCATTTCTTGAGATATAGAGTCGGCGTTAATTCAATAGGGCTTATCCTTAGTACCATATACTGCATAGCTCAATGAACGGAACAGCGTTTTGTCTACACATTCAGTCGAGGCGCAATATCGACTGTTGACCTGGTGGTGAATCGGGTCCAGAAATCCAAGAAGCGACCCATATCCACATGCAGTTTCCGATAAAATAGGGTGTAGGATCGGCCCTGAGTGGGCCTGCGCGCGCAGCTGCGTCGCAGTTTTGAGCCATGCAGCAAGCGTCTAGAGATGGACAAGACGCGACGCTTTGTGACGGGAGGTCCGGGTAGGAACAGACCCGATGGGGCGTAACGTGCCCAGGGCTGTCTGTGCACCCATGCGCTTCATGTGACCGTGACCTGCTTGATAGAGAGTTGTGCGTTTTGAGGAAGACGTTCTTTGTGAAAACCGGCGACTTACCCCATACCTGTGCAATTCTCACGGATCATCTAATGCCATTACTGGATACACGGGAACCTGTCACGAAGGTCAATTCTACAAGATACTAGTTTTCCTCATAAGCTATCTTAAGGACACGATAACAGAGAAGAGAGGCACTTCACTGCTGACAGCTCCCGGCACTCCGAAGGATCCTCGCATCCTCGGCCTGGTCCGCTATGGACCGGGCGTTACGGGAGCAAAGACCACGACTATTTCTGCAGGACCTACACGTCACAATGCGTCACAGGTACAAAAAAAAAAACTCCTTACTGCTGAACCAAAGGCGAGCCGTGGATTCATCGCCCGAGCTTTACACCAGCCAGCACTGCCTTGTGACGTGCACGTCCAGTTTGAACCCTGCATGAGCTGGGAAAATCCTTACGCGAGATAGGAATGAGCGCAGCCTCTGCGGAATGGCAAAGCGGACAGCGAGGCCACCACGCTCACGCTCAGGCATACTGGGTAAACGATTACGTTCCGCCACACCGTGTTTGTAACATGAGGCTGGCGGAGATGATGCTCGGGATGGACTGCGGAAAAGGTTGACGGAACAGTCCAGCTGCCCCGTCGTCCGGGCGGGATCTTCGAATGTGGGACATCCGTTGCTGCAAGACACCCGAAGAGCGTGTGCGACGTTGGCGTGCGTGCGGGGGAAGAGGGGGATCATGGGGCCACGCTGGCGATCTCGGAAATGATTAACGATCTGTTTACGAATTTATGAATAATAAATCGTTTCCAATATTCCTGCTACAGTAGAATGGAAAACGATGCGGTCGGTACTATGCATGCGGTGTGAATAGCGTCGGCTCAATGGAAGAGGGAAGTCGTGTTGCTTGGACGTGCTACTACTTTGCTTTCAACGTAGTTTGGAGGCATAGAGGACTAAAAGCGGCGTGTATTCGGCGACACTAAAATTGCGGGACATAGCAAGGTTAACGTTTTGATGCTGTTCTAATGGATAGATAAAAACTTACACATCGTGCGTCGTGTCGTCCCTTTCTAAAGCATAGAGCGACAACGAGGCCGAGCTCACTGCAAATGCGTCGCCCCTCGGCATGACACGATTCTCCTGGGTTCACAAAACCCCGTTTCGTCCAAGCCACGAATGATTGCGTTCATAGTTCTATAATTTTCGGCAGTTCGCTCAATGGTCGAAGGTCGATGCACTGCTAAGCAAGTACAAACCAAAACCTTAGACGGGACTCTCTTACATTGACGGCCCTTTTAATAACCACGAAGGCTCCGTCTCCCTCGAATGGGTCCAAAACCATAAGCAGGAGCACCGTTCGACCATCGGAACATTGAGCGACAAAGTCCAATTACGTACCCGCATATGCAATGAGCTTTTTCCTCCGCTCCAGAGGAACTGCGACTCGGATTGAATGAACGAGCCCATCATTAGAACGAGAGCACCAAATCCTTATTCAGGCGCGCCGCCCGGAGAGGCGCCAGACACTGTAAGTAGCCCCACGTTCGTTCGCACAGCGGATTCCCCCGAAACGAGGCCCACCGACCGGCGGCCCAAGCCACAGGCACACCCGACGGACACTGGCGTAACGTCGTAAGTGTCGGCAGAATCCCCCCCCTTGAGGACGCCCCCAAAGGATTGGTGCAAGGAATGGTGGTGTCTGGCCGGGCGCGGTCAGAGAAGATGTGCCCAGCCGCGGTGGCGGCGAGCACCGCGTGGGAGCCGCGGGGGCTATTGTCTGGAGCAGGATAGCGGGCGCAAATAATCGTGTCCCCATGGTCAGGAGGGAAGATGGGGAAGATGGCTGGCGATACGGTGAGCGGCGAGCGCGGTTTGTGATGGATGTGGCATGGGCGGAACATCAGGCCTTCAGGAAGAGCCGGCAGACAGGTATCCTTCTCCATTTGCTGGCGACCCTTGACCCACGTGAAACAGAAAATCCTATGGGCAATTTCTCCTTCGGGAGATGAATGAGTCAGAGGTTTCTCATCGAGAGTCATGTCTAACGGAAAGCGCCTACAATTTGATGCCAAATAATGCGGATAGGCTCCCGACACGTTTCAAACACGGCAATTAGTGTTGTTCCCGATAATAAACGAGCAATGTTTTCAGACTCTTTCGTACCCTTCGGCTCGGGCAAAGAGCAGCACCGAGACCCGATGGCTCCTGACGGTAAACGGAAAGCCATGAGGTTTCTCATGGGGATAGCCACGACCAAACGGAAAGTACTCACAATATGATTCCAAATACAGCACGTTCGACACAGCGAACAGTGTTATTCGCAAGGTAATGACGAAAAACATGGTTCGCCTACCCATTTCACGGGTTTGATCTGCTCGTCCAGGACAATCATGAATTCGCCGACGACCACGTCTCAACCTCATCAGTCTTATCAAACACCGTGCAAAGTGTACTTGTCCTCGGTGTTGACGGCCATGATTGTAAATGTTCTGAGTGGAGAAGTCATTGTCCGTCCTATACACCGTATCTAGTCAGTATATTCCGTAGCCCCGCATAACCGAGGTGAATTCATACCGAGTTTTCACTTACGTTTAGAAAACAAAGCGTGATCCTCGCGACCGCCGGGGACTTTCCCAAATTTCACTAAATCCCGAGGATCAGAGTATAGGATACAACTCGTGTGAGCTGACGGTCATAGGACACACACCATAGCTCCGGAATATCATGTTATGTGCCAACACGACATGTACATGTATCGAGAGTGTAAATGTCCGCGAACAAATTCGGCGTCGACGGATCTTTGGGCACTGGTCTCTACCGACACGTGTGCGCTTCGCCGAGCGGGCCTGTCTGTCGGGTCTACCCGAGGCCGCCGGAGCCCGAGGCAAGCCCGAAGCTCGAAGCCTGTTGTTGGATTTGGTGAAGCAGACCGCCCGGCGTAAAATGTCCAAGGCCGCTCTGAAATGAAAAACAGGGAGGTAGGTCAAGGTCTTAAAAGCCAGGCTTTTTGCGGCCGTGTTAGTGACTGAGATTATATGATCATTTGACAACGCGACAGAGCAATATTTCTGATGAGATCAGAGCGGTTCGGCGCTGGTTTCCTGAGAGTGCTTTTCTTGACCGACGAGCAATGTGAGGGTGGCTAATTCCTAGTTGAGAATATCCACCTACGCAGTTCCTCTTCCTAGCCGAAGCCCAAACGTGCACCATTGTCACTATAAACTGGTACTTAGTGTGGTTGGGATTGCTGAGATGGACCAGTAGGGTTGACACATCGCTGTGTATGCCAAGAGACATGCTCTGGTTAAGTTCGAAACGATGCTCGAACGCAAATGGAGCCCTGCAGTATGTGGTAAACGAAGAAAACTCTGAATCACTGTCGTTCGTGGCCCTCTGAGATTCACCGTATCAGCGTCGTGTTCCCGCGAAACGACGGTGAAACCTACAGAGGACTACCTGGCCACAATCGTGCGCGGCCCACCACGGGACATAAAAGACGCGGACAAGTCAGAGGCCGCCACATAGGCCAACGTTCCGTCCCACAGTGCCATCAGCGCTCCGAGAAACTTGAAATAGCGCTCCTTCGCGACTTCGACAGTGGACGCGTCGAAACCTCTAGCCTGAGGAACTCGGTCGTGTCCGCCCGTTCTACGAACGAGTGTAGTCCGACGAGCGAACTCGAACGGGCGCCGTCATCGCCTCTCCCGAGCCGCGATGGTGGTTGACGACAAAGAAGACCCGAAGCGCACAAGCATTCGGAGAAATTCGCGAGAGTGGGCTGCAAATCGCGTTCTGCGTCCCTTTGCCGGCACCCTCGCCATCCGCCCACCCGCATATACCCTCCCGCCGTGACGTACCACCACCCACTCCACCGTGCATGACGGCCACACCACCGCGCCACCAACGCGTCGCGTCCAAGTGTCGCACGCGCGCACTCCGATGGGTATATGCGCCTCACACAACGCGTGTGATGCGTACTGTGTTTTTTCCCGCAGACTTGAGTTTACTCTTCCAGTTCGTTCCGCTGGGACGGCCGCCGCGTTGAGGGGGGGTTGACCAGCCTCGTAGTCTTCTCGGTCCTTACGGATATCCGTTTGGGTCGTTTGTGTCCCTCGGTGGTGTCGAAGAGTTTGGCGGGGCAAGGAACCTGCTTGTCGGGAGCCGTGTATACCCATGGTATAATTCATGACGAATGTGTGCCGTGAGGAGAGCGGGATCCACGCTATGCGTCCTCGAACCGACCCAAGATCGTCCACCCGCCAGGACGCATCGCGAGCGTGCCTCTGCAGCCCTGGGCGCACGGCGGTCCAGAGCCGATCGCCCGCCACTGCGTCGGACGCGCCTCGCCCCTCACGCGGGCGAGCCGGCGGGGCGTACATAATGCCTCGCAGTCCGTGTCGTGTGTGGGCACTCTCCCTGGTCCGCGACTTTGACTTGTTCGCTCGGATGTGTGCAGGATGGGTCTTTGGTCGGGGCTTTGCTCGATCGCCGCGGAGCGTACGGAGGTGTCGTGGTCGCTGCCGGGCTGGGTGTGGTTTGTGGACGCTGCTGTCGCGGTCAGCGCGTCGTGGCGGCGACGTAGGGGCTGTGTTTTGACGTTTGCTCACCTTCGTGCCAGGCGACCGCAGAATGACCCACACAACGCCATAAAAAACATACACCACCCCCACGAAACTCGAAGCGCATCCGAAACTCAATCACGCGAACTCCAGAATTGAAAACCACCCACATGAACACACCACAACACCTGGGCAAAGACACAACATGCAGAAGACATACCCAATCCACCATCTCCCTCGCAAAGACAGCCCAAACCCGTTCATTACCACGCCAATACAAAACACCACCTGGTGGCAGCCCGCACCTCCTCCCAAGGCCCACACTTGGGCCTGCCCAGGCCCAGTGCCCCAAAACTCCGCTGGGCCACAACGCTTCGGGCGGGCGGTGCGCGCAACCGCCGGAGGTGGTGGTACTACTACAAATTTCGGGCCGCGTGCACTACAAATTGGCTGTCAGGCCCAGACTGGTGTGGTGTCGCGGTCTAGAACCGCGGTGGTGATCGCCCTTGGGAGTGCGTGTAGCCCATAGCGAGTATACTGGGGTTGTCAATGAGGGCAGAGTACAGGCGAGCGCGAATGGTGGAGGCGGGGGTGCGTCGGGCGGCTCCGAGGGCGGGCGCGGGCGCCGGGCGGGGCCAAAGATAGGACTTAGCACCCGGTGCTATGCCCATATATGGCGTTTTTTTTCGCGACACCATTTGTATTTTGCGGACGCGGGGCCCAGGCCCCCCTGGGCTGGGGGAGAGGACCAGGAGAGGCGTCTGGAGGCGGCTGGGGCGGGCGGTCTGGACCGTTTTGTGTGTGTCTGAGGGTGGGAGGATCGTGGCGGGCGGAGGGATAGGAACTGCGATGCGTTCCAGCTGCGAGTGGGCTCCGGGTTTTGTCCTATGCCTCTGGTCGTGGTGGCGCCCGCAAAGTTGAGAGACGGCTTGAAATTCGAGTTCAAAGTGTCCCGGTGTGTATATTAGGGGTGTCATCTCCGTCTGTGCTGGTGCTGCAGGCGATATGAGAGACGGAACGGGCGAGGAGGCGGCGGGGGAGGCAGGCGCGCTAAGACCGGAAGGCGCCTCCGAAGGGCCAACGGATTCGGCAAGGGGAGAGAGGGCCTGAATTTGTATTGCGTCCACGACGATAAAATCTGTTGTCTCGCACCAGGCCCCCGCTCTCCACCACTCCACCGAGCCCTCCCTTTCACACCCCCCCAGTCCAGACCCCCCGCCTGCCCATTACAGGCGCACCGGGACTTGCCATGGACCAACCCAACTACAGATCCCTGCGCCAACAGCATCGCAGCAGCAATCACAACTAGCAATCGCAAGCGCAAAACGCCTACGAGCCCCCTTCTCCCCTCTTACCCGCCGCCGTCGCAGCTCGGCAGCGCCTCGACCTTCCGCACGAACACCCTCCCCCCGCTCAACGTCGCCCCCTCGCTCTCATCCTCGACCGTCCCCGCGAGCCCGTCGCGCGGGTACCCCCCGCCGACGTACTCGCACCCGTCCCTCAGCAACACCGCCGCGATGGCCGGCTGGCCCGCGCGCACACGAGCGCCGCGCGCGAACGACTTCCTCGCGCAGTCCGGCATATCGCCGCCAGCGCTGCGCCGCGGATGGAGAGCCGCGGAACAGTCCCCTCAAGGACGACGTGTACGAGCGGCACGAAGCGCGAGCGCGAGCGGGAGCGGGAGCGGGAGCGCGATGTCGCGGTGGGCAGCAGGAGCGCGAGCGGACGAGAGCACCGCGAGCGCGAGCCGAGTGGCTCGCGCGACGCCCGTCAAGCACGAGGGACGAGGACGGCATGCCGAGCTCACGAGCGATTTTCGTCAAGAAGCTGTACAAGTGAGTGCTCTTTCCCCCTGTCGCCCGGCGATGGTGGCTGATCGCTGGTGTGCAGGATGCTCGAGGACCCGGCGTTCCAGCCGGTCGTGTCGTGGGGCCCGCACGGCGACTGCTTCGTCAGGGTGAAGGACATGAACGAGTTCACAAAGTCGATCCTCCCGCGCATGTTCAAGCACAGCAACTTTGCGTCCTTTGTGCGCCAGCTCAACAAGTACGACTTCCACAAAGTGCGTACCCGTTTCGCTTTCTTTGTGTATCTGCAGGCGGCGGTCGCCCGGAGTGGACGCGCACGCACGCTTTATGGGCGGCTCGGCCAGCCTGACCGCCTGAGTCTGAACTCATCGCGGCCCGACTGCTATCTTTCGCGCGCACACGATGCTAATACGCCCTCCGCAGGTCAAGAACACGGATGACAACGCCTACGGCGAGCACGTACGTCGCCCCACTTGCCCCCTCCCTGCTTTTGCTGATCTCCCTTGCCAGAGCTGGACGTTCCGCCATCCGGACTTCACGCCGCGACCGCCGCGACGCGCTCGAGAACATCAAGCGCAAGGTCCCCGCGGCGGCGCAAGAGCACCGGCTGGCGCCGGCGCGCGCGGGGTCGTCGTCCCCTCGCCCGGCGCGTCCGGCGACGTGAACTCGCTCTCCCGCGCAGCTCCTCAGCACGCAGAACAGCGTGCAGCTCCTGCAGTCGCAGGTCCAGAACCAGCTCAGCACTTTGTCTACTCCACGTCCGGCCAGACCGCGAACAACGCGAGCGCATTAAACAGCATGCAAGCGCAAGTCACCACGTTGGCGAGCCAGGATCGCGAGCGTGACGAGCCAGGTGGGGGCGCTGAACCGGATGCACGAGGAGCGCGTGAGCCGGATGAACGACGAGTTTGCGCGCGCGCGCAGGAGGAGATGGCGGGGCACATCCAGGAAACCTGGAGAACAACTTACCAGAACGTGCTCAACGAGATGGTGCTCTTCCAGCGCAACATGGCGCAGCAGGACGGCCTCATGCAGAACCTCATCCAGTACTTCCTCCAGGTCGAGAACGGTGGTCAGTACAGCTCCTCTTTTCGCCCCAGTCTGCGTCTGCGAGCGCGAGTGCCCCGCAGCCCGAGGGCCAGCGGGAGGTGGAGAAGCTGGCGTTGGGGATCCGCGCGCAGGGCCTCCAGAACGCCGGAGAGCGCGATGGGCCTCGCGCTGCCCAGCCCGCCGTTGCTGTAGCCTCTCTCTCTCTCTCAACTCCTCCCATCTGTTTCATGGACATTCCCGCTTTTTTTTTATTCGTCGCATTATGTCGGTTTCCCATACGCCGCGCAAAAACACAAATGCGCGCGCGCAAAGCCCGCGCTGCGGGGCTCAAGGCAAAGAGATCGCTATTCTATTTCGGTGTAAAATAATAGTCCCCTGGTTGTTTTCGCGGAATTTGGTGTGCCAACATTTCTATCCCCCCTCGCGATTCGGTTTTTTTTCTCTTTCTCTGGTTGTGGATGAATCGAATGCTAATAATGTCGTTTCTCCTTCTTGGGTTACCCCCCTCCCCGTCCCGCCCCGTCCCGCCTCGGACTCGACCTACGTACGCGCGCATATAATCAACGAAAATAACGACAAATAACGCATGGGTCTCGACTGGCGCCCTCTGAATGGCCCGACGAACGGGTCTGGACCGCTCTCGCCTTGCGGACGCCACAATGCCTATGACGACCGACCGACGCGCTGCGAACGACAAAGATCATAAACTGCGTTCTCGATCAATGACTCTGGTTCGGATTAATATGACAAATGGTGTCTCGACGGTCAGACGACCCCCACGTCTCGACCGACCACATCCGCCTCCCTCTCGATCACCCATGGTGGCGACCCCGCACATGGCAAGCTCAAGCTCGAAGGCCCCGCCACACTGCTCGCACCCGCGCCCGCGCCCGCCAGGCACCCGCCTCACGCGGATCGACCCCCTCGACCGTGCCCTCGTCCCGTGTGTCGCAACCCGCCGCCGCCTCGCACGCACACTGCGGCGCGCGCGAGCAGTGTCCCCGGCCGCCCCGGGCGCCCCGCGCCGAGACGTTCGCGGCGCCCAGCACGGAACCCAGTTCCTGCCGGTGACCGAGGCCGGCGCGGATGATGGGCGGGGCGTACCCCGGACGGGGACGTCGCGCGCGCGAGCCTCGCGCAGATGAACGAGCTGAAGCAAGCGCGCGCAGCGACGCGGGCATGGCGTTTGGCGACGCCCGCTGCAGAAGGCGTTTGCGGGCGGCGTCGTCCCGCCCGAGCGGCCCGCTGTCGCCGGCAGGACGCCCTCGCGCGGATCGAGGAGCTGAGCCGCGCGCGGCCGGCGAATCGTGCGCAGGGCGGCGGCAGCCGGGGTCGTGTACACCGACGCGAGCGATCCGTAACGGCGCGCTGCTTGCTGGCGCGGCGGACGGGCGGTACGGCGGCGCGCACGAGGGGCTGCAGGTCTTCACGGTCGGGCACCTCATGCCCAAGAGGCGCGCTGGACGACGAGAACGGGAACTGGGCGTTTGATCCGAGCAGCCTCGCGATGCCGCAGCTAGCAGCAGACAGCAGCAGCAGCAGCAGAGCGCGGTCGTGGGGAGCAGCGCGGTTGCTGCGCTCGATAGCGCGTTCTCGTGATGCCCACGCCGCAGGGCATGGGCGGGGACCCCGCGCAGGAGGGCGAGGACGAGCGCCAGCAGCCTTTGGTGGTGCTCCCCGACCGCGATCCGTCGCCGCTGCCCAGCGCGCCGCCGAGCCAGCAGCAGAAGCTGCGCGTACGGCGGAGCACGTATGTCCCCGGGTGGGCGGTGCCCCAAATGGCCGAGGGTCCTCCTCGTGGACGACGACGCGATCAGCAGTGAAGCTGAGCAGCAAGTTTTTGCAGGTGTTTGGGTGCACGATTGATGTGGCGGTCGATGGGGGACGTCGCGGTTAGCAAGATGAATTTGGAGAAGTATGATCTTGTGCTCATGGTGGGTTCTTTCTCTGTCTTGTGAGTGGGGGTGGAGGCTGATGAGGTATAGGATATTGTGATGCCCCGCCTCGACGGCGTGTCGGCGACGAGCATGATTCGCCAGTTTGACCATATGACGCCGATTATTTCCAATGACGAGCAACTCGAAGCCCGATGATATCACCAAGTATTATTCGAGCGGTATGAACGATGTCCTGCCCAAGCCGTTTACCAAGGATCGGGTTACTCGAGATGCTCGAGGTGAGTCGCTCGTCTCTATAACTGAGAAGCTGCTGACACCGCTCGCAGCGCCATCTCATGCACCTGAAAGTCATCCAAACGATGCAAAAAAAAAATCCCGCGCTCAATCGGCATCCCACCCCTCTCCGACAGCTCCTTCGACCAAGCCCTCGCGCTGCAAGCCTCCGCGCTCGCCTCGGCGGGCGCCGGCCCCTCCTCGGGGGCCACAGTTCAAAGTCCTCGCGCTGGGCGACGACGACGGGAAGATCAACCCGCTCGCGGGGATGGGCCTCACGGACGAGCAGTACACGATGATCCTGCACAACATGGTCGCGGGCGAGAGCTTCATGAGCATGGGGATGGGCATGGGCATGGGCATGGGCATGGGGCGACGGGAAGCGCGGGCTCGAGGAGGAGGTCGAGGGGCGCGAGGGGAAGCGGCCGCGGTTGAGGTTATCGAGTAGGTGTGTGAAGAGTGGAAGATGGATACCTCGATGGATGTGATACCCCCCCGCCCCATTCACACACGATTTCGTTCCCCCTTTTTTCGTTGAGCTGCGATTTCTTTTTTGCTGCCTTTTGCTTTGTATGTTTCGTGTTGCTCCGTTTTCAACGCGCTCGTTTGTCCCGCTTGGTTCATTACCGCACACCACACACAGCCCGCGCCTCCCCCCGTGTCCGTCTCTGCATCGACATGTCCAAGCAGCCCAATTGTACTATAGCCATGCACACAAAATGCCCTCGCATCTATACAACATTATTCTCATGCCGTTTATTGTGCTGTTTGCTCGTGCGTTTGCGGATGTCTGCTCTCGTCGAACGCTGGCAGGGTTATTCACAAGCATTGAGCGGGCTACTAGGTTATGGAAGATGTGAGTGTGGTGAGTGACATGTCACAGAGTTCTCTCTTGTCACGGTGTGTCTGACTTGTCACGGAGCTCTCTCTCTTGTCTAGACCGCAAGCGTACGTATCGATTGTGAGTACAGCTTGATGAAACTATATTATCATCAGCTCTTCGATGTTAATTTTTGGCTTGAAGCGGTGTTATGTCACGGTTTACACATCGTGTCTCTGGACTCCTACTCAGTACACTGGGCCCCATCGATGACGACCCCTATACGGAAGTCGCATGTCAGTGTACAAGGTTTGAAGCACCCGCGGTGAGGAGTCGCACTGCCTGCCGCATTGGTTGAACGTACTTAGGCCGCTACCTGCTCTTTCGTCAGCGCAGTTAAATAGCCTCGTCTCATCCTCACTTCGAGGTCGGCTATACCCAGTTCAACGAGACAAGATCGCTAGTGTGCCGCGAGACAAGCATACCGCCACGCATGACCATTGGTGGGTCCTTTTCTCCTGGATCTGTGGACTGTTTCTCACGAGATGTATTGCTGTAGTCGACATGGCGGTTCCAAACACCGGCCCGTTATGCCGCAACTCTTTCATACACCACCTATCGGACCTAAGACGCACGCCGGCCACCGATCCATGGACCGTCAAAGAAGTCTTTCTTGACATGCGTCCATCTGATGATACGACCCAGAATCTCCCACCCGAAATTCTGTCATCACAATCGTCGGCTACCTTCATTGCCACACGGCCGACGAGTTTGAGGCTCGAAGCAAGGTGGGCCTTGCCAGCGTCAGCCTCACTTGTTCGGTACTGGAAATCGACTAGTGCGACGGTTTTTGTGTTCCGTACTCTGACTCTACTAGGGTCTGAAGACGTCAACAAAGTCTGTTTGAAATGCTGCGGCTTTGGGAAAGTTCCCGACTTTCGCCTTGATAGCCTGATTGCCATTCTGACGTACCTTGTGACGTTTGTGGTATGCGGCGGTTTATGCATACTGCAAGTCGGACAACAGCATCCCTCCATGGATCCGCCTTCTTGCGCACACTAGCAAAAACACAGTCCTTCCCAATGCAAGAATTGATTCGACCTCGTCGTAAGATTGGTGGAGAGCCTTTCAAAAGAGACGAGATCAAATCCAAAACACGATTATGACGGGTCACGGTCTATTCTACGAGCCCCTTCCGCGCCACGCTACCACCCATCAAGGCGCTCCCATCGCTCTCACGAATGTATCTTGAAATGCGTGCGAAGTTTCAGCGCACCTCGGATGTACTGACAGACATCATCCGAACCATGCCGCGCTGACACCACGTTGATTGTCGCAAGGGTTTACTTCTTCGCGCCACTGTGACCATAAAGCGACTACGACGACGGAAAGGACCACTCGCGAGACGATTCCATGAATTGCCCGACGCCCTAGACCGCACGTATCGATTAGACACGCTCGATTTTTCCAAACCTCAAGTCTAACCTTGAGTTCCTGACGGAAATAGCCTTCGTGCCTAGAACATTAGGGATCCAACATGACCATTGGGCGTTGTTTTGCGAAGCCCTGGTTGAACTTCTACCAACTGCAAGGGAGGGGGGTTACTATCGATGCCTGCATAAGCATACATAGCGGTAAGTACTGAATATAGTGCTGAATCTGTGGACATGATTCATTGACATACGGACCGTAGACGTCAACGTTCTCAGTCTGAAGATCGATCCCCCCACTTTTTGTGACCAGTTCCGAACCCACCTTGCTATGTCTACAAGTCAGGAAGCCGCAAAACCGCGCCTGGCAGTTTATTCGTCCATATCGTCCGTATCGAAATTGACATCACACACACCTGGAATAATTCCGCGTGGAAAATATTCATTATCTCACCTTGACAAGCTTTGACTTTGAGCCATCCCCACGGTAGTGGGCCAACTCTCCAGTTTTGCCGACAACTAAAAACCCTGGTGGATCTCATTGACTCCCACATGAAACATGAATCGTTCCACCGCTACGATATCCATCTCTGCAGAGATTGGTGTCGTAAAGAGAGCCAGCTCGAGCATTTAACCTGGGAGTCAGTCTTGGTCACCCCATATCATTCCTACAATCACAACGTCGCCCTAGATAGTGTGTTCATCAACCGCACATGGATCCTGTTGTGGATTCTCGATTGGACAGGCCAGTGTCAAGAGAGGTCAAGAATCTCCTGCAAGACGCGCGTCTCAAGGTGGTAGAAAAAAACTAAAGCCAAACATCAACACCGGGTTGGCGCGTCGAGGAACATGAATTGAAAACGCGACCTGGTGCGTCCTCCATCTCTCATGTTATCTATTGACTGGGTCTGATACCGCCCTCGCAGTGACACAAAGCAAGCATTATTGCTGCGATGCCCGCCCATCTCCGCCGCCGCCGCTACGAACGCGGCCCTACTGAGCGCTAAATCGACAATCCGCCTCGATTTCGCGCTCGAGGAGTCAGCTACACCGTCATGCATTCATTGCCGATTCACTTAGACTTTGTTCTCTCCATCCTCAGACTTGTAAGGATACTATTGAATTGCTACCGAGCTGGTAGCAGCGACCTTACCAATCTAAGACTACTTATTTGATTCTGGGGTAAATATAAAAAACGATTTTCTTCAACAATACTTAATCAAGCCATTTCACACTTAAAAACCCTGTGTTTTCCCCAAGAGGAACCAAGAACCTTAATCGGCGAAATCACAGTCGACTCCTCGCTAGCGCCTTTCCCGGACCCCGAATACTCGCTACCGTGTGGGACGCCTCTTGTCGGGGCCGCCCGCATACGGTAGTCGTTACTCTGAGCGATGGCTGAGTACAATACGATCATATAAAGGATACCTTGAGGCCATGTGAAACTGTTAGTAGGAACTAAAGCAGTCCGGAACAAAAGATCAGCGAGAGAACCGGTCTGTCGTGATGACGGGGTAACAATTGGTCATCTCGCCTTTTTTCGTCAGAGACGAGCGTTCAAAATCTCAAAACTCCCTCGTTCCAGAGACGGGCACACAAGGCTTTTAAATTTCATAAGGCCCAAAATTGCCAAAAAGCATAAAATATATGCTGCTTCTCTCCCGGATCCGACACTATAAAAAAGGGACTGGGAGTAGGGCATACATGCTCTGCGAGAAAAGTGAAGGGATTGCGAGAAAAGCGCAAGCGCTTGACCCCGAGGACTCACCCACGGTTTAACCGTCGGTTGGTCGATTTCAGAAATTAAGGTTTACTGGTTCCCCTTGGTGTTTCCATGCGCTTCCGCTGAAAAACGGAGCGCGGCGCTCAACTGAGTGTTGTGGGAATGTATTGATGTGACTACAGTCAATTACCGGCCAATGAGACACCCCCACCCACTGATACACCAGCCTTTACATGACGAAAGAAATACTTAAAACATCGAAAAATTCGTAATAGTATGAGGAATGCACTGGAACTTTCATGGCCTGAAAGCACGATGTGCAACAGCAAAGGAGCTACAAGAAGCAAGCCAAAAGGTAGGTTCTGCAAAATTTGGCAGAGACGCTTCGATTTTTTGCACTCTGCATGTTGCTGTTCGGCTCATCGGAAACCTTGTGTAATGATTTGAAACAGTCCTGGGAAGTCATCCCGCTCATATTTGTGTATTGTTACTCTTCATATCATGCATACCTTTTGCGATGCTCTGGTTGGTCTTCTTCCAGAGAGGAGCAAGATAAAAAGAGATTCATATCAGCAAACGTGAGCAACTTTTTACTAGAGGGTGTGCTGATTATTCACTTGCCATGTCGCTAACACTCTACGCGCTGCTGCCTGCAGCAGATGCCGCGGACACAAGCTACCTCACTCTTTTCATCGACCGCGAAATTCATAAGCCAAGACCCGCCACCATTCGCATGTTCACCTTGAGATCACAATCTCCACAAACCAGATTAACTCAACGATAACTGGTCACTAGTAATCGACGATATAGATGCGACCGTCCTGATATTTTCTTCTATGCAGAAATGGAATGCACTCGTAAATTACCTCACGACACACTTGGTCACATAAACCATAACCAGCTACCATACGCTTACCTCCTGGTCAAATTCTAGTACACATGACGACATCGAAGATTTTGGTGGAGTTGATCGACGCTCTCCTGAATCATTCTTCGAGTCCTTCCGCACTACTACAACATTTGTCTCTGCAAGAACTGGGAGGAGCGTATACACCTTTACCTCGCTACTCGGTTCTCAGCAAGGGATCTCGCTTTGCCAAACATGCGATGGTGCTCAGAAAACTCACCCCTTACGAGCGCATCATAGTGGGGGTTGCAGAATGGAAAGGCAAGCTCTCAATAGCCACGGAGATATTCTAGAAATCGGTTACAACAGAGAAGGACATCCTCGGAAACATAACAGAAACTTCGACCCAAGGAGGAAAGATTCTTTAGCGGACGAGATCGACTTCATAGCCAAATATGGGGACAGCAGCCGCGGCGGTGACGAGCCACGCAATTGGAGATGGAAAGAGGGACGGTTTTTGCCTCAAGAGTATGACCCCGAAAGCTTGAGCTCGGGGAACAGCACTCCCATCGGTACAGACTCTGATTCAGAGGAAATTGAGTCGCATCTTCCGCGTTCACGCCTCCAGTATTTCGGGCTCAGGCATTCCACGCTCGATGCTATACGGTCACATGCCGATGTATAAGGTTTTCAAGGCTGAGGACTCCTGCACCGGGCCTGCCTCACGGATTCAATCTACATGTTCAACGCTTTCGATAGTAAGAGGAAGCAGTTTTCTTTGTCCGCTCCGCTCTCCTCACTCCTCACGCGATTTACATAGAACCACTGGGCCGGACTACACAACTCATGACACACTCCATTTCTCGCATTTATGGGGCTCCATCTCCGTCGGACTATCGAACGGGATGAAGGTCGCTTCAGATATCGGGGGGTCATCGATTCGATAATCTCACCTCCTAAAATCCGTCTCGTACGATCTACGGTGGCCATTCTACACCCACCCCGTACGACCCAAAATATCTCACCCGAAATTTTTATCGTCACTGTCCGCTCCCTCCGTCCCTGCACGGCGCGCTCTTATTCTCGCAGGAAAGCCGGGTTCGCTAGCATCAGTTTAACGTATCGATATTGGGAGCAATTTGTCCAGCCACCCCTTTTTTACACACTCACCCCTTCGAGGACCTCAAGACGTCGAGCAACTCTTCCACATGATGAAATCAAGCGTTCACTTCCAAGACGCTGCACAGACCATCCGTGCAATCATCTTTCAGAAAATCCGACAACCATGGCTGCGCCTGCACGCACTCGCGAGACGGCTCCACCGTGTACAATTCCATCTCGCCATTATCTGCGAAAAAAGCCGTCTATATCGTCGGAACTTGTTGCGCCAGAAGAAGTAGTTTGCATTGACGGAAACTCCGTTCTACGTGCCCTTCCGCGAACTATGCCCCAAAAGGCGTCCCCACCTCTCTCACCGATGCGCCTTGAATCTGTCCACTTCTAGCGCTCATCTGATCTTCCTCGACTTACATGCACACTGCAGAATCTGATTCGAGTCGACTGCAACGCTCCCTGTTTCGGCCCTGCTTCAAGTTCTGTTTTCAGCAATAGATACCATCTCATCCCATCGGGCAGCCTACCGGACCCCAGTTCGGCGGGGATGGACCCCTCCGCCAGTGGACAACTTAACAATCACCAGCATATTATGTTGTGGTTGGTCGATCGAGTGGAAGGGCGAGTTTCAGGTACAAGTTAGGAGGATCTTGAGACGCGCATAAACTACAAAACTACCTAGGATACTCATTCGAGGGGTGGCCTGTATTTCACCGTAGATGAAATGGATTTTTATGGCTTGACGTTGGTGCAATGCACTATGCGGGTGGGCTACTCAGCACTAGACTCCAGTTGGAACCAGCAACCCCCTCCTAGCGTAAGTAGATGTGCTGGCTAGGGCAGTTCTGGAGGGTACGATTGATGATGGCCAGTTCAGTATTTGAGCATATAGAGGCACCGATGTGATTATAGAATGACCATTTCGATCAGAGAAACCTGAGCGTGACAAAACGCATAATCTGGTCACACGATCTGTTGGTGTCAAGATCCTGATGAAATCACGGGGAATAATATCACATATTATATGCACTTGAGGGGCTTACTGAGAAGGTCGGCAACATACACTGTACTTTGTCCTTCACATGTCCAGCAGAGCCTTCCGACAAACATCATCCCAGGCGAAACAATGGACTCGACCCAGGCAGTCGAAGGGGACCGCGGCTTTCGTCTCCCCACCGGACTCTACGTCCATCCTCTCAATCGCTCTAATACCTGCGTTCTTCCACGCGCCTGTGCCGGTGGGGCGCTGCGACCTGACCCGAAGCATTCTCCCAAGCCCATCCTTTCCCGCGCACGACTTTACAAGCTGGCCATGAATCTCCTTTCTTGCCGTCGATCCACGACTTGCGCATCCCGACGCTACAATAGTGGTCGGACGCGACGTACACCACGCCATCCGGCCCACCCACTCGCTCTCGCCTAGAATAATTGGCACCGGGAGGGGTTTGGGCAGTGGGGAGGTCCGTGTGGTATGATGTGGGCGGTCGGGGAGCTCGTCGTCGAAATGATGAGTGTATGGCCGGCCGGGCTGGGGTGGAAACGATAGATGAAAGAAAGCCGCGATGGGAGGATGTAGGTGTGTTCGAGACGTGTGGGTAGACGTGGATGGTCCCAAAGCGCGTTCCGAGACAATGTGTTCAGGGGAGCGGGAGACAAGAGGATATCGACATCGTAGAACGCGTCCGGTCCAGTGTAGAACTTGCGGAATGAACTGCGAGTCGGTATGACCTCTGGGAGTTTGTCCGATGGTGCGGCGTTGGCGAGAACTTCGGGCGGTAGATCGTGCCATTCAACGTTCAGTACGCGTGTATCATGTCGCACGACCAGGATTTTGTTCACTCCAGGGAGTAACTGACAGCCCTCGTCGTCTGTCGTCATAATAGTCAATGAAAACCATTATTGAATGAAAGAACCACAAACGCACCTGACGCTCGTGCAAGTCCGCGGGTGTACGAGGTGCGCCTGGATCCGAAAACTGGATTCGGAAAGTATAATCGTCCGTGTCTGTCCAGACGTCTGCACAACATTCGGTTGGGAGCCTGCGGTACCGAAAGCACTATGGATGGAGACGAAGATTCCAGCGCCGGAAAGATGTCGACAGATGGTGGCCCCAAAAGGGGCCGGAGAGTCGATGCGGCCAAGTATCCTGAACAGAGGCGGCATACTTTTCAGCTGTTTGATGAGATCTTCGGGGGTTGAGCCCACTAAGTTCATATTCTGCTGCACATGACGCGCGTCCGAGAGGGAGACGTGAATAGCGTAGCACGTGTTGTTTACAGCGTTCGACTTTCGGATTTACGTGGAAAACTACTACGATGAGTTAGAAGGAATTGACGAGTGCGTTGAAAGTGCTCATACCTAACGGCCGTGCATTGTGAGCTGCTTCCCGTAATAAAAAACTGACCAAAATTCCGGCGACACCTTCAAAGGACAAAACTCGTGCAGTCAGATGATAGATCTTTGCGGTCGGTCGGGTAGCTGAGCGACTGGGGTGGACAAACCGTGCTTGAGTTGCTGTCTAAAGCATACAAGACCACCGCGTAGTCCCTTTTCTTGGAAGTATGCGCCTCAGTCGAAAACAGAAGCAACGAGATATTCGCTTCCTGGAAGAAGGAAGATATTTTCGACGGTCGAGTGAGTGTTGAACTTCCATTCATAAAGCACCGGGCTGGAGCCGCGCCACGCAATTGTCTAGAGCATAGACGCTTTTGCAACGGCACGTTCCAAATGATTTATCTCGTCTCGTCGGAGCCTTCGGCCCCCCAATGACCTGTACAAAAAATGAAGGGAGGGATGATGCCGTATGTCGTTTGAAAGAAACCGTTTCCAGATGATGGTATGGCGCGTCAAGGCGTCGAAGAATTTTATTTGTCTGTCGCAGCTCGGTCAGGCTAAGGCACTTTGAGCGTAAATATAGACTCACTTGTCTGAGTCGTAAGACATCCTCGACAGTGAGGTACCTAAGCAAATGATCGACCAAGACATCACTGGGAAGTGAGTCCAGGGATTTTGGCGATACAGCGAAGCGTACGGATTTCGCAGGTAGGTGTGGCCTCATAGTTGTCGCGCAGATGGAGGCACAGGGTAGGCCTTTTATGCCTAGACAAATGGCCACCCTCAGCGACCACCAAGGCCACCTTTCAGGCCACTGCACGCTTCTGCGCCATGCCGAGATGGCTGCATCTTCATAAGTTCAGCCGAAGTCACCAGAATGCTCGTACTTGAGCAGTAGCTTCTGCATATGAGTAAGTCACAACCAATACTTGGGTCAGAGAGAGGATAGTAGTGGTGCATTGATGAGCGAGAACGCGACTGGCCCCAGTGGCGCGCGTTGCAAATTAGCGCACAAAAACGCTTGTAAGTACGTGACGTCTATAGTTATCTGTGGCCACTGGTCACCCAATATTCCCTAGCAGTCGATGAATTTACTGGCATTATACTGTTGGCCACATGACGCATGCTACACGATATAGCTCACACCTACACGGGGGAAGGGTTTGCAGGCCTAGGCATGGAGATACAGCTTAAACAGGTCTATAAAAGGATTATATTCTTACCGCATGAGTCAACTTCAATGCTTCCTTGGCTCAGTCGGTAGAGCGTAGGTCTCATACATCAGTATGATCACTCCTATGAGTGAGTAATCCTAAGGTCGTGAGTTCAATCCTCACAGGACAGCACTTATTTTGGCCAACATCGGCAACCCGACGCCCGTGGGAACTTGCATTACGTAATGTACAATGTTGGTGCCGCAACTACTTTTTGCCGTCACCGCGACCACTGAACGTACTGACCACAGGCTATGAACGTTTAACACAACGTTCAGTCATAACGTATCCTGACGCGTGGCATATGCATGTTACCTAACTGTCAAAATAGACCTGCGCAAAACTGTGGATACTGGTACCGCTGCGTTCGGGACAGACAACTGATAAACGATGTCACACTATACCTCCAATGCTTGAAAGGAGTCAGGTCAAGCTCTTGATGGACGTCTTCATGCCGTCTTATGTACGTGATGGGCGGGGCAGTTTTTAGGTGAGTTCCTTATCCTGTCCCGCGAGGCTGTCATTTAACGGACTGACCGGCGACACGAGAGCATTTAAATGCCATGCCCGCACCAGCGTTCTCGTGGCGCCGCCCCCCAAACAATGGCCAGCAGCACACTCCCCTCGGAGGTTGACGGTATCATCCTCGACCATCTCTATCGCGATCGCACAACACTCGTGAACTGCGCCCTCGTATGTCGCTCCTGGCTAGCGACTTCACGTCTCCATCTATGGCGGACGCTAAGACTCGAGTGTTCGGAAGAGGAGCAACTCCTCGGGTTTCGCGAACTTTTGGCAAATTCGTCAGGCGTTGCTCATTACATCCGTCATGTCATCATTATTCCCAGGCGCCGTCCGGATGCCTTTGGCGAACCTGGGGATGGGTTCGCGCTATATCGCCCTGCTTGAGTTATTTTGTAAAACTCCCAGCACTCGACATACTCACCTTCGAAAAAAACTCGTCTGGCAACGTCCTCTGATTGTCTGGCAAGCCCTATCAAACACTTCCTGCGTTCTGTGCGCAAACTTCGATTCACAAATTGTGTATGTTCAAGCACTTCTGTGACATTCGATACATCCGCGACGCCTGTCCGAACCTTACCACATTCCATGTCGACAAAGTCCATTGGAGCAGCTGCACCAGCGCGTATCCCGAGGCAAAGTACAATACCCTACAGTGTCGGACACACATCTCAGCTGCAAGACGGACGTCAGCATCGGTCAATGCTTTTCATGCACCAGAATCTTCGGGTGGCTGTTGAGCACGACGCCTCCGGGCACGATCAAGAGACTCTCGCTTTCACAATTTACCAAGGCCGATCGCCGCTTACTTGAGCTTTTCGCGCGGAACGACACACGTCATTGAGCCACCTAGAGATCGAAAGCCCTAGCCCGGGTTTCTGTCCTGGACCAGGTAAACGCACATACCTCTACACGCTGCACATCTCCTGACATTTTTCGTCTTGTATAAAATTAGAACCGTACCTCGATCTCACCCGCAACACCACCCCCTTCGCTCCATTACGTTGGGGGTGCCGACCCACTATGACCCAGATTACATGACGTTCTGGCTCATTTCCATTCTGAATTCTCTGCCAGCCGCCGTCCACGCTGTCGCACGTACTCCTTCACGATCCTACCAATCAAACATGCTCGAATGGAAGGAAGCGCCGAGCCGAACAAGCTCAATGCATTCGGATGGGCGCGGATCGTCGATGTCTTAAAAGGTACACGGTTCAGCCAGGTGCGAAAAGTTGAGTATCGTCGAGGAAAAACTGGACGGGGATAAGAGGATACGCGCGCACACGTAGTGCTAGAGAAAGCATTGCGGAGGGTGTGTTTTGCCTGTGTTTAGAGTCTTAGAGGAGAGGAATATGGACAGTCGAGGTACGGTGCGAGTAAACCTTCCGCAGTAAACCATGAACAAGGACGCTGGCAGCTAGATCGCGGCAGGTACTTAGGCTGTGTACTGTGAGTATGGATGTATCCCCGTGTGTCATTCAGAAACTTAATATCGCATGCCGTCCCTTTCCCGTGGGGTTTATGGTTTCGTGTGGTGGCCACTACATTGAACGTGCCACATACGTAACCCCTCTCCCCGTACCTTTCCGTAGACTAGCCCCTGAGTGGAAGTGAGGACATTTTAGCCCTGAAGAACAGCCCCTAGCGGGACTAGAAGCACACGGATCGCAGATGGTAATTTATTCTGTGAGCTTATTCTCTGGAGCTTGATATGGCTTTCCTGCGAGTTCGTAAGGCACGTCAATTTCTGTAGACAGTTCGGGGATTATCATGGGGTCGTGTAAATTAACGACGGGAAAATGCACCAGTGGATAAATACATGGGAAACATGAGAATGTGGGCAAGTGCAATCTACTCAGCTCGCGCACCCCTAGTTATGCCTTCATTACATACTCACAATGTCCGCCGTACGTGATGCGTAAGTGTTTATTTCAGTTTTTAACCAGCGTCAAGACGACTTCGCTGTCGGAAACATACGTTAGAAACGTCGAAATCCTCGTCAATAGCAGCCACGGTGCATGCGGCGTTTCTAAGCTTGCAAAACTTGTGGAAGGACGGCCGTGCGGTTTGCTCATGGTTCAAATGACTCATGTGGTGACGCTGGACTCTAACAAGACGTGGTGTAACTTCTACATAGGGCTCGCCACGTGCGAAAGCTGGGCTCATTGCAAATGCGGCGTCCCACCAATAGGCGAACCCGCTCCGCTATGCCAGGGAAGCGATCCTCCCAATGCTAATGCATGGTATCCGTTACCAGCGACCAACAATGAACCCCCCATGAGCGGGCCTTCAGTTGACCCATCTGTGACCTGTTATATAGACATATATTTATATGTATGTCATAAAAGTGTTTCAAATTTGTGTTATGCCAGGACAATGTGTCGATAGCTAACACACCACAGGTACGTGCAAGGCCTATGGCTACGCACAAAAATAAGAGCCGGACACGACCGGGAGCCAGGAAACGACTTCGTATCTGACGGGGCCGTTCCATTTTATACCAGGCGGTCGGCCGCCCATGTCTCACAGGACGCTCTTGTCTGAGCAACAGGGTTTTTTTATTTTGGTAAGAGACTTTTCAGCGGAGAGTAGCATACTACAAGTTGACTATCAAGAGGTCGTCTCTCGGAGCCGTCACGTTGTCTTTGTGCGGTCGAGCTTTCAGGAGGGCCGGTACTAGTTTGTGGGTTACTCTTGGTTCGCGGGCCCGTGATGCCACGGAGGCGGAGCCAGTCCAGGAGAGCTCAACCAGAGTGAAGTTGGTTGTTCTCTTGAAGGACCATTGAAAACCAGGTGCAATTGTCGATAGGACCCAAGCGGCCTTAATGATGGTTTGGGTGTCCATGATGCGGGTGACAACTTGGCTGTGCATAAGACTTCAGCGTTCGAGTAGTGAGTAACGGTCTTCCACGAAGAAATTGATCACAAGATCAGATCTTTAGGCGGTGAAAAAAAACACGATCCAGAAAGTGATAAGCATCATTAGCAGTGACTAAGTTCATCGAGGTGGGATAGACGAGGTCGTGGTGTGGTGTGCGGCCAGCATCGACGCGGCGTCGTACAAAGGGTCGACGGTAGACGATGATGGGCTGGTGTATGCAGATCCAGTTAGCATATGCACTGTCGCCGTCAAAGCTCGACCAACAGAGACTCGATGAAGGGCGGTTCCCATTTTGCGGATTTGATTTGACATCCCTTGTGAACTGATATGTCACGTATGTGAAAGAAGGGTGGCGGCGAAGGAGTCACATACTGGGGGCGGAGTATCATGGTCGGGCCTTTGAGAAGGAGGTTTGTGACGGTGTCGAATAGAAAGGCGATCATATATACCGAAACGTCTGAGGATTGTCCAAACCGGTTGGTGTGCGCTGGTGGCCCTGAAAAACATGAACAGCGTCATCTGTCAGCTAATGGCCGCACGATAGAGAAAGTCCTAAGTGTAAAACGGCAACTCAAGATCGGACACAAACTTTATGTTTTCACACTCACCAAACAGAAATTCGGGCTCGTATCGTTGATCGTGAGCAGGCGGCACAGCGGTAGATATTCCAATGTGGATTTCGGAACTTCCGATGTTGCCTGACGCATCTAGTGGCTGAGAGTAACAACAAGGTCCACAATTTGCATCAAAGCCTCCATAGTGCACAGCATAGTTTACATTACATGGAATATAGCTAATATCCTTTGAATGTGTACCCTGACATTATCCTTGGCCTGTAGTCGTTCATCGTCCAAGCCTGAGGAATGGATATCTACTACGATTGCAAATTAGGGGTTTTACTTGTAGGCTCGTACATCGAGTGTATACGCAATTGAACTCAAGAATAGTATTCAGTTCGTCCTGGAAAGGAAAGAACGTCTTGATGTCCATATGGGCGCGCGCTCCGCAATGTGTGGTCGTGGATGAATGACATTACAGGCGCCAGCGGCAGCTAAAGTTGCGAGTCGATGTCCGCCGCGCCGTACCTCAGTGGCGTCCCTAGCTAGAGATAAGATTAGATGCGGGGTTTTGATCGCCTATTCAGCGATTTTGAGCAAGTCAGTCCGAGTCTGGTTGCCGACCACAGACTACAAGTCTGCAGGCACATCGACCGCCATGTCTTCGAACAAGCTGGTCGCCATCCTCATGGAAGGACAAGCTGGCAGCACAGGTACGCCTTGTACAAAGCATATGATCTCATGTACTGACATGGAACACAAGGATGTTAACTACCCTGACGCCGCCAAATCTCGACAGGTATGCAAAACATCCTGGAGAGAAGGGTAGAAGCTGAGGCGAGCTTTGGAATATGTATAGAGTATTGGGACAAGATCAAGCAACTGCCGCCTCTCGTAAACGCCATCGGAGGTATGGCTTTTGTTCTTCGTGGACAGTCAACTATAGAACCTGGTCGTACAGATCGAAAGGCTTCGACATCAACTCAGCCTTCGTTCAAAACAATGAAGCATTCCTTCTCATGCTGGAGACTGTGCAGAAAGCTTTGATGCTTGCACTCAAGTACTTTCTTTTTTTGAAACATGGAATCGCTCATGACCGTTGCATTGCAGGAGAACATTTCCAACAAGATCGGTCTCATCCTGTCCTTCTCGCTCATCCTCATTTGGGGTGCACGCCTACCTATTGTGCGAGCCTATTACATAAACAGGGATACCGGGAGTATATACTCATGTTAGTCACGATATCTAGGTACGCATCGGGCGTATCGCTGGACAGTACGCGAAACCGAGAAGAAGCGCAATGGAAAAGATCGGTGATCGTGAAGTTCTCAGCTTCCGGTAAGACAAGGCTTGTCTTTTTCTACCTCTCTATTCTGAATTCAACCAATAGCATGGTGACAATGTCACACGGGTAAGCTATAGCCATTTTCTTTGCTCTTACACTCTGACCCCGAGAAACAGCCTTTCACCGGACGACCGCACACCCGACTCCAGAAAGGCTCTTGAGGTAACAGGAAACTTTTCGTGCTTTTCCGAAGGCCCATCTCACATTTTCAACGCATTGCAGTGCCTACTTCCCCACTCGACTACGACACTTAACCTATGTCCGCGGTTGCTGAGCTCTGGCTTTGGCATCGTTAAACCACCCGCGAGATTGGTCGCTTTCGCACGTGCGGTCACCTGAACTCAAGTGAGTGCACTCTCATTTATATGGTCACACTATCAATTGTATTTTTTTTCTTCATAGAAAGGAATTCGAGCGTATTACAGAGGGTCTATCGGACGCCCTTGGATTTCACCCGCACTATCGGTCTTGGTCGAGAGAGTGTACCGTACGAGAAAGGAGGCAGCCAAAGCGTTCTGGGAGAAGTTGACTTCTACACGAGGTCAGACCCTTTCCAGACACATAGCGCTTCTCAACTGATACATTCTTCAGCCACGAGGGTTTGATGCTGAATTATTACGAAGAGGCGATGACCCGTGAGTTCCCTATTGCCAGATTCGAGCAAGTCAGCAGAAGGGCCACGGCCTACGGCGTTCTATAACAACCACATCGGCACACTTTTTGTGGATCGGGGATCGCACAAGGCAACTTACTGGTGCCCATGTCGAGTACTTCCGTGGGATACGGAACCCAATTGGCATCAAGGTTGGACCTAGCATGGAAAAGGAGGAGCTTGTTAAGGTTGTTGGATAGTACGTAGCCGATAATTTCGGTGGTGAAACAGTTCTCACCCCACTTCTGCGTAGTCGTCAACCCGGACAAGGAGAGCGGTCGAGTGACCCTGATCACACGTTACGGAGCTGCAAAGGTAAATGCGTCGGAGTATTAGTGCTGCATCGACAATAATTCATGTTCCCTTGCTTCCAGGTCGAGAAGTTCCTGCCAGGACACATCGAGATTGTGCAAAAATCGGGACATCCTGTCATCTGGATTTGCGACCCAATGCATGGGAAAGTCACGTCTTATTCGCCCAGACCTTTTGCTCTAGCATGAGCTAAACACAGACCTTGATAGCACCCTGACCTCGTCTACGGGCCTCTCAAGACGCGTCACTTCGGCACCATAATCAGCGAGATCACTTCCTGCATTCCGCTCACACGTCGCGGCAGGGTCGCAGTCTCAACGGCGTGAGCTCGAATTTCACGGGCGAGCTCACTGAAGACGGTTTCAGTGTCACAGAGTCCAGTGCCTTGGCGGAAGCATGGGCCTGAGCGAAGAACAGCTCGGGTTGCGTTACCAGGTATGCCTGGTCATCAGGTTTGTCTTGGCGGGGCAAATGCTGACGCCGCTCGCGTTCGCTTTCGTGCCAGTTCGTTCTGCGACCCCGCGACTTAACTTCGAACAGTCCTCGATGTGGCGTTCCTTATTTCAAAACCATTTTGCAAAAAGGAGCGTGTCGGGACACCTCTAAGAGCCAGAGCGACGTTCTTGTTTCACGAGAGAGCTAGGGGGCCCGCCCAGCCCGGCATAAGCAGGAGGCTGTCAAAGATCAAAGACACCAAACCGCTTCGGATCGAGGCACCTCCTAATAGCCAGTCCGAGCTCTAAAAAAATGCAGATGCGACACCCGTCATTATCGCACAAGATGTAACATGAAGAGTAATAAATGATGAATCCGGCTTCATACACGTAACGTGCGTTGTGTTCACAATCGCCGATTCATGCACTATACAAAGATGATACAATAGCAGTTTCACCTTGGACTCGGGTAAGTGGCGCGCCTTGGTCCTAGGAAACTGTCCATCGATGCCAGCGTCACGATGGCAATGGTCAACTTGGGATAGATATTCAGATTCCCACAAACTACAAAGGCGTGGCGCTATCTCGCGACACTGCTCTACTAATACAATACTTTGCTGCTCAATCTCTGCACTGAGTTTAGCAAGACATCGCCCTGTCGTACGACCGTTTCATACTGCGCGTTCTTGATCGCGGGGCGGTTTCGTATCTCGACGACGCCCTCAACCTTGTCAATTGTGCAGTGCAGCCGGCCCGAGGCAATGAATCGCGAGAGTTCCCTGCCCGGCGACGGATAAGTTATGGCGAGGGGCGTCATGAGAAGACACCTACGAGTCAAAACGAACTCAATCGATACGCCGAAGGAGCGTGCCATGCTATCGAGCTGATGGAGGCGAGCGATAGGACTGCAGAAGCTGGTTGTATGCGAGAATGCGCATCTCCCGGACGTAGAAAGCGTGAATGTGGCGAAAGCATGCGCGAGGGGAGGAGGAAAGTTTGTTCGAGTTTGGCTTAAGTGCATGACTTAGCTGACGAGGTGTAGCAGTAGGAAATTGGTAGGGCATACCAAGGGCAACAAAGAACTTGTCATAGTGTGAGTCGTAGAGGCTTTTGATGAGGTCTGCGAGTAGCGGTATTTCAGGAAGAACTTGGTTGACTTCTGGCGGCAGCAATAAGCTAAGTGAATGGTGAGTAAACTATGCATGGGCTTGGTGTAGAAACTGCCTTCTTTCTTCAAGTCTGGTCGGTTCTCAGGGTTGAGGACATTTGATATCACGGTCAGCGCGACGAAGTCGTTATACGAGACAAGTTCTGTGGCGGTGAATGTAGAGAGGGCATCAAGCAGCAGCTCGCCACCGCGCTTGAATTGTCGAATGGATAGAAGGTGCATGCCACTGGTACACCTTCAAACGGGTTTCGGCGATCCAATCTCCGCCCCTTTTCAACCATCCTGCCCTCAGTCTGAGTATGGCCATATCAGGTATATAACCTGAGTAACTCACTCCTCTGCTTTCGTTCATGTACTCTTGTATGAGGTCGTCGTCCGTCGCCGAAGAACATGCCTATCCGAATCATGGTCAAAGCAATGTCAATCTTCGAGCCGAGGCCTGCTGGTCTTTCTCGAGCGCAAGTTCTGTGCTTCCACGGCATTTTCTCCTTATGATAAAATTCGATTTAAACTAATGGAGCTGTGATATAGGACGCAGCAGACTGGACACTGGACCTTGTCTCACGATCTTAAAGTAGAAGTGGGTTTGCTCCGACGCATCGCAAGAGCGTCGGCAATGTGCCATCTCTCGACCCTCTAATCTTCTCAGCTTCGGATAGTCGTTCATCTAGCTTTGCAAGCTCCTCCTTCTGTGCACTCTGCATCAATGATTCCAGAAACCGTATTGTCTAATGGCACTGGTGTTCGAGACGTGACCAAGCGAATATACGCTGCGCGCCATCGCATAGCTAGTGACGTCTTTGACCGAAACGTTAAGAAGCCTGGCCTCTGAGGAATGTTATTCAAAATATCCAACATACTGTCTGATTATTAATCCCATACTAGCAATTTGCTCCCGCGCTGTATATCGTGTGCAGATTGTGAGAATTGAGGGAGGAGAGAACGAACAGTATTGGGCAAGCCTGGGCCACATAATTTTCGGTGATCCCATGCGTTCGGCAGACGACTTCTCAGCTTCCATAACTGTCAGCGGTGAGAAAGTTTGATCAATAGTAGTTATAAGAAGGGCGTGGGGGTCTTGAGGAGCGTATGGAGGTTGGGTCGGACGGGACGACAACGTGCGCGTAATTGCAGCCCGACGTGGAAAATGCGTCAAGGCTCGCTTTCCACGGTCATGATGACGCGTCACCGTCGCGTTCCATTTCTGACCGCACTTTAACTTCCTGTGCCTACTTCATCTTCGTCCCTTCATCATATAACTGGCTCTGTCCATCGTCATCTTGTAGTCTCCCGTTACTAGTCTTCACCGATCAATATAGCATCAACTGTCATTGCTATTGGCTACTGTCCTTGTCCCAACCATCTTAGCCCTAATATGTCCACACGCCAGAGCTACTTAAGCAGGCCGAAGAGTCTGGCCAGAGTCCGGATCCCAAGCGTGCCGAACAAATCTATAATGAGAATCCTCGTTTGCTATACTCAACTGATGCAGCTTCACCGTGCTCATAGTCAAAACTTTATCCAACTGGTGTATAGCAAAGCCACAGGATAAGGATATTTCGCATCGAATTCGAGCTAGCAGAAGCTCTCAAAGATCAAGAAAATCTGCGGCTATCGTTAGTGTGAGAGAGCTATAGCCGGCGGCACCAGCTAAGTAAGTCCGTCTAATAGATTGTGCAACATTCTTCGATTGGTCAATACTAACTCAATGAATATTAGTACCGCTGAGGGTGTCGCGGATGTCATTAACAAGTCAAGGGGCTATTCATGTCATCCACCTGCGAAGGCAAAGACGGCTAAGCTTAGTGACGTAAGCCTGTCATAATGCAAATTAATTTGAGCTGGACCATTGCTCAGTCAGGACCCTACACTACTTGACTTCTTTGGCTCGATACCGAGACAGTCAGGGACATCCAGATAGATGCAAGTTCTGCAGACAAATATCGAATGGGGGCCAAGCAAAGAGAAACGGAGATATTCCTGAAGCAGAGCCTTGAGACTCGTCTGGTTAGCCCTGTACGCCTGACCACATTCCAAGTGCCCAACGTGAAAAGCTAATCCTTCCGTCAGACAACTAGAGGCTCTCCAGTACAAACCCGCCCTTGCCTTGATTGATACCCTCCTAACAGAAAACTCAAGCGGTACCTAGACGCATAAGACCTGGGTCCTTGGCTGCTCACCGAAGTTCACCTCCTTGAGAGGCCGAGTCTACCCGCACTCGGTATCGTAAAAACTTTTTGCCAAAGCCAAGGTATGAATCTCGTCATACCACATCTTCAGGAAATGGCATGTGACGCAGTTCTAGGCAGCTCTTCCCACGTCCTTCGCGGAACGGTCTTGCCAACTCGATCTGACTGACCCCTCCTTACCTCCAAGCGAACAACTGATCTCCCAATCCCCCGTACCATCCAACCCAATATCCGGTATTCTCCACGCCGCCGAAGACAAGGATTCATACAACTGGCGTACTCGTACTTCTCTCGAACAAACGTGTAAATACGACGAACTGAGCACACAAAGGATGATCCAAACGCTCTTCTTGCACTGACAGTACAATGCTGCTTTGAGCAAGGTCCAATGCTCAACTTGGGCATGCGCTCCCAATTGGCTACACAAGGAGGAAGGTGATCTGAACAGTGCCAGCAGCCTGTGAAGTGGACGTTACCTCCCTTCTGTCCATCAAACTTGCAAACGAAATATGCACAGTTACGAGACGTCGAGAGTATGCTATGCGGCCATCGCACGCCCCGCACACACTGGGAAGAATCGTAACCTTGCCGACTTCGAGCAGGCATTGAGGACTACCAGAATGGTACGTTGCTCTCAGTCGCTCTCACTGCCTAGAGCATAGGCGTACTCACGGCGAAATTGCCTTTGCATAGAGCTTTCGCGTCGGACATCACAATACGCACACTCTCTCGGCGCTGTACGACACGCATGCTTGAGCAAAACCTGACTAAGGATCGTCGAGCCGGCATACTCGACTGTTGAGAGGTGGATAATGTAAATCTTCGCGCAGCAGGTCGGCAGGGTGGACGCCAAGCAGTCGAGCTCAAGTCAGGTGTATCACACCCGATTCACTCAGCGTCCCCCTGGTATTTCTGACATTATCGGTGCAGGCTGTCCCCAAATGATTTTGGAAAGGTTTTGCACGGCGTCTTGGCCAACAAGCGCGGAATTCTGCTGGTATACAAGACGAGCCGAGCGCCTGCCGTGAGGCCTTCTTTTTCGTTTCATATCCTTCACACGATGTCCATTACTCCCCGATAGTACAAATACCGCAGAACACTGTACAGTCTGGAAGTGGCGATAGAGTAGCACGAAGGCAGCATGTTGGAAAAAGTCGTCGGATTCGCTTCTATGCCTAAGGCTCAGTTTTAGACTATACACGCACCGCCTTGTATGGCGAAGTAGACTAATCACCACCTACAGACTGTAAAGATTGCTGTAAAAGTGGAATAGTGTCTGTAATATATTTTTGTTTTCGAGCCCTTCCAGCTAAGGCGTATTGTGCCTCAGATTACAATCACTGGCATACCATCAATACTGTTTAGGGGGGGGTATAGTCTGGGGTCACATTGGTCCAACCACTGTCCATTCCCGCAGTTAGCACCCAAAATTGCGGCACCAGCTGACCTATAGCTGAGACCGTTCTCAAACAAGGAGGGGGGAAAGAGGGGGAATCTCATCTCAACCTAATACACTCGAATGCGGGGGGGGAAGGGGGGGCGCACGACTAGAACTTGCGGCTGAGCTTGTGGCTACTCTAGCACAACCACATGAGTGAGCGAAGATCTCGCAGTTGTTGTGCATATTCACAAACCTTAACCAAACGGTATCTAGTGATGTGACACCCGTCGTCTTCTTGTCAGCCGCGATTTCGAGCTTAAGCTCCTTGTGTTCGTCCAGCCTGAATCGACTGTGTCTGTTCTACGTGCCTCGATTCGTGTGGATCAGAACACTATTGTGTGTACAGAGGTCTCCGCGTGTTTGGCGGCAAGTACATTGAACGGTGCAATAGATTCCTCTTTTCCTCATGTGGTAATCCGTGTCCCAGGTGTCCCCTTGACTCTATTACCATTTCGGTCATTTTCGTTTCCATGTCGTCTATGATCATATCGTACTCCCTGCTCGCCGTTCTTCATGTTCCTCTTGAGATATTTGCGAAAGAAAGAATCATGTCTCCGCGCATCGCCGGGTCCTCTCTTCCTTTAATCGAAATTTCGCATTCCTTCGGCCCCTCGTGGGCTAAGTTCCGTGAATGGGGCGCGAAATATAGTGAGTTCTCTAATCTTAAAGCTTCGTAAAATCTTGAAAAAAAGATGTGTCAGAGGCGGACGTCATTCCGTACAATGTGTAGGTCAGCAACATTGTCGTACTCAATAGCGTCGACGCGGCAAAGGACCTTTTGGATGAAGAGAGTCATCAAATTCTATTTTCAGACCGGTGGCTGTCCTGGATGTGCAGTCTAGCTCATCCCTTTATTATCACACGAATCTAGTACATCACCACGCCGGTATTCATCAACGTCTTATACAGAGTGCTGTAATGTTAGGCTTTCGCCTCTCGCGTCTAGGACTGCACCTCAAAATGATAAGGAGAACAGATGCGGGTGATGGAGTCGGGCGCTCGGCCTACTACCATATGGTTCTCGATTGGCCCTAGAGTAAAGGTTCGCAAGGTAGTTATCCATACGTGAGCGAAAATCAAATGCCTTCAAAGAAGTATCCGCGACTTGTGTTGCACGCAGTGAACCGGACGGTGCTGAATAAGCTTCTACATCGGGTTGTTACGCTGACCCCCGACGACTGCTATGATGTCCCCTATCCGCACCAGGTGCCAGTTGTTACGAACTTTGCCTGTCCACCCCCATGGCTGATTCATGAATCGCCTTAATCAGCAGGGCTGATGGAGCAGATTTATTCCATCGCGTTATGGGATTTCAATATCAAGGAATGGCTAGGCTGACCCGATCTCGCTGAACGGACGTAGTAGCTCAGCCGGCGCTGAAGCTTATTGAATGACCACTTCCTTGAAGCCTGGGGCTCTTTCATGGTGGATACTTAAATTTTCCATTGGAGCTAAGTTCTACCTCTAGGTATCGTATGGGTGCCAAGCGCCGTAGTCATTCGCATGTACAGTCAAGTGTATGTCCCAGACATTTGCGTATCCCTTGTGGTGCAGGCTTCCATGAAGAAACGGCACTCCGCATATGACGTGTGTGACGTCGTCTATGGATTCACGGCAGATCCGCCGTAGGTGTCTCATCTTGAAGCAGGTGGATGTTCATGACTATTCGCGCTATAGATGGAATGATTACGCTCACAGTATTGCTAATAGGAGAAAAACCTTCATCCACAGCCTCCCGGTATTGCTAAGTCACAGATAGATGAACTACCCTTCCCAGCACATTGGATTTTGGAGGGGATTCTCGAATACATCGAGCTGGTAATTAAAGTTCGGCCTTGTGGTGACAACGTATCTTAGGTAATGGCCCTTTACGTCTTTGCACGATTTCCACTATTTACACATCAGCTTGATCTTGGAGACAATACAATTGCAGGAGGTCTTTGGCTGACACAGTACGTTAGGATCTCAACTAAGCGCTATGCCACACATTGACAATCAACTCAAAGACCTATTTTCAAATGGTTCCGATTCTTTTTATGCTCTCGCTATGGCTGCTCCCATCCCGCAAAAATAGGTTCATGCGCGCATCATACTTCCTCCTCGATCAGCGTATGCATAAGGTCCCGCCTTACTGGACGTTCGGGTCTCCCCATTACGACTCGCCTCCCCAATTCCGTTACATTGCCTTGGTCAAGGAGTGCCTCGATGAGACTCCCAGGGATTTGCAATGAGTAAGATTCCTGGTCACTTATTGGACGACGTGGACCGTACTCATTGGTACGCTTCTTAGACTTGCGCGCATAGTAGTTGTATTCTTTGCAGACGACAGTATGTATCCGTGATTTTCTTTCACTCCACTTACGAATGGCTCTTTTTGATGGGTTGCCATAGTATATCAACGGTGTACGTGCTTTCAACCCTATTCGAGCTGATCTAAGTATATTTTCGCGCCGGTCCAACCTTACGACGCTCACTATCTAGTGCGATGATGCTGGTATGACTCCTGACGCATACAGATATGCCGCGACAAATTTCGATACCTGACCGGTGTCGCAAGCATTAACACCGATCTGAAGGGACGTTCGAGTCCCCCCCTCAAACATGAGACCTTCGTCGACCCCCGTCTGACATCACGTTTGGCTTTTTTTGACGCCGAGTTTGCCCGTGTGGAAAGCACATGGCATTACGATTCCCGTGTGGCTTATTTGATCGCGATGTATAACATAGTCCCTCACGAGGTCTTCGATATCAAGAAAGCATTAAGGATCCGACGATCACGGAAAGGATATCCACACCATGACGACGCGGTTTCACGACGGATTTATATGGTGTGTCACATTGTACCGCGCCATACGACCTTCTTCTGCGATGTTGACACTCCTCCCTACGCCATCCGAAGCCCTTCCGGTGCACTATAGTGCAGTGTTACGATCGTCTCACTGCGAAAGACTGATTCTGGAGGCCGGTGAATTCGATCTAACACCGCGTATATTTGCGCCCCACGACAGCATACTCCACATGGATTGATTTCCAAGTGTTGGAAGGCTGGGACGCCATACACCGCAAGTGACCCCCCCCCCATCTGTGACTCGCTCTCCTCTTCTCTCACACGGGCCCCAGCTCCTTGTCAATCTATCTCGAGTGGCGCGATTCTGATCCAACCATGGGATAATGTATTCTGCTATCATCACGCCCCCTCGTGGATCGTTCATTTGACTTGTCCAGGCACCCACCTAACAACAAGTAGGTCAATTAGGTTTAAAGCTCATCCTCCCAAGGACGCACACACACACTGGATTATACGACACAATTCCATACGGTACGTATGTGTGTCGGAAGCCTACGGCTTAGAACTACTAGTTGATCATTTCACTCGTCATGCGAGCGAGGTTCGACAATGACCCCCCGATCCTTTAGTCCCTGTCTCATGACTGTCCAAGATCTTAACTTCTATATGACGCATTGATTTCTGTTCATCCATCAGACATGGCCAGCCGGACGTATGCATGCGACAGGAGTTACGTGGGCTGTCTCCCTGATAAATACCCGCACCAAAACTCCAAATCTTGCACTCCTCGACCTTGTCCAAGCAAAGCCGACTGTATCTCATCTGACTGATGGAGGCGTCCCACTAGAACGCCATTGTGTGCGTGGCCTTGTGTTGATAATTTCCATTTTTACTCTGAATTTCCGCAGTACGTATGACCTCTTACGCACGCCACCTGGGCCCCGGCCGTCGGCTACCCCATGCGTGGCATATCTGAAGACTTATCTCAGCCAGCCCTTGCATAGGAAGACGTTCCACCGCCAATTATGGAGGGCTCGTGATTACAGTAAGCCATCGTCAGCTGTATACACGAGGATTTGTTTGATGACATGATTGTGCGTAAAGATTCGGATGTCATAGGGCTCCATAACGCCCTTTGGGTACCCGATCTATTGACTACTCTAACTCGCTCAAAGGCGTCGTCAGCGACCTCTGGAAAAACGCTCTGCGATATACTCCGATAGGTGGCGTACGACCCCCCATGGGGAACTCGTTCGCAGAGATAAATTACGCTCAAACCTGATTCATGACAAAACAGTTGGACTGGGAACTATGAAGTACCGAAACTGTAGGGTAAAATTGTATCGTTAGAACACGGTTTTGGAGATACTGAGATCTTTTAGCGGTCTGGTTTCTCCTGGGAGCTCCGCTACGGCACCGTATAACGGACTTTTTTTTCGTGAAAGTCGTCAAGCTACTTTTCCAGAACGTCTATTGTGAGATATAAAGCGTCACGGCCAGTATCGGGCGCTTCAGGCGACTTCGATCACAGTAGGTTTCTGTATATTCTGTTGGAGCGAACCCAAGGATTTTAGGAACGCTCACATCGGATAGTGGGGGGAGGTTTCGGACCACACTAGTTTACTGAGACCTGATTGAAACATGCAGTCAGCTGATACTACCGATTTTGCTCAGTCTGGTTGGGCACAAAATATCACTTTCGAGAAACGTTAATGGATCGCATGCCTACAGAAAGACAATGATTCATACTTTCGCTCACACGCTTCCGAGTCACGGAGGTGTGGATAGCAACATCCAATGTATGGTTCCACCGGAAGGTTGTGACCTTGTCGATACCATACCTATTTCCGATGAGTAAACCGCTGCTTTTGATGCGCAAATGTCGGCCATGCTTAATCTACTCGACATGACTAGCAGTGAAACACCAGTCAAGAAGTGGGTACATGTGCTGGCTTTCAAAGCAGGACAAGCGCGATTATGGAAAGGCGCATGTAAATGGGCGTGTTGACGAACACGTCTATCGGCTATGAAGGTATGCCGGCTTTATTTCTGCAACCCAAACGCTTCGTGCGCATTTATCGCCGCCTAGGCCGAGATGATCGTCTTCCCGTACGACGTGCGTTTTGCTAAAAAGATGCTGCAGTATATTCACGATACTGGACGTCGAAAGGATGCTGAATTTTATGATAGTGTTGCATGTTCAACGGGCACTCCTTCACCATGGTATTTTGGGTGGCTACATTTCATGAATTTGTGCTTGAACACCTGGCACGCATGTCTGATACTATTTTCCCAACGTAATTAGCTCGGATTTCCGACACGTTTTGTGCGCTGTGACGCCATCCACAAATTTGCGTGTACTCACTACACTTGAGCGCCTTAATGCGTAGACTACCACCCTACTGGGGACACGTTCTTTCTTGCAATGGCTTTTAACCCTGATGTCGGCAATAACGGACGCACAGGAGCACGTCGATCGTATGTGTGCGAGGTCGCCTTCCGGATTTTTCGGAATTATGAACGCTATTCCGTTCGTACATGCAATCGTCAAAGAATGCCTACGATGGCGTACCGCTGTGCCTTTGGGTGAGTCTGTGCTCAATGTATTGCACTACCGAGATACCAACATTTTACCAGCAATACCCCACCTGGTCACGCAAGACGATGTGTACAACGGATACTTCATACCTGCTAAGTCAATAGTAATTCCTAACGTAAAGTGAGCTATCGCGTTTGTGGAGCACTACTTGAGTGACCGTGCTTACGATACACCAGAGCTATGCTTCTGGACCCTGACACATACCGTGACCCGGAAGAGTTTCGACCTACACGTTTTCTGAAGGTTGAAGGCTCAGACTCAAATGTCGCGCTGGATCCAGACGTTCTGGATCCATCCACAATTGCATTTGGGTTTGGAAGGCGGGTCTGTCCGGGCAGATATTTGGCATACGACGCGTTATGGATCACCATCGCGTCTGTTCTGGCGACATTCGACATTACGCCAGTCAAGGGTGCAGACGGAACCTTCATTACTCCTGATGTTGAGTATCGGGATGGTTTCTTCTCGTGAGTCACATATCAATGAATTGAAGAACTTCTCTCACAGTACTGTAGTTATGCCGAGCCATTTGAATGCAGTATCATTCCCCGTTCATCTCGTCATCGAGCGTTGATCACAGAGACACAAGAACATGGCATCTAGGAATGGTGAGGGTCGGGCTCTGCGATCGTTGGTATATTTTACATGCATCATCAATTTATGCTGCTTTATATTGTAAAACATGCCTTTGTGAAGGAAATCGCATTTCACGACTCTTACCTGACTGTGAAGCCACGGGCCAGGTGTGACAGAGTTGAGCGAGAACTCGCGAATAGGTAGCACTGTGGTTCAGGTACGTTTTTAGCAGCTGTGAGCTATAGAAATGACATAGGTTTTAATGACCTGCTCTGTCGGATATCAGGCAGACGGTACCGGGGAGTCACTTTTCTCCGGGAGGAGCGTCGGATAGGCAAAAAGTACACGGAGGCCTACCTCGTCGCTCCGCTGGCAATATATCCAGCCTGCAGCGCGTACCCCAGGTAACCCTGCCTCCTCCCTCGTAGACTGTCGATCCTGGGTCCTTACACTCTTGCTCTACGCCAGCATAGCGTCGTCAATTATCAAACATTATATCATTCTACGGCTGGAATTAGGCTGAGGGTGGTATACAGAAATTATGCCTGCCGAAAGGGTAGGACATGGACCCCAACCGCTTCACGTTCGCTCGCTTCGAGCGGTGATGCCCGCCGCCGACCACGCTGACCGCGCTTCCGGTAGGAACATCAGGGCTCGTCTAAGCCTTCATACAACCCCCAAAACTTTACTGCTGCCCTACGACAACACTGTTGAACCACCACGGGAAGCACCAACCTAACCGATTTTCACGGATCGCTGATCAACGCGACATGCAAGCGCAGCTCAGCCTTTGCGCGGTCCGTGGTTTGCGGCGGATTGTGTGTATGGGTCTACTACTGCACGACTAAGGCTGGCTTTACTAGGCGGACACGAAGGAGTGCGAATCAACGACCACCCGCATCCCCCGGGAGCCTAAAAGGATATCCCAATTTCCTTGGATAACATATACGCACCCATGTCACCAAACCACATATTTGCCGAAGAAATACCTTAGGCTTGGACGCCCACACATTAATAAGTCAGCGTTGCGCCTTGGTCTAAAATAGCAGCCCGCTGATTTACAGCCTAAGCTTATCTGTGACTCCTGTAGATTCTCCAATTTACGGATTACACATCCCTTGGATAACAACATCGATATGTTGACCTAATTTCCATGAAGACCGCCACTGACCTCCCTGGAAACAAACGCCTCCTCTATACATATTATGACAGGTGTTTCTACCCTGACGGTAATCTCCTGTGCCATTGAAACTAATAAAATGCATCTGTAGGATGTCTAGCGACCCCGTGATAGCCTCCTCGGGCTATGGCTGAATGAGCTGTGAGTAAATATTGCAGGCATTATAACTATCACTACGAGAGTGAACTAACGTACTCTCTCGTAGGCTGGTTTGTCTTCGATTGGAGTCTACAGCCGAGGACACCGCTACAGATGAATACTTAGCGGCATGAGTACGCGCAGAGATTCTTCCAACAAACATACTTAAACCCGAATCGCGCCGGTTCCGTCCGTCTATGACCCGCTCGGAGGTAACCGCAACGCAGAAGCTGCTACATAACCTGTTGACAAGTCCGAAGGACTTCAAAAAGCATATACGATAGTAAGTACGTAGTTTTTAGCCGAAGTTACAAAGGTAGCTTTAACGCTCGAATAGTCAAGTTGGCACTGTCATCATCCGCTCCTCGTATGGAATAGAAGTGTTGGAAAAGGAGGATCCGTACATTGCCGCAGCGGAGCGTGGATTGTGGATTGCAAATCGATGCATGGCAACAGGCCAGCGATGGTTCGTGGTGACATTATTGCACCCCCCTAATTTGCTGAGCTCCAAGCTAGACTTTCTCAATGATATGTAAATCAAGCCTCAAAATTAAGCCCAGTCTGTAAAGCCATGACTACCTGCGCTGGCTGCCCGCCGAGCACGGAGCCTCTCAGGAAACAGGCAAACATGTAGGCGACAAAGAAATTGCCCTGCCGCGCGTAGTCTCAATCCGTTCGATCCGAATATACTAAGGTAGATGACGCTCTTGCCCCACGTATCTATACGACTAAAGATAGCCCCTAAGCAATAGAAAAAGAAGACACAAACTACTCCCTCATGACTGCGCCTGCTCGTAAATATCAAGTTTGATTAGCATTGCAGGCATTTGCTGGGATGAGTTGCATGAACAGCCGACCTATGTTAGAGACGATCGATGAATCAAAGGCACTATCGCCACCATGTATGCCCAGGTAAAAGATGGTCTTGTAATATATCATCATATGTCCGCATGTCTGATTGCACCCCGGCAAAAAGCGGGATCGGATACTGTGCGTCACAATACGCACGGCGCACGGATGTGAGTTTTCTGATCAGCATTTTCCAGACCACGTCGCATGCTGGAAACATTTTTCTTGGCCATATGACTTTTATACCGAGGACATTGCAACTGGAGGCGCAAAAGGAAATCGACCAAGTCTGTGCAGGCCGGTTGCCTGACTTTTCCGACTACTGACGCGCTGCCGTATGTTCAATGCAATAGTCAAGGAGTGCTTGCGCTGGCGTCCAGCCCTGTCATTAGGTGGGAGTCTCAAAAACTGCTAACAAGTTCAAACTTTTCAAACGCTGACCACCTCTTAGCTGTACCTCAAATGAACACAAGAGATGACGTCTAATGCGAGGAGATCATTTGATACCAAAAGGATCGATAGTGTTTGCCAATATCAGGCGCGTTACTGTCGAAACTCTGCATTGCAAAGCTCACCTTGAATACTAGGGCCAATTCTGCATGATCCCAAAACGTATGTCCGACCTGAAGTGTTCATTGCCATTCTCGTTTTCTGCAAGCGCAAGCGACCCAACTCCCTGCCTGACCGTGCTTTGGATCACACTGTTCTCGACCCGGCAGTGGTCACGTTCGGGTTCGGAAGGCCGCGCATGTCCGGGTCGTTGGATGGTCTATGAGTCCATGTGGATTGCCATCGCCTTCGGTCCTCCCCGCCCCTCGTCCTGTCGTTTATGAAATCTCGCCGATTCCTGAAACGACCAGGGCCAGCCGGTCATTCTTCCCTTCCTTTCCCCCCGCAGTCTTTTTTTTCCTTACAGCCAAACTACACGAATGGTTTTATTTCGTGCGTCATCTGGCCCATTCTGTCGACTCACTGGTACTCATAGTATGAACAGTATCCTGAAGACTTTCTATGCGACGTCAAAGTTCGGTCTTCCGAACATGAACAGCTTATTACTGCGTCGCAAAATGAGCCCTCGTGAGATGTTATGAGGAGAGGGCCTCCATCGATGGATACGCGTTGTGAGACTATCGTGAGCTATGTGTACCAAAAAGTGCGTTTGATGATGTCTTTGCGTGTGTAGTGTATGCAACCTCCCTACTCGTATCTCAGAATCGGAGTGGTAGAGAGGTAGGAGACTTACTGAGAGAATCCGCTGAACGTCGCCCATGTAGAGTAAGTGGGCTATTGAAGGATTGATGCCCCATCAAAACAATTGTTATTCTCTATTGACCGGATTTCAAGTCCTTCTAAGATCCGCTTACATGATAGCCCGAGGATTTTGATGTGTTTGTGGCGCCCAGTCCACCTTGCGATGCTATTGCAATGCGAAGAAGCAGTCGAAACTTCACATCCATTATCTAGCAACTCTCTACGCTCCTATATCCTTCTCTGGCAAGCACCCTCAAGTGCGTAATATGTGGGGGGTTACTTTTTCGGTACGGATCATGAACCGCATTCATTCGCTTACCGCGGTTTGGTGATCCAGGAGTTATCATAGAGTCGTCTCGCACACACAGCTTTCCTGTGAGGGAATCCAACGCGAGCGAGTTTGGACGTCGACCGCTATTAACATGAACCTGTCACTTTGTCCTAAAGCGAATGAGAGTGCCGGACGTTCTGCGTCGGGTGGAGACTACCTCAGTCGACAGATTAACGGTCTCCGGCAAGTATGAAGACCACCGACGTTTCGGTGTCAAAGGGATGGGATTGGACCTGGACCGAGCAGGTTTGTGGAGGCTCACCATGCATATCAGCAACCGACAAATACAATTGACAGCTTTCACGTGAGTTACAAGCAGTTGCTACGTGGTGTTCTTTACTCATTTGCTGTGGAACCGTCAGACGTATTCAAAGTTCAAGCGTCCATCGTGGTAAAGTGGTACGCATCCTTAAACGATGCGTATGCGCCACTACGACATCATTCATTCATATTCAGCAAACACTGCGGGTTGTGTTTATTGGCCAAAGAGCCCGAGTCATGCTCACTTTGTTGAACTCAATGTCGCGCTCGGCTCCGTGAGCTGACTTCTCTCGCGATTGCCACGGGTAATGCGGACGGCTCTCGGCCGAGTTGGACGCCCTCAAAGGCTATATAGCTCTGAAGCGAGGACTTTTATACTGGACTCATGAACTCATCTGTCTCTAACAAACTTCCACGCAAGAATGACTGACCATTAACAATGTTGTCTAGCCTCATCGTATTCTCGTTGTTCTAATTATACTCGTCACGCTTAATCTTGCGTCAGGGTGTGCTCTCATATGCGTCTCCGAAAAGGAGGTTAAATATCCCTCCAATGTCCGCCCCGTATTTCTGTCTTCAGCAACAGAAGACGCTTCAAGGGCCCTTCATAATGGAGACCTATCAAAAATTTTTGAGCAAAGAGTACGGTGCGTAGATTAAGGTAATTATCTAAATTTCGCCTCGTGCTGACCATTTTGATGCCCCCGAATAAGGGTCTGACCTGATCCTCCTCAGGTCGATTGTACCCTACGCTTATTATCAACAGCTACGCAGCAGCAAAGAGTTGTCTGGAAAAGAGGTCTGCAATATACTCCGACCAGGTTGATATCAGCACATGTCATTGTCTTGATCTTATGCTGTGCTCACCGCAGTAGACGTAGGATACATACTGTAGATACCCAACTCTCACCTGACCACGCTTCAAGACAAAAAAACTTTTGGGGTTGGGAAATGTGTTATTGTACTCTAATGACAGTGGCTCAAAATATCTCCCCCCTACGATGTGGATTCAGGTGTGGCCTGCTGAAGTTCATGTTCGGCTTGCTGAGATCGTACGGGAAGCGAAATGGTTTGCTTCGGAAGGACGGCTTTCGATCGGTGGTGTGTAGTCAGACCAAGGTGGCCGATGTTCGAGATCCGAGTAGAGGTCAAGGAATCTCGCAAGCTTCTTCTACGACTTCATGTTCTGCAAATCCTGAAGGATTACCACTACATCTTCGCCTGTTGAGCAGAACGAATTTTGGGGCTATACAGCCGCTATGTGTTACGTACTCAAGATAGCATGACAGGGAGTATCATGTGTTCTCCATTTCGTATGGTTTCGAAAAACTCTGGATGGAAGATCAACGATCCATACCTTTACTCACGTCAGAGTGACGGACCATGAGCTCAGTTAACCTGGCATATTTCGGAAAGTACATGGGTCGGACCACATCGCTCTTCGTAAGTGGTGTAAGTACTAGGTTTTCACCCTGCTGGAAGACGAAGTTAGTGATAGTACCCTCCCTGGACTGGCTTCCAGGATCTGGCTTCAAGGCCACCGCCGTGATGTGGGAGAGAGAATCGTAATTGTGGAACAATCAAGGTTCACTGGGAAGCGGAACCAAGAGTTCTGGTACGTCACTGCAGTCTACTCACATGATACTAACTGTAGAGCTGTACTCCACATTCCACACTTTCAGATAAGTCGGAGTCCGTCATCCGTGCCAGACTCTGCTGGCGAAGACTCTAAACAGTGAGTACCGCGTGAAACCCTGCACGCGGTTTCTTTTTTTTTCAGAAGAATTCCGCATACGAGATCGCATAGCTTTTAGTCGCAGGGTTGGCCTTTTCCTATCTATATGGTAGGCTCATTTCTTCCGAGCTATCAAGGTTACCGTGCGATCATAAATTGTTGCAGATGGTGCCGATACGGTACGCAAAGGCTATCTCCGGCAATATAACTGAATACTGACTTCATTCGACGGTCCCGCAGACACTAGCTGTATTCGAGACATTTCTTCTAACCATGGTTTTACATCCTGACGTACAGCGTCGAGTGCAAGACCACATCGATCGGGTTTGTGAGGGCGGCTTGCCCGACTTCTCCCACTATGATTCGTTGCCGTACGTACACGCCGTTCTCAAAGAGTGTCTCAGATGGCATCCGGTAGCTGCATTAAGTAGGCCCGCAGTCACGATTTGTAGTATGGAATCGGCGACTTACTTGATGATTTTTTTTTCAGATGTACCTCACCGGGTGATGGAAGACGACATGTATGAGGGATATTTCATTCCCAAAGGCGCCACGGTGGTCGTGAACAATTGGTATGCCTTCTCAACTGCCTTTCATAAATCGCCGCAGCTGAAATTTCCAGGCAACACACCAAGGGACCCTGACGTCTTACACTGACCCAGATTCATATTAATCCCCGCGCCGATACTTGGATAGTCGAAGTCTGAATAGCGATGATGAATCAATTCCAGAAATACGACTCCTGACATGACACGACCCTATGAACATTTGTGTTCTGATACGCGTTCGTCGGATCTGCCCAGGCCGATTCATGGCGTACGAGTCAATCGGGGGGATCCACTATGTCGCGTCCATGCTGTCGATTTGTTTGATGTATCGAAAAAAAGCCATAAAGACCGCCACTCGTGTGAAGATATTCACTGCCCGTTAAAGGCATTCTGCACGAATGCTTTCGCACAAGGCGGTAACTATGTAACTTCTTCCTTGTACCTTTACTGATTTTTATTGTCCCCAGCCGTTCCTTTAACCTTTTTCCATGTAGTAAATTGTACCACTGACGTCCAAGAACATGAAATGCAGTGATATTGCAGACGAGGTATCCTAAATGGATTCCACGTTCATAGCACATTGTGGCTGTTTCGGAAGGCAACAAGGAGCCCGTGCGGGTACGTAAAGCTTTGATAGTGACGAGTGACGCGAATGCCATTTCGAGCTTAGGTGCGCACAAAGTGGTGAGACTCACTTATTCAACATGGTCCCTGGGGTAACTGACCAATAATTTGATCAATTGGACACCATGTCACACGAGTTGTCAAGCGATGCCAAAGATTGCAGACACTTTTTTCATTCGCTTTTTTCGGGGTTCTATCCTTAAGATAAGGAGTTTTACAAATTGGTTTACAATTGAATGGTACGGCACATATTACCGTGTTTGTATCGGGGTGTGAAGTCCGCACCCATGTCCTGCCAGTTTACCCCTATCGTGTCAGGGCCCTTGAATACCAACAAGAATCTCCCATGAGTCGCGAGTCTCTTCCCTGATCGAGAATCATCAACATATGGATCATCACAATGCATAGTGAAATTATACCTGTAGCCAGGATCGCTGATGGTTCCTCGCCCAGGATATATCCTCAATCCTGCCCAAATCGTCGCCAAACCTCAAGCGAGCCCCCTCTTCTCCTTGCGGAAGCTCAATGCGGGTCGCCATGCAGTTCCTCTGGCCGGAACGCTCCAACTGATCGCAGAGGTGAAAAAGTCGCACCCCTTGGGACGTTGACATCACCCCGTGATCTTCATCGCGCGCACCTCGCCGGGAGGCCGCGTCGAGGAAGACGTACACAGCACCTCGGTACCGTGGTGCCGGGGACCGTAGGAGTCCGAGCCACAGCCCTCAAGGCTCTCCGGACGCCATGTCTCCGTCCGCTGGAATCCTGTATGATGGGCTGCGGAAGACGCAAGGGGTAGAACCTGCGGTGTGGTGGATGCCGGTGACAGTTGGCCTTGGGAGTTGCTGTAGAAGGTGGGTGAATTCGCTGACGAGGGCTCAGCATACGGTAAAGATGGTGTCCATTCCAGACGCAGAAGAATCAATGGACTATGCTGCGGGCTTGATAGCTTCTGTATGTGTCGTCATGTAAAGGAAAGGGCGTCGAGATAATAAAGGGTGCACCTCTAACATTCGGGAATGTTTGACACAAATTCCGGCTCGACCGGAGTCGAGGAAGCCCGCGGTCAGTGTCGTACCAGGACGCTGCATTGGATCCGTGAAATCAGGTGAGACGCGAGCTGTTCAGCAATTATAGTGAATGTATAAGGATTGATCTGTGTGGCGGAGATGACGTGGAAGTTGAGATTCTGCGTGCCTATCTCCATTGGGATTTCATCGAGAAACTTTGTGACGTATCGGCCACCTCTCGATAATGCGCTTGTCCGGAGGGGCATGTCCGTCGGAGATCGTGATATCTACAGGCAAGGGTAAGAAACGTCGCGAGCCGTGTGGTGCCTGCCATGTTGTCGTGCATGAGAGCGGGATCACGGACACCAATGGGAACCTCCACACTTCGCCTGCAATACGATGGGAGTCACAATCCAAACCGGAACTCAATGATAGAGCCAGAATAGGGATTATCGCTTGCCCCACAAGCCCAGCAAAGGCCCGTACTTGTGCAGTACTTCGGAGTATATCTCGTAGAATTGTGGCACCTTGAGAGACAATACACTGCGTTCTGAAAACGCCATAGCGAGCACAATGCTCGTCCTGCCAAGTATAGCTTCATCTTTCAGAAGTACCTGCAACGTGTGCAATGTGTCTGAAGAGATTCGCTACGTCTGCCCCGAGTCAAGTGAGAGACTGATTCAGGATACGCAGGATATCGTACGGCCAGTGCAGAAAGTTTGGTGCGGATTCATGAAGGTATAGCGTTAATGAGAGGCAGATTTCTAGCTCTATAATTCAACAATGTGAAGTATATCCGCGTACTAGTAGGGCAACCACATCGAATGCTTACCTCTGGAATGACAATCATCCGCCGGTGCCACAGGCTGCGTCGAGGAGTTAAGCCCTAAGGTCTGTGAGACTGCGAAGTCACAGGATAGCGAATTGAATGGATGTTTACTCTTTGTGTTCCTCGTCGTTGAAGTCTCTCGTTAAAGAGAACGGCGATGTGACGAGGCGGATGCTGGTGATTACGTCATTGATGGGATCACTTTAATCTTGAAGCTCCGCCTAGCCGCCAGAAAGTCCGAATAATCACACATGCTCTTGCTGTATTGGCATTCCTCATGCTTGTTGTAAGGAATAAATTATCTAAAAACATTGCCAAAGTATGGGGCTCTCTGTACGAATAAGTACGAGCAATAACTAGTTGTGTGATTCGATAAGAGCGCCAAACGGGACACAATCCATCAAAAAGCAAATATTGTTCGGTCGGCTGTGGTATCGTACAAGAAAAATGTCCATGACTTCGGTTCAGAGGCTCATGTGCAAAGTGCTATATCCCACTGTGCACTGGATAAAGGGAGGGAGATAGGAGATACACGGGACCCAGGCATAATTCCCACGCCACGAAGTGCATAAAATAGATTGTGTGACACTGTTTGTCCCATCTTGTCCCCAAACGCGTCACAATCGAAGCAGTCACAACTCAACCCCCCCGAACGCCCTCCCCCGTCACAGCATTCGTCCAGCTGCTCTCTCGCCCTACACGGCGACGAATATATCGGATTTTTCGCGGATTTGACACACAGGGTGGGTGGACCCCCCGACGCGAACCCCTATCTTCTGCCACGTCGCCGTCGTCTGGGGTCGCGGGGCAATGCGGATCGCGCGAGAACGAGACGGCACAGCCACGTAACAAACGCGAAAAGGCAGCTGAAAGACACGGCGGAAGGCGAGAGCGAGACCGCCCAGGCGGGGCTCAATAACCTCCTCTCTATGACACAGGTACAGGCCGTCCGCGCCCCCGCCGCCGCCCGAGGAGCCGATGGCGGCAACCCGAGGAGCCCACACACTTCGTGGAGCGCCCGCGGGAGTGGCACCGCACCACGAGAACCTGAAGAGCGGGGAGGAGTTGTCGCACAGGACGAGTCGGCACGACGTTGAAAAGGTGCGGGCGGCGGCGCGGGAGCGGCAGCGAAAGCATCGCGCGCTGGTGAAGCAGAAGAAGCTGCGCGACCTCGGGCTCGACATGGGCACAACGAGCTCCTGCCCGGCATGGAAGAGGTCCAGTACCGCCTCGGCAACGACGGCCAATACCATTCCCATCATGCACGACATCCAGCAACATCCACATGGCCCCACCCCCACATGCAATGAGCCACCGTTTCTCCCCAGGGACAACCCTCGGGCGGGCAGACCTTTGCATCAACCCTCCTGCTATCCTTTTCCTGCGCCCCGTTGCTCAAGGCACACCTCCTGCGGACGCTCAACATGAGCAACGAGGAGCTCGCGTCGCTAGAACCCATCATCGCACAGGCGTGGGATCACTGGGACCAGCAGGTACGTCGCGCTGCGCCCCTGTCACGGTCGCCGTTTGCTAACATGTACGTGGACCCCCAGCGACGCATGCACTACGCGCAACACAACGCCGCCGGGGGCCCGAAACCGCCCGACGGGAGCCACGTACCAGACGGGTCGGTGCCACCGTATCCTCCTCTACCCGCACACGCCGTTAACACGCCCCCCTCGCGCACCGCCCGTGCACCAGCAATATGCCCCCGACGGCACTCCTGGCCCCCACGGTCCCCCGCCGCCCCCAACGACTTTCGCGCCCGCTTTCCACCGCCCTCTAGTCGCGCCCTCGCCCTTCCGCATGAGCGCCGCCGATCAGCAGCAGCAACAACAGCAACAGCAGCAGCAGGCGCAAGCGCAGGCTCAGGCGCAGGCTATGGCGAGTGCGACGGCGACTGCCGCGACAATTGCGGCAGCGGTCAACTCGTCGCAGATCGAGCCGCAGCAGCTTGATCCCAGCGGCACGTTAGATCCACAGCTTGGGCAGGCGCGGGACGAGGCGGTCGGGGTCGCGAAGCAGCTTGAGAGGGCACAGTAGAGCGCGGAGGACAGGGGAGGGGGCGGATTTTCTTTTTTCGTTGAAAATGTGTGGTCACTTTACATGCACCTTACTTAATTTTCTATTGTATTTGTTGTACGCATATACTCGCCAAATTTCAGGACCTGTTGTCGATCACCCTTACCTATCACAAAACACACTATTTATTGCGCGCAATGAACGGCATACGCAGCAGCGTGAAGGATCGTAAATATACAGCACTATGTGCGCTACACTTTATTTTCCTTGTTCTACAGGTCAGATAGTACACTCGTTATGCCTTCTTGGGCTTGGTGATCATGCTCTCCCTTCCGGGTCCGACTCCGATCCACTCGATGGGGACGCTGAGGAAGCTCTCGATGAACTCGATGTACTTCCTGCAGTTCTCGGGTAGGGCATCGTACGACGTCGTCGACGCGATCGACTGCTGCCATCCCAGGGAGAGTGACGTACTCGACCTCAACCTTTTCGAGAACGCCGAGGTCGGCTAGGGCGGAAAGTGAGTTCATGAACACACCAGGAAGGGGAATGAAGGCTTACCAGGGAAGCCAAGAAGCTCCTCTCCGTTGAGAATGTACTTTTTATTTTGGACGGCAACCTTCACCTCCTTGAAATCGTCGAGAATATCGAGCTTGGTGAGGTTGAGGCTGTCGTTAGCCGTTGATGGACATGAATGTTTCATGACGACGAGGTCAAGCCATCCACAGCGCCGCCGCCGCCCAGTTAGTGACACCCGTACTCGCGGCGACCAAACCTCTTGCAGATGCACGCCAACATCCTGGGGTAATCATGAGCACCCGTAACGTGGAAACGAAGAGGCACGAGGACAAACATTGAGCTGCTCGGTGGGGAACGGGATCCGCCACCAACGCGGGTCCGTATATACCCCCAAAAGCCTTGATTACTCCAATCGTAGTGCGATCAGCTTGGTCGGGATACCGATACCCGTGCAGACACCGCCAATGGTCGTCGCCGGGGGGGGGGGGGGGGGGTGACGTGACGAAGGGGATACGTGCCAAAGTCGATGTCGAGCATGAGCGCGTTGGCGCCCTCGACGAGGACCTTCTTACACCTTCGCTGATCGCCTTGTGGATGTACGTTACACTGCTGTCGACGACATACGGCTTCAGACGCTCTGCGAGAGCCTGTATTCTGTAAGTTACAACATGCACATCATTGTGTGGTAGGTACGCACCTTGTAGCGGACTATCTCGCCCTCAGTGTCATATTCGAACATGGCCGTAACGCTTTGAAGCGGCCCTCGACGACTTTGCGGAACTTGGCAGCGAAGGCGGTGTCGTGGTCGAACAGATGGTGAACCCGCAAGCCGGAGCGCGAGGCCTTTGCAGAGTAGGGGCCGGACGGCAATGCCCTTCTTCGTCGTACCGATGCTAGGGGAGTGTAAGAATCGAGTTGAATAGGTGATGTCAGTAGACGCACCTTGATCCGCCCAACTCTACTTCTTTCAATCCATCAACGATCTGATGAAAGTCGAATACGAGGTGTGTGCGCGGTCAGAGACAAAGAGTCGGCCGGTGCAGTCGAGACCTATCGATGGATTAGATCAGAGCCATTTGAGAGGTCTGAGTCGCCGTACCTTGCTCCTGCAGCGCGTCGGAGCTCTGCAAAGAACGACGGGACGTGAACAACCACACCGTTTCCAATGACTCCCGTTGCACGTAGGGTTGACGAGACCTACACCCCGCGATCCAGTGAGTGTTCCCGCGTATTCCGCAGCAAACACACTACGCACCGCTAGGAAGAAGGTGGAACGCAAACGTCTTCTTGACATTGTCTGGCCCGACCGGCGCAACAATCGTGTGCCCGGCGGTTGTTCCCCCCTGCGCAAACGCGCCGCGCATACATCCGCCACCTGTCCGGCAAGCACATCGACGAGCTTGCCTTTCCCCTCGGTCGCCCCACTCTGGCGCGAGTGCCGAGGGCACTACGGTAACTGCGGGCCTGTCAGCAGATCTCGGCAGGACAGGATGATCAATGACGGGGGAGGCGTACCGGCCCATTCTGGCCGTTCTGGTCTCACGGAGGAGATCTACAGTGAACGAACAGCTGGCGAAGCGTGGTAATGGTTCTGGAATGAGGAGTCATTTTTCTGAGTCCTCACGGGCGCGCTCGATGCTTTATAGCGACTCGAGGCGGCCCGACGCAGCCAAATCCGCGGTACTAGGAGTCATCATAAAGTCTACTTACCAGTAATAGCGTCATCATTAGGCATCAGTGGATACATCACAAATGCTCCTTGATCAAAGTCATCACCGAGTCACAAATTCCTTTTCACGAGGGCTCACACATGGGGTGTACAGAACGGGGCAACGAAGACCACTCTAAGGTTTGGAGGTGGATACAGAAATATCATTGAATGCTTGTGATCGTACGATGCAAAAGAAGTAATGTCAGGGCCGGATACTAGTAATGCTAAGAAATAGTAACGTCTAACGTGTTAGATATGCGATTGACACTGACAACGGTATTTCCAAGCAAATGTGGTCGAGACGATCCAGGAGGTCTTTGAGGATGACTGCCATATACTATGAGAGTGTCTTCTGCCCACTGTCGCACAATCTCCTCATGCCCTTAGACGAGCGGCGGGCACAATTACGACACGAGAACGGCACCGGACGACTGAGGATAAGATGCCTTGATTAGCTATGATAAACCAAGCAATAGCAAAGACGAGCCAAACCTGGAGAATCCCTCAGAGAACGCCTTCAGCGGTGTGATGTCCCTCGTCGTTGGCATCCTTGGCCATCTCAATGTTGAACGCCGCGAGGATAACACGCCATCGTGATCCACATCGACTCGTACGCCATGAAGCGAACCGGGGGCAGGATGCGCCGACCGAAGCCAAACGCGATGGATCATGGGCGTCCGGGTCGCGTCGGGGTCAATAACCAGCAGTGGGGTCGTCTCCTGAGGCTTGTCGCGTTATTGAGGTATCGTACTCGGGTTTGAGACATGTCCGGATCGGCATAGACGTTCGAATCATGAGGAGGGGGGCCACTGATACTACCACTCGTCAGATGGCGTATTCGGTGAGGTGTCGTTGGGGTGGGATGCCATACCATTTGTTAACAATGACAGTAGAAACCCTTGGGGATGAATTGGCCTTCAATATACGTCATCTTCCGTGAGACGGTGGGGAACGTCTGTGTACGTGCGCCGTTAGCAAGCTGTATCGCATATGAAAATGTCGTTATACACTCACTAAGACGGCTACAGGATGCCATCGGATACATTCTTTGAGTACGGCGTGGAGGTACGACAGGCGAATCCGGGTGTGAGTCGCCAAAGTCCGAGTACGTGCTTGCCCTTACAGACACAGTCAAGCTGGGATTGGTCTTTGCGCTGGACATCGGGGTGGCAAGACCATGGCCAAGAGGAAGGTCTCGAAACACTGATGAGTTGTCTGTGGACATGTCATCAGATTGTGAAGCAATCATGGCCGAGATGATTGGGTATCATACCGTGTCAGAGCCAGCTGTACGAAGGCTGTGAGTGTGTGTACTGATTTTGTCTGTAGGTAAGCTCTTACCGTGACGTAAATAGAGGCAGCGCAGATCTAGCAACAAACGATCCGATATAGTGCTGGATCCTATATGTGCCGGCTCAACAGTGTCTTGGATTAAAAGTCTTCGCAGCGGAATCGGGGACGGTCGATGGGGTCACTTGTCCTCTGCACAAAGGCCCGTGAGCATGATATGGCATAACATAGGGATGTCGACGTACAATGTCGCTCTTTTAGTCTCTTCCCAAGGAACGTTGAGCGTCCACATCACTGTCTCTCTCCAGAGACGTGCAGTAGCCTTGAAGCCTGCACCTGGAAGCCACTCGGGGAGATGTTTCACTACATTTGATTAGTATTAATAAGATCACGCAACCTATCCATGTACTCACAGAACGGGAGATGGTCGACCATGAAGCGTCCTGGGTACGCCGCCGAGTTGATGACGGTCATGGTTTGCTCTGGCATGGGAGATATATGGGTCGTTCTCTTCCATTCGTCGTCGTATCCGTATGCAATCGAAATACTGGTGCTTCCGGCGTCATTCTGCAAAACACACTAGTCCTCTCAGTGATTCGGCTCCATCAATACATCTTAGAATAGTCAACTCACAGACGAAGGTTGTGCTATATAGTCAGCTATCGGGTGCTTGTTTAGCAGCCGACGCAGTAGTTTTTTCGGGACTCCGAAATTTTTGACAAAAAAAAACCCAGGTCAGCGATGACCTCGCGAGGGCGGAACATGGGTAGCCATGTTGTCGGTGGCTAACAGACGCCTCGGTGTGGGAACGCTACTTTCACGGGGGGGCTTTGCCGTCACATGGCACATTCCATCGCCGCCGTAAGGGTTGAAGACCGAAGGTGAACTTCAATTCCGCATCGTCGTGATGGCTAATGTTAGCTTGTCAAGCAAGTAGTGTCGTGATGGAAGGAATCTTACAGAGTTCGCCGAGCAATTAGTTAGTTGGGAATTGGAGCCTTCGGGTGTAGTTCAAAGTCCAGTCGCACAGGAAGAAACCGTCGGTCATGTCACGGGCTTACCTATCAGAGTAGATCACAAGAACGCTTCTCGAGGGGGGGGAGCTCCTTTGCAGGCAGCAAGGCTGTTGATGACGAGAGTAGGACGAACCAAGAGACTTGAGGAGAAATAAGGTCGGATCCTGTAGAATAATTAGATCTTGAGCTCTATGTGCAGCGTGGGATATATACAGACCATATTCCCGGCTCCATTTGTTGAGGTAGACCTCGCCTATGGAGGGGCCCGTCAAGAGCTTTAATGTTGCCGAGGATGGGGACTCCGGGAGGACTAGTTAGGAGTAAACCGTGAGTCCTTTGCGAGGCCTGCCCATGAGCAGGCCCCGACGAGTTCCGTACACGAACGATGTTGTAACGAGAGCAGAGAGCGAACGAGGAATGTTGGAGACATTGGTTGTGAAAGTGTTTTGCTGGGTACTGTGAGATCTGGGAGTTTTGTTGAGTGAAATGTCGCGCCGAACACAGGACCTATATACCCTCTGAAAGCGGCTTCCTGCACGGCCAAGGACCTATACTCGCCTCACATAGGAGGTCTAGTCCGCGCGACCGGGAGCGACAATGCATTCTACGTGGCGACCGAAGCGAGCCTTGGTCCCCTATCCCGACATATCGGGGGTCGCCGTTGTGGCGCGAGGATACACTGTGAACCTAGCGCACCGCCGGCAGGCAGTGGTTGTAGATCGGGATACATCACACTGCGCGCGAGTCAATCGAGGACGGGTACCGATACCAATGGACCGTCGGGCACGTACAGGTGTGGATAGGAGCGGAGCAAAGAGATCAGTCGAGACATGCGAAGACCGATTTCTTCGGGATATGGCCGAGAAGCATTGATATCCCGGTCTCTTGTAGCAGCACCTGTGCAGACATGGGAGTAAGTGTACTCTGCTTTTGTCTGTTGGTTGAAGGCTGCCTCTCGACGTAACAATGTAGTAGACACTGTAGGACATACTGAGTAGTAACCGACAAATCCGGCGTAAGGACGCTAATAGTTGGGCTGGGAGTGGAAAAAGGACAACTCAGTGGTACCATCGCCCTGTCCTACTATTCGTAGTAGTGCTAGAGGGATGCAGTTAGGCTGCGTTGTACCAGCAACCAGACTCAGAGTCTTAACAATATAATTCTAGCCACATTCAGTTGCAGCTTCGACGAGGCCTGGGCTGGCAAATTGAGCGGTAGAATTTAATCGAGTTTGATTAAGGCTCATAACAGGTCCTAACACTGTCTATATACTCTGGGCATGCGCCCCATTAGTCGATTTTTACGCAATAATTCTCGGTTGACTTACCATTATCGCTACCATGAATGTTGACAGATCAAAAGCTGACGGTTCACGAAAACTAGCGCCACGCTCGCCGCGTGACGTGGCACGCGCGTCACATGTCACATTTCTGTCACAGGGCAAGATAGCGCCAGAATATTGGAGTTTTCGGGAGCTGTCGTCGACCTGCGGTCGACCACTGCTACTTGCGTCGCCATAAGGGCCCCAGGACCTGCAATTTGGGTTACATACTCTTGCAAGTTAGTACTTGAAAGTCCAACAAGTCCGGAGCCCATGAGCTCCCCACCGATGGCCCACTCGACCTTCACTCGCCCGGAGCGTGTATTAACACGCGACCCTACGCGCTGCACCCACTCAAAGAAGCAAAGAAGTAACCACCAATACCTGTTTCCATTCCGTACAAAACAAAACACAGCTAGTTAATGCATATTTAGGACTTCTCAAACCTTTCCGAATCTTTCTCCTTTTCGCCCAACCCGTCAAGCGACTCGCTCGCCGAGTCCGCAGCGGCCACATCGACGTTTCGCGACGGGTCCCGTGAAACCAGTGCACGCCGCCGTAGCGCGGAAGATAGTAGTACGACGACACACAGCAGCAGCCACCCGCCCATGACGACGACGGTGTAGTTCATGTCCGTGGCGTTCGGCGCGGGCGTCGTCGGGAACATGAGGATGGTGACCGCAAACGTCATCCAGAGCAGCGCAACGAGCGCGATGGGTGGCGCCTGGACACACGCGCGGTCCGCGTCAGCGCACGACGAGAGAGACGAGCGAGCGTGGTGTATGCGCACCAGGCGGCCGAGCGCGAACGGCCCAGGGGCCCACGGCGCGCCGCCGAGGAAGCGGCACGCGATCGGGATGCTGTACGCGACGTACTGGCCCGTGACGACGAGCGTGAAGATCGCGCCCGATGGCGAGCGGGCCGGCGAACGCGAGCAGGCCGAGCAGCAGCGAGATGAAGCACGCGAACCACACGCAGTTGACGGGCGTGTGTGTGTAGGGGTTCATGCGGTAGAGGTAGCGCGAGAGCGGGAGCCCGCCGTCGCGCGCGAAGGCAAAGATCTGGCGTGAGCAGGTGGTGGCCTCAAAAGTGGGGTTAGTTGCGTAGCTCTGGAAATAATGGGGTATATGCTGACCATGTCCGCCCCCATCATGAATCTACATGATTGAAAGTTGGGTCTTGCGGTGCTAAGGAGGATGCGGATGCGGGACTCACTGCACAAACACCACGATGGACCATATCGCAAGGGTGCCCTTCTTCCCGAGACTGTTGAGCAAGATCTGTGCAAGTTTATCAGACGCACCGATACACGAGCGGGCTTTCCATCGTACCGTAGCCATAGGCTGACCAATAGGGTTTGACATGATGCCCTCGATGTCCGTGCCCATACAGAAACGCCAGCGCCACGTTGATACCTGTGGAAAAGGTTAGCGCGGTACCCATATGAGGGTTATCTAGTAATTTACCCCATCCTAGAACGCCAGCAATAGCACACGCGCCCATCATCGCCCATGGAACAGCTACACTGGCGTTCGTGGCCTCCTCACTGATGTGTACGGAAGAGTCAAAAGCGCCTACAAAGATATTAGATATTTTACTGGCCCAAAGTGCCCTTTGTGCTTACCAATAGACCACAGAGGAGCGAGGAAGCTAAGAATGAATGGCAAAGCCGCTTGGCCACCCGTATACTTGGACGTTATGTTAGAACGCTGTTCAAGGGTTCTCTCGGATAAGCTTACGATTTTCGAAGCCACCAAATGCATAGCTAGCCGAATTCCTAAACTCAGATGGCGTCGCTGCCGGGACTGCTATGATGATGGCCAGACATAAGCTGTTGAAAAGGCCGAAGATATGTAAGATGATCAATCCGGGGCAAGTGAGTGAATGACACTCTTACAGGACATTGAGGGCAATGCATAGCTTCTGCATGCGAGCTAGAAACCATAGTAGCCATCGACGCGACAAATCCATGGCAGCATAGAAGAGCGACGTAGAGCCCACTGCGACACATTAGTCCCCACCATAAGTCGAGTGCGTACGTCGAGACCTACAATGTCTGCCCTGTAGTCGGCACAAATGACAGGTCAGTGCCGATGCTGACGGCGGCCATGAGCTGCACCGCGCAGCCCCCCAGTCCACCGACGCGACGCTGGCGATGTTGCCGATGGTGTTCGAGTCTGTGGCGTACAGCGCAGTGAGTCTCTCTGGCTGCGGCACGAACCCATAGGAGCTTACATGCGCATATCCATGCGAGGAGGTTCTTCCACCGTTTGGGGGCGTACTTGTGCGTCCAATAGTACAGGCCTCCAGACGTTGGCGCCGCAGACCCCAGCTCAGCAAGCGCCATGGTGATGAACATGAGGAAGACGGAGCAGACTGCCCACTGGCATCTGTGTATGAGGCATCTATCATGATCCAAGTACAGAGTTGCTTACACCCCAGACGAGCGAAACGGCTCCGCCATTTGGCAGTGCGTAGACCAATACTGAGCTATCGTCCGTGATCAGGTGGTGGTTCGTATGTTGATGTTGAATGCACTTACGCGATGGAAGGGAATATGCCAATGATACTGAATGAGATTCCAAAGACTTCTAGCGGAGTGAAGTGCCGTTTAAACTCCTGTTTGTATCCTAAGCTGGCAAGGTTTGCATCATCTGAAGCTTGCGACATCCTGGCGAAGAGAATAAGGGGCTGCTGAACCAAACGTATGCACCTACTGAGGACGGGACGCGTCTGTAGGTGCCCTGCGAGAGACGACAAGACGCGGCACCAGTGGTGGTGGAGGGTGGCGACGGGGACCATATGTACCGTGTCGCCCCCGGGAAGTGAGCCCACCACCACATGGCGCCGGCGTGCGGGTGTCTTGCCTCGAAAGGCCATCGCGTGCCATGACCGCGGCGTGGACACGAACCGCAACGGGGAAGGCGAAATCTATTAGATCACGCCGCCTGCCCCAGCAAGTCCAGGTTCAAGCCGTTTCGAGCGCCGCGTATCCGCCACAAAGGGATCACGCCTCAGACGCGCGTGGGTAAAAAGCCCCTGAGCGGGAAAAACGGGTCTCGAAAGCAGGTTCGTTGCTCAAAACATACTCGTTTCTCTCCCAGACTCGGTCCCATGCCTCAGTAAAGTTGAAGCTATCCTAGCGCGCTAGACCCGCCAGTCACCGAGAACGACGCCACAAACCGAGTGCGTTGACGTTACCTTGCCTGGCAAGGTCTCTCGGGCCCCGTAATTCGTGGGAACTTCATTAGCGCTCACTCACCATCAATTTCTGAGCGCGCAAAGGCTTTGTCAGCAGTCCACGTGATCCCTCTTCTGTAACTCAAGCCTCGGACTCCTTGAGCTCGCGACGTGGACATGGACTCGGACGCGCTTTCGACGCGCCGCTGCCCGCGTAACGCACAGGTCCTCGACGAAGGTGCTTAAGTGGGTCATTTGACTGCACATCCGGTCAGTTTGACATCATGCGCACGGGGAGGCGGGGTTATTCGCATGACGAGGGCGAGAGGGCCGCACAGAGACGTCCGTCTTCGTGACGTCCCCCTGATTCCCCTCGGGCTTGTCCGTGTGTGGCCGTTTGCACACTCCGCAGCGACTATGTCACGCTGGCTTGCCCGCACGCTGGGTGTTTCAACGTCGGCGAGCATCTTGAAAGCCGTAAGTGTATCATCTGCCCGTCGGGGCCCCGTTCTGGCTGCTTCTTTGAGTGGTTTGTTGGTGGTGGGCACACGCGACACGCTGCTCCGGTTTGCACGCTCCTCGTGACGAGCGCGAAGGGGTCGACTAGGTGCGTCGACGTCGTCCTATCTCAAATTGAGGCAATCTCGCGCTTTGCATGTGGAAATAACAGGTCATTTTACCTAGGCCTTCAAGGCAGCGCAGCGGCGTTCGCCTTCGAAACACGCTCGCATTTGCCGTGAGGCGTCGTGTAGGTATGTCCGTCTCTGATCATTCGCCTGGGTTTGGCCTTCGCGCGATTGGGACGAGCCAATCAGCCCGCGTGCGTAGTATTTAAGCGTCATGTACGCACCTTCGAATCCGTGAGTGATTTGACAGTTCATGAGGGTTTTATGCTGATCCTCCTTGTCTTCTGCGTGGGAACGGCCTACACGTCACTGTATGGGATCAGTCAGCTGCGAGCACATGTACGTCGAGAGCGAGACAATATGAATGGACTTCTTTCATGTAGGAGAAGGATGTGGCATACCTACAGTGTAATATACTCGACTCTTTCGGAGTACAACACGACTGCAATGTGAAGACTATCTGCAGTGGCTCAGGCAATAGCCTCAGCATGCGCACATTGTGTAGTCTACAGAAAGGCTGTAGTGGGTATATCCATTTGTATTTGCTTGACAAATCACTTCATTTATTGAGTTTATGTCTGCAGGACTGAATGTTGTGTCTGCAACTACATATGCCCTATTTGCGCCCCCTTACTATGTTAAACTTGTGATCATCTGCATAGATTTGTGTCGCATTGAATCTTCCCCGCATGGTGTTACCTTCCTAGGCTTCACTTCTAGATTAAATCATGTGCAGACAGCACTAACGTCTCTGAGGTCTTACAGATAGACACGGGGTCTGTAGGCAAACGGCAGGTCAGAATCCGGGTCAATTACCTGGTAGGAAATTTTAGGTAATATGGGTTTGTCTCCGCCATGTCAATACGCGGGTTGTCACTACCGCAGCTTCAGAACAATTCTTACTTCCCCGTGATTTCGAGCTTACCAGGCAAGGTCAATGCCCGGCGCAAGCCGGAGCTTGTCGAGTAAGCGGCTACCTGCAAACTCTGCTCTACTGTGTGACAACGGGTCCCCGTATGGCAAGCGTGATCCAAGGATCCCTCCTCCAGACAGTCACGTCGCTCCCGCGATTGTCCAGCTGTGTGGCGCCTGTACGGCGCAGATGCACTATCTGCCAATGGGAGAGCTTCAGTAAAGTCTTTGTACGCCATCGCCGATCACCCTTCTGCGGTCGTTACGTTTTTCAATACATCAAACTCCATCGCATGTTGCTACAGCTGAATGCCTCGACGCGAATATCTATAAAAACAGACTTTGGGGGGCATGTGCATGATTCAACCTCAGAACGGGTATAAAACGCATACGGGCAAAGCCAGCACGAGTATTCGGAGGCAAACGAAGGCCATATCAGAACCCCCCCTCGGCGTTCAGAGAAGGTGTTTAGCTCGAGCTCCTCGGCACATGTTCGTCATTTCTTCCCACCGACTGTGCGTGGTCATCGTCGTGCTTGTTGGGTCTGAAGACCCGTACGTGAGTGATGTCATCGGGATGCTATCTTGCAGCACCGGCTGCGTTGCGCGGCTCTTGAAGCGCAGCGACGAGGTCAGTGTCTCGGCGATAAAGTCGGCCTCATGTGCGTGGTAGTGTACCGTTCGCGCATGGCTATGAGCAACCGGTTTGGCCAGCACTGCGGAGACACAGAAAGAGAAGCCCGTCGCAAATTCGTCCAGAAGAACCTGTACATGCGCGGTTAGCAGCACGCCGCATGGGGGAAAGACTCTAAACGTGTTACACACTACGTTGACAAACCAAAATATCATGTTCATCACGTAGACCCAAAAGATACTATGAGGGTGGTCAGCATGTCAGAAAAGGAGGCCTGCAGCGCAACTCACACCACAAAAAGAACACAGAGTCTCTTGTGAGGACAAACATCCAACTGCCAGTGCCGCTCTGTTTGTATGTCGTCCAGCCCTTGTACACACTTAGACACATCAGGATGCTCTCAATGATGATGATGGTTAGCCAAAACCACGTAATCCAGTGCATGTCAGGGGGTGTCGGCCATCGGCGCAGATGAGCAGGCCCGTGGCGGGATTGTTGGTTGCTAAGAATGATGAATCCAGTGAGCGGCTTACTCGGGAGGCCATTGTACGGAAATGATGCTGACCGACTTCGCCAGGCTGGGCAATGCCAAAGACAATACCGTATGACGACGACAGCCTCAGAACAGGGTCAAGAAGCAGCAGAGCGCTAGCATGATGCGCTTTATGCTGCCGTACATGGCATAGATGCGCATCTCCAGGATGACTACAGATGGGGTGTACAGGTGTTCAGGGAGGCAGAGAGAGTGACAAAAGAAAGATTTACGTACCGTGGGTGGTGATGACTTGAAGAGCCGCGCCGGTGTTCTGCCAGTGGAAGAACTTCTCACCTGGAGTGCGAGCCCAACTGTGAGCCTGAGCGTCACATGTTGTCGCATGCCCACTGATACTCACAGCTACATGTATAGGGGAGGAGCGGACGGACGAAAGTGGTGAGAATGAAGACCAGGCTACGGGTGGCGTGATCAAGACATACAACTGAGGCGGAGATCATGAGTATGTATGCATATGGAATGAAGTTACTCTTCACCTCGGGAGAAGAAGAATGCTCGTTCATGAACACTATATACGTATTAAGTATAATGAGAATCTATTCGTCGAGTAGGGTGAGCCCTACCTATGGCATTTACACTAGCGAGGTGGAGAACCGTCGTTAAATTGTTGCAACGCCGTCATGCACACAACTGCTTACATGTTGAAGCCAAGGCTATAATAACGACTCCAGAGGAACAAGACTTTGCCAGTACTCCATCTCTTTTTTCTGTGCGCCACACTGAGTACTTAGGACAGCGGAGACAGACGGCGACTTACCCAAAAAAGCTCTACCTCGTTGGCGAACTGCAGCACTGGAATAAGCCAAGAAATGAGCCCCAGCTGCGGGAAGCCCGAGTGTGGCGGACAGACACACGATACTCGTATCCCAAAAAGACGATCACCGACACTAGAAGGCCGATACGCGGTCAGTGGCGGAGGCGGGCGAAGCAAAAAAAAACGAACGACCCGGGCCACGCACAGTAAGCACACCGTTCCATGTGCGCGTGCACAAAGGGGGAGGAATCGACGGCCATGTCGCTCGCGTCCGGCCGGCGCGCCCTGCTGCGTGCACAAGGCCCTGGGCACGATAGCGAGGGCGCACGGGGGGCACCAGGCCCGTAATATAACGCGCGTGCGGGCCTGCCTGTGCCCCACCGAGACGGGTTCCGCAGATAGACTTCGTTGCGGCGCTGTTGGGGAGGGCGAGGCTCTCCTCGTGGTTTGCGGGGCGCACGCCCAGCGCGCGCATTGGGATCGATCGTCGGTGTGTCGTCCGTGAGAGAGGGATATTGAGGGTGTCTTGCGTAATACTGGGACCGGTGCAGTAGGGTTTGAGTAGGGTTTCCAGCCGCTTCGTACGAGCGTAGGTGGCGTTTTCGAAGCATCTCTCGATTGCGAATGGGCGATGTCCGCCAGCCGAGAGCTGTTGATACTTTCTGGGTTGAGCGACCCACCCGTTTGCGCTTGTCAACGAAAGCGCACGTTTGGGCGACGATCTGCTCTGCGTGACAAAGGCCCACTGTGCTTGCTGTTCGGAAGTAGAGGTGTGGATTTCGTTCGCAATTCATGGTTTAGATTGCGATATCGCTATATAAGAGCTGAGTTTAGCTGGTGCTTGAACTTTAGCAGGCTGCTAGCAAAGCGAATGCACGGAGAGACTTACAGAGGGCTCGCAATAGCTTGCATTTGGGGTCAATTATTTCAGGAATTGTACCCACATTTCCTAGCGTTCATTCTTCTTTGGAATGTCCACGGTTGAGGTGGGTCACCAAGCCCCTGAACATATACAAAAATGTATTGTTTAGTCGCCGCTGCCAGCAAACAGGATTGTCAGGTAACTGCCAAAAGACTGTTATCACGGACCTGGCGTATCCAGCATGGGGGTATGTTACGATCCTTCCCACCGGGTTCGCCGTTTGAATGGGCCACTGTCCTGGAATCAAACCCAAAACACGCCGCCCGGGTCTGCAGGACGCTCCTGGACGGAAGGCGTCCCGTGTGTGTGACGGCTTTTCTCTCTGTTGCTCTTCTCCGCCGAATATCATACAAATCGCGTGCTGGTGCAATAATGAATGTTACGCCGGCGGCGAAAAAAGTCTAGCGGACAATGTGTCTGGTTGCCAGCATCCAATGTTATGGAAAAAACGGTCAACTCAATTTGGGCGCCTGACTGCTTGACGGAAGCTGTCTGAAAGCGCTGGGAAAAGGGTTAGGGGTTTGTTCCCAGCTACGACGGCGTCACTGTGCTGGCCAGACTCAGTCCCATTCAATCAAGTCCACCGACTCATGGCAGACGAGCACATCTCTGGATCTGCTCAACTACTGCTTGATGATAGATTTCTCGCCATTCGTCATGCCACCATGACCTCGAAGAAGAACGGCCTGTGCTACTTGATTAACGCACGTCATCCGTGTGGGTAGATTCCAAACGCACATCCAGCACATACACAACTTCTTCCGAGTCGAGATGGACACAAGAAGAAGGAACCCTAGATATCCGAGCACGACCTTTTGATGAGATGATGTGGGCCCATTCCTTCAAACCTTATATGTAGCTAACCTTTGGCTTGACAACTCTCGCTTCAAGTTCATAGCTCAGACCCCAGGCGCAACATGCTGAACACGCCTTTTGGTGTCGTTTACACCCCGACAAACAACGTCAACGATACGACTGTCTACATCGGAGACCTCATTCCCGAGAATTACAGCTATGTTTCGTATAACTTGGGGTCGATTGGATCAACAACGTGCGCTGCCGTGTCGTCCCCATCGCGTACTTCACCAAACTACTCGCCTCCTCCCGCCCAGGGTCTCGCTTACGAAGGCGTGCTTTGGGCTCATTGGACTTGTGCTCGCCCCTGGCTTTCACCGGAACAGGCGAGTATCCACTATGTACTCGACTTGAACAGTGCACGACGCTGCCACTACGCGCCTCGCCACGCGAGCATCATGGGCTACTTTCAATACAAGACTCCTCACCCAGAGCACGGACTCGCGGTTCCCTACTGTCCGCGAACCCTCCTCAAAATCATTTGAAGATGAGGCCAAAACCCAGGCCGGAGTGTCCTACCTCGTGGGCTTCGAGTCCGAGTTCATTCTTTTGAGCGCAACATCCCCCGAGCTGGTGTCGGTCAATAAACGCGGACTGGTCTTTGACCTCCAAGATCCCCGCCGGGTCCGTCGAGGAGAGGGTTCTCGAGGAAATTGCAGTCAGTATAGCCGCTGCCGGCATCGAGCTGCAGATGTACCATGCCGAGGCCGCACCGGGACAGGTAAGCGTCCAGACTGTTTCTCTACGCGACATGTGGGGCTCATATACTCTGTAGTACGAGGTAGTTACCGGGCCTCTCTCTCCACTCAAGTCCGCGGACGCTTTGATTAGCACCCGAGAGGTCATTTATAACGTCGCTAGCAAGCACGGCTTGCGCGCCACATTCGCACCCCGCCTCTACACCACTAGCTGTGAGTCCCACGCGTCTGCACTGGCATTCATCCCAACCTCACGACCATTTTCCAGGCGGGAGCGCGGCCCACGCGCACATCTCCGTCCACACGGACGACAAAGCGCCGTCGCCCAAGCGCGACGACGACGCGCTGGCGCCGACCATGACACCCGCGGAGCGGTCCCTGGGTGCAGGGCGTGCTCGAGCACATCCCCGCCCTCTGCGCCCTCACGCTGCCGACGTCCCTTCTCCTACGCGCGCGTCGCAGACGGCGTCTGGTCCGGCGGGACGTACCCCTCGTGGGGGACCGACCAGCGCGAGGCGCCGCTGCGCCTCTGCGGCGCGCAGGGGCAGCACCACCTCGAGGTGCGCTTCCTCGACGGCACCGCGAAACCCGCACCTCGCGCTGGCCGGCATCCTCGCCGCAGGCACCGAGGCCGTTCGCCGCCAGGCGCTTCTGCGCTCCGCGCGGACTTCTGCGCGCTTCCTGTTTGCCCAGATGACCGATGCCCAGCGCGCGGCGCACGGCGTCGCAGATACGGGCCGCCTTCCCACGACGCTGAAGGACGCGAGGGTGGCGCTGCCCTGAGCAAGGATGCGCTGCTAGCTCGGGTGTTTAGCACCGACTTCATCGAGAAGTATACCAGTGTCAATGAGGTTCGTGACGAGATGGTCTTGTTTCTACCGAGCTGACGTCTTTGTCCAGACTCTGGAGTCCTTTCTCACTCCGAGTGGTGCTGAACCATCCGAGATTGAGCAGAAACTAGTCCGCTTTTATTAACCAATGCAAAGAGTAGATTTAGATGGGTCCTCATCGCGGAACCTATAGCGCGTTGACTGATAGAGGATGTAATTCTATACAGTAAGAGTCGTGGTAGACCATAGTGTCCTGAGCGTAGTAGTTATGCCCCAATGTTGTCGTGAGCCTCTGCCGCTGCCCGTACTAGATTCACATGTTCTTGGAGAACGAGGACTAATTCTACACACAAAAGGCCCCCCCCCCCCCTTTTTTTTTTTTTTCTGGGTAGTTGCTGCCCTGCTGTAGAGGGGACGGTCAGGAGCCAAATATGCCTCATGGTGCCACTTCACACTCACGAGACGAACGTGTCCGTATATTCGCCGGACGGGGTGCTGGTATCATGGTACGATCGGAACGCCATTTTCGTCAAGTGCCTTCGAGATGTCGAAAACGGCTAGAACGGAAGCCATCTTGCGAACCCAGTTGCGAACCAGAGCGACTCGTAGGCAAAAGTGTCGGCCAGGACAAACGCGGCGCCCGAAACCAAATGCTATGACGGCCTAGGCGTCTGGGACATCCGGGTCAAGCTCCAGCTTACTGGAGTCTTCGCTCTCTATCGGCGCGGACACGCAGATATCGGTCAGGATTGAAGCGGTTGGTTTAGGGTTCAGGGTAAATCTTAGGATCACGGAGGATAGCCCTGTCTGTCATGTCCGGGGCACGAAACCTTGAGCAAACAAGAGATTCCATGAAGAGGTGACTATCTACATACCACACATTTGCTAAGACCGTGGACTTCGCAGGTATGTTGATAGCCTTCATAGACGTCGTCCTCCATTCACCATGTGCGGAATAGCTGATAGGCATGGTAGTTACTATCTTATTACGACTCCATGATACCGAGAGAATTAGACGTGACCGAACAGGGAGCCAACAGGGTTCCATCGAAGGCATCCACCTTCATCAAGGCATGCACGTATAAAAGATCCTCCCGAATCCGAAGAAATCAGGAAGACGTCCATTGGCCAAATGGCGATCGATTGTTTTTTGTATCCTCTTCTGCACGTCGGGGTATAGTGTCCAATTCATGGCGAGGAAAAAAGCTGTTGAAAGTAGAAATTGCTCTAGCAAGTTGTATAAATTGTCAAATTCTAGACAGGCTTGTAGAACCCTACGTGTCCGCAGCGGCACTAAGATGTGTGCTCATGAATGAAAGACCACTATTGTGACATTGACTAGAGGCCCTCACCTGAATATACAAGTGCCTAGCGTCCCCCGTATCAAATAGTTTCTCTCGTGTGAACCACTGAGTTCATCCCTAATGGTTGGCAATATAGTCGTGGCATATGAGCTTGACCGCACTGTCAGGTATATCGATTACTCTGGGCTATGACGAATTTTTTGTAAGGTTGGCCACATATCCTAAAATCTCATGACACCCATAAGCAGTTGGGCGACATACTTGTGAAGTCATCATAAGGTCCGTTCAGCACCGCGTCCGCAGTCTTTTTCCATTCTCGCGCTTGGCGTTTTTAAAAGCCAGCACCCGGAAACCATATCGGTAAGTATGTTCACTAGAATTACCAGTAAGCGTGGTTTTGTCTCCTTGGTGTCGTTAAACGCAGACTATGGACCCACGGATTGATAGGATATCGACCAAGTAGGCGCCCGGCTCCATGCAACGCAATCCAGCGATTTGTATCGCACGTTCTGCCGCAGATACGTAGCAAGGGTCGGTGATACTGTGAACCTCGGTCCCATAAGTAGCCTCTGTGATGTGCCCAAACCACCGAGAACTAGTGTAATATGTCATGCAAATCTGAAAGCGTTCAGGCTTGAAGACTCACAATCGGGTATGTGTTGATGAAATCCTTCTGGACGTCATGAAGAAGATTCAAAAGACGAGACGATGGACCACTCTAGGTTTGGAGAAGCTGGTACGAAGCACATGCCTGCTGACTGAACAGCCTGCTGCAGAAGTTTACCGGAGAAGCTCTCCAGTAGGATCCATATGGAGCAAGGGTGGTGCTCTCACTCAAAGCCCAACTCATACGTGGAGTGTTAGATTGATTTATAGTAAGCAGAAAATGCTTTCTCACAAGTCTCTCATCATGACGCATATTGATGCTTGAGGTAGGACCCTGGGTAGAAAATTACTCAGACGATTTCACTTTTGGTCATTATGAAGTGGGGGCATGACAGAGCCCTATCGGAATAGATAGACGACCGCTTATTCAAGCAGATCTGTAGCGCCTGTTCGCAGACTATTTGGCCAATCACGATATTCGAACCCCAGAATATCGAACTGTACCAGCTCAGATCCTGGAAACGGAGAGGAAAATCTCAAGAGTCTTTCACTCTTTATTTGGTATAACTGCTCACCGTATTTAGCACTCCATTGGCGATATGTCTTCCAGACAGCGGAGAAGTCAAAACCTTTTCAGATATCCTGACGACCGGATAGCCACTACTGGTTCCTGGCAGCCTACGCCCTCGTCCTCGAAGACGAGAGGAAACAGCCAGCTGTGACCCAGACCACGGAGATGCAAAGAATCCCTGCTGACTGCAACGACAACGAAGCTGAAGGTCGACTCCATTAAAGGGGCGAAGCTCCGTGTCCTGGAATGATCTGGGTTCCATAAAGCAATTTGTGTGTAGTAGTATAGTACTGTTCAAGTACCCAGTGCCCACAACTCAAACGTCGGATGCATCATACTGAACCGATCTCATAGAAAGATAGGTTATATGTTTGTCCATGGGGGGGACCGGAAGTGGTGATTCAACAGTGTACCACTAGAGCTTATTGCATGTCTTGCACAATGGTAAGTAACTGTAGTGTTTGTCTGCTAATACGGTTTCATCATGGCTCTATCCGCTGGCCGCACATATTAGTGCTGAGTGCTCTCATACATGGTATGTAGCGCATAGCATGATAATGCGCCGTTAGCGGTTGACGCCTGGGCGTGGATTGAGACATCATCTCTCGTGCCTTATGCTGCTGCCCAGGTGGAGCTTTGAATCTCAATGACTTATGTTCGGAGCCATTGCTTGTACCAAATCCCTACGTCAACGACCACGTTTCCCGAAATCATTAACAGATCGTATGATCCTATGAAATTAACCGCGACATGAGACCGTCTCTGGAATCTTTGTAAGTAGTCTCTCAGACTTAGCGCACGACTTTCACAATCAGAGCCGGATGCATATGGCAGTGGGAGCCTTTCCACGATCGTGCGTGTAATATTGATGTCACCACAGGATACAGAAGCCGAGTGCGAGTCACGGTATTCATACAAGACCTTGACTTACCTCGCAATACTTACATCCTGTCACTATTTTTTGAAGTTGTTTTTTGATATGCATCAGTTGATCCAGGATCAGTAGAGGTAGTAAGTGGTCAATAGCTTACGCGCCTTGCCTCCCATGATTTGTCTTACTCATCTTTCTCTCTTCTCACATCACACGCTCAAGCACCGTCTATCGCTTCAATTTAGTGCCCAGCACTGAAGCTTGAAGTAACAACTGCCAGATGTAATGCCCACCGTTCATCAAAGCAACCCCTTGAACACCGAATCCCCCCGTACACTCTCTTCTCCGGCCCACCCTGCCCAGGCACCCGTCACTCTTCGGTATCCCGTTGTCCTCATCATCGTTGGTGCCATCCTTCGGTCTACAGCAATTCACCCAAACGCGTTACGACCTACAAGATCAGAAGATTCAGAACGTACGCAGCCCCATTAGCGTGTAGCGTCTCAATTCCAACTCCTTCCTACTACAGGTAACCCGAGAGCAGGAGCTTGGTCTTGAGAAGAGTAGGAAGAAGTTTGACATTCGGGAGGAATATTACGTGCGTGGGCTACGTTTATGCATTTATCATTGCTCTTCTGACCCCAACTATCGTCCCCACCGTAGCGACTGCTGATTCAGTGGTGCAGCTCAGGACAGACGGCTGGGACAACAAGCGGACGCCCGCGTCCTGCTGGTTTGCCTGAATGGGTGTACCACCCACCGAGCCTGAATCCCCCTCTGGCACCCAACAATACGTGACATAGAAAGATTCTATAACCTTAACATTGGTATACACAATACTATGCTCCTCACATAGGTTGCATGTTGACATAGACAGTTTTCAATCACTCAAGTCGAAATTCCTTCTCGCCTGCGCCAGACTCCTTTCTGGGTATCATTTGGAAGATTTATTTCCGGCAACCAGAGCTACTTAATCGCGCGCGAACTCATGCCACGACACGGCAATATCAGCGATGGTCCTATTTACCGACGCTTTATACCTGTCATTAACCCTAACCTCAATGATGACGTCTAACAATCTCATTGCCGATGGAGACAGCGGATCTGCACCTATCTGCACTGCACTGCACCGCGTCGACCACGACGCAGCCCACTCTCAACGACCACGAACAAAAAACCATCTATTCCCTTATAATAGCTCACGGTATCTTCTCTGTCATCATGAAGTCTTGGTTACCCAAGCTGGGGTCGTTTCCGAGGCAGACCGTACACGTCGAAGACCCTCCATCACACCATCGCGAACGACTCTGGTACATCATTTCAGAATCCATGGTCACCGCACCAAGTCATTACTGCATCCAGCCAAGTATTTTCGCAATTACCCACTAGCCTTGGCGAAGCGCATAGAAGGCTACGACATCAAGACGGTGGAGTCTATTACACCCGACTTCGGAAGGAGGAATCGCCAGATGAAGCAGGGTGGTAGTAAGCGACGCTGGCTAGGAGGGCATGCTGTAAAGTCGATGTAATGTGAAATCCAAGCACTCTGATATGAATAAGCATCTTCAGGGTTTCATTGTTCAGCTGCCGAAGGTGTCTACACGCTTGGGGAAAGGAGCCCGTATAGGCGGCTAACTCTTTGACCCATCTGGTCGGACCGTGCTTCCCCACTCACCAATCGCCGCAGAGCCCTCGGAGACACAGCTTCCTCCCCCTTGCAAACTCGAAGAGCTTGCCCCAACTTTCATGTACGTTGTCACAACAACAGCCACATCTGCCAGTACGTGCTCTTCCTTGCGGAGTTTGGCTACTAACGAAGCCGCCGTAGTTATGATCACCTTGACTGGCCGACGAACATAGAGTACACGATACAATAACAAACTCAAGGGCGAGAGTCATGTGACATTTCTTGCTCCTTTGGGCCTCCACTCGTGGTTTGTTGATCGTGTGGGATTACCCCCCGAGCAGCTTGTAGAGCTCGACTGGCATCAAAGTCGGTTGACCTCCGCCCCAGCAATCGGCACCCAACAGTCACGTTCATATGTGCACGCAGCACAGCATGGAAGTGGTATGTTATACATTACATGACCTCCCGAAAAAAGTTGTGTCTGACAATTACTGTCTAGGTAGGAGCCTTTTCGACCAACGTACCCCCTGTGGGGAGCTGGGCTGTTCAGCAAGACATCGGGAGATGGCAAGAAGACCGTCAATATATCACGCTGGGTGAGCATAACTCTCATTTGGTTGGTCGGAGCTCGCTGACAGCAACCATGGGCCAGTGTGATACAGGATATATGACGAATAACAGGACCGCTTGTCCGGCAATTCGCAACAGAGTAAGTCTCGTGTTAAGTTTGGACATCCCATGTACTCAACTAATAATGAATCAGACATCGGAAAACACTGTATGGCCCCTTCGACCTTTGCGATGATTCCAATATGGCGTGGCGGGTCCCTTTCTTTCATTGCTGCCATGGGTCCTCCGGTCGTACGCCCTTTCATTATCCCGCTTTACTCTCATTACAACTCACCTCCTAACACCAGCTCGTTTTTCAACAGAACTCCAATCGACGGATTGCACGCGTCTCCCAGCGCATGCGGTACTGTTGCACAAAGATGTGTGCGCGCGGCACACCCTTGGCATGCACTTTGCGACGTGTCGCAGGGGCGTCCGATGAAGAGGCGCGTGAGCCTGTTCGCAGAGCTCGTGGCAGCGAAGTCGATCGCGAGAAGTATTGGAGACTGGGACCAAGAGGGTGGGTTTGGGGTCGTCGATGTAGGCTTACTGCCGTCATCAGCTCTTGACTAGAGTGCTAGATAACGTGTGCTTAGAGCTGCATATTCCCGACGTATAATTACACATAGGGTAATCATTGAAACGGCAAATCCCTTCGCTCAACCTCTCACGACCTCATCCTAGGACAAATATAGACGGATGCACTTCACTGGTTAGCAAACGCAGGAACCCTGTTCCGCCGCCTGTCTGATTAAAGCCTCGTGGGCCCCGCTCCGCGGTGTAATCTTGCACGGGAATGGTTTTGGTGCCCTAAACGCTCAGGCTCATCAGTTAAAGCGAAGACACAGGAACTTGCGCTCTGCACCATGGCGCACGTGTGATGAATGTCGGGCTTGCACTCCGTGCTGGGTGTGATAGGCTGTCCGAAGACAACTCGTCCCCAAGCCGCAATTTCCTCGATGTTGAACAAACGGTTAGGATGCATGATATGGGTGAAATCCAGAGCGAATCGCGCGCCATGTATCCTGCCCATGGGCATATTTCGCCTTCCAAACCCGAACGTACCACCAGCTCGGGGTCAAAAACGTCGGGGTCGAGGGCCATATTAGGCGGCGTCTGCTCCGGAGAGCTTCAAAAATCTTTCCGGTTAAAGGTCTCAGGTCGGAGTATCGATTCGGGGTCATGTAATATTGCCTTTGAGGTACGTGTCATGAGATTTTCAGGCGGAATGAGGGCTAGGGAGCGGTTTTACCAATTATTTGCTAGGACGATTGAGCCTTTCGGGAATCAGATAGCCTCTGTAAATGTCGTCTTGAGTACACCTATGGTGCCAAATCTGGGACAATGTCATGAGCGCCGACGGCAAATCACGATGAATCGCATACTGATGCTAGCGACAGGGAATCCATCTCAACGCCTCTTTCACCACAGCGTGTATATATGGCAGGGATTCGAAGTCGGAAAAAATCTGGCAGACGTCCCCGACAAACTTGGTCGATCGCGGACTGGGCTCGGCGCTGAACTTCTGGATACAGTACCATGGCGAGGAGAAATGATTGTAGGTTATTCGAGTTGGTCTAAATAGTGATTTCAGTCGCAAAAAATGGAACAGAAGGAGATAAATACAGCGTCTGATCCCGCTAGATATTAAACAACGTCAATTCTTTGGCAGATTTGCGCGCCGAAGGAGTTTAGACACACCAATATACATAGAGCCGACAGCATCGCGGATTATTGATTCCATGTGGGGCTGGATTCGTCGCAGGGATTATCACTTCTTTGAGCAGGCCTTGGAAGCGCAGTCTGGAGTCCTATCGGGATCTGCCACCTGGTTGTCGTTATGAGCGTCAGCGTGGTTCGTTGCAATATATGGTATCGGATTTCCGATGTGGTACTGACCATCCGAGCTCGTACCAGCTCCCTGGTTTGTGCAGACAAAACATCACTACCTCTTTCCACAGTCCGTGCTCGTTTCTTGAAGCCTGCACCGGGCATCCACTCTGGCACATATTTTACTGGAAACGGTCCATCATTCTCTATCACAATTCTATGCAAAATAGCGAGGGATGGCTCACGAGGAGGGAACAAATCAACCAAATATGCTCCAGGCATCAGAGTGGTGGCCACCACGTGAATCGACGTTTCGGTCGGCGGCAGCAATAAAGGGATTTCGTTTTCTTCCTGAACCTCTATGCCGAATATGCGATGGAAATGAATCAGGTCCTCCAGCCATCCTAATAAGTGTATTGCTCCAGCTTAAAAATCTAGGAAGGCAACGGATTGCAAAATACTGATTAATATGTCCCACCACATTCTGGTGGAATCGTTCAAACACCGTACGTAGGAGTTTGATAGCAAACCCCAGCCGCTCGTATGGTCGTATTTCCCCCAACGGCCTTAGTGACCTAATTCTCGCTCGAAGAAGGCGTTTGCGACCGTCTCGCGCCACGCTTAGACCATATTAGTAGAAAGTGCGAATAGCCAACCTAAGCCGCAGCTACATTCAATTCCTTGAGAGTCGGATGAATCGGAGTTCGAGAACGGAGAGGAACTTACAGCTCTCTCAGCGATTGTCAAAACTGTTTCACTCAGAACCCTCCCAGACCGCCTACCTTATAATGATAATTAAGTCATCTTGAGTATGTAAATCCAGTGATCCCCCCCGGAGCCTAAAATAACCTATCAGAATAAGTAGCGCGATCGCTTTTTCCAAGTAGGAGTCATCTACGCACTTCTCGTACAGCTATGTGAGCAATATGATAGTTGTTTTCCCCAGCGTATGCAACGTGGATGATGTCGGATTACTGGACCACTAAGTTGAGACATCGAGATATTGTTGAGGGGTGATGTTATAAAGCTCACCGTATTTTCTTCTGAATCCAGATCAGCGCGATATGAGCCTTCCCTGGGGCTTCCTTTTGGGAAGTATCACAGTACCGATAAGGTGGGCAGACCGCGAGGACCAGGTGGTAAGCACAGTCTAACGATTGCGGGGATCGTGCAGGAGGGGCCCCAACATAACAGCTAAACAAATTGCACGAAAAAAAAGCAACAAAAACGTTGCATAGCTGTAATGAGAGAAAGTGTAGCGTCCCATATTCTCTGTGGGTCGCACAGTATTGCAGGGTACTATGAACCGTAGCGTGTCCGCAGGAAAGCGAGTCAATATATAAGCCCAGACCTTTCAAAGATAGGTCGGGTGTGATGAAACTTATGAGAATTGTCAAAAAGTGCTTCCCTTCACAGTATCACACTGCGATATAGAACCGGGGGGGGGGCGTGACGTATGTCCAATGGCTGTTAGAGGCATTCTATCCATTAGCCACATGAGCTCGTATGCCATATGACGTCCAGGGCAGATTCTGCGTCCAAAGCCAAAAGCCACGGCCGCTGGATCACGGATATCTGGGTTCAGTTCGCGCTTGGAGGGGTCGGTCTCAGAAGGCCTCAGAAAGCGGTCCGGGTTAAATTGCTTTGGGTTATGGTAGACCTCCGGGTCATGTAGTATTGCCCTGATGTTTTTAGTGAGACGACGTCTCTATCTGGAGGAAGTATGCGTACTTGATGTTGGCAACGACAATCGAACCTCGTTCGATGTAGAAGTTTCGGTATGTGTCGTCTGTTGTGGATTTATGTGGAAGATCTGTACAAATTTACACAATGGTCAAGAGGTCTCTTGGTTATCAGAATACTTATAGGCTTACTTAAGGGAACTACAGGATTCCATCGTAAACTCTCCCTGATAACGGCGTGTATGTACGGGAGGGACTCGTAGTCATCGAAGGTGGGAAGCCTATCCTTGCAGACATCGTCAAGCGAACGTTGTGCATGATGTAACACTTCAGGATATGACACCATCGCGAGCAAGCAGGATCGAATCACGTTGAGCGTCTGAAAGAGAAGCCATCGGACGGGTCAGACTTGAACAAGATTCCATGGCAGCTCGTCAGCGTACAGTATCGGACCCAGCTAGAGAAACAGATTAGTTAAGTCAATGTCTCGGTTTTGATGTAGTAGTAGGCGATACTCACCTAGATACATTGAACCAAGAGCGGATTTGACGACCTCCTCCATGTACTCGGGGTCTTTAGACGTGAGGACCATGTTCTTCATGAGATTGCTCGCGGCTGATGGTGGTACAGCGTCAGGATCTTCTTCCTATCAAGGAGTTATAGAAACTCAACCAGACTATGAGATCACTCACTACTTGTCTCTTCACGAAGTTCCAAGGGGCATCGCGCGTCACCATCACAGATTTTCGCCAAAGTCGGGCTTCTCGCTGAAACCCTGCACCAGGAAACCATTCTGGTACATATTTGACTTTTTCAGCTTGGGTCAGCGAACGAAATGAAAAAAAGACCATAGGAGTATACTCACGTGGTGGGAAGAGATCGACCATGTACGATCCCGGGTTCACGGCCGCAGTGACGGCTTCAGCAGCGTGCTCGGCCGCAGTGACGTATGGGTCGTTCTTGTCCTTGATGTCAATGCCGTACGCGATGGAGAGTATTTGTCTTGAAGACATGCTGAGACATAATGTAAATCTCGGGTTGGTGTCGAGACATACTGACACACCTGTGCGTATGATCCCAAAATCCCTCGGGGTGACGGAGGATCTGGACAAGAAGCTTGTGGACCTCTCTCATCTGAGTGGGTCGAAATTTCTTGATCGACGTGATGCTCGAAAGTGGTGATCGCAAAACGCCCAGGATATCCAGAGACGTGGACTTATTCTGCCAAGTCATGGGTTTTAGTCAATGGGTAGTAATAGGAAGTGTTCGATTTACATGTACAATTATAGCCATCGGATTTCGCTAAAGCATAGGCGCGCGATGATGCTCGTTACGTTTACAACACTGAAGATAGCTGGTCATTGCGAAGAGGCTATCGAGGTCCATGCGGTTTTCCCCCCCCCCCCCCCCGCTAAACCGTTTTCATGACACGTAGATGACTCGTCATTGATGCCCCATCTGGACGGTCTTGATGAGAAAATCAACTAAACAACACCCAGTTGCGAACTTAACATACGAGACACGCATTAGCCACGGATCCCGACGATTGCCATCATGAAAGATAGAATGAGCACTGCAATTGAGTTTCTCGCGATCATTCCCAGGGTGTCAGGCTTTTGTAAATCTGGAAGATAGATTAGTCATTTCGGGTCTGAACGAGACAATGGAGTCTTGTAATCTTGCGTCCAATTCAATGCGCTCTGTTCCTGAACGCGCTTTCGGTAGAATCATCACTGACTGATTATTGAATCGTGCGGATCGGAGGATACACAGCTAGGCCGTTTCCCCCTTGGCTATTAATTATGATGGGCCCCTTCCGTGCGCACCTCAGGCCCGACAAGCAACTAGGGATATGGCCCGTTCACAATCTTTCCTCCCCCTGTCCCGTACCGACGGCCGCACATGCTTCTCCACGAACTGCGAGGCGTTGATCCTACACCTCGAACGGTAGCGTGCCGACTATCCGCTTGTCAGTTCCATATGCGGATTGAAAGAATATACAACACCAAGCCCACCTATGTGTGAGTAACCAATCAACAATAAGACTGTGTTCGGGCCGGTGTGATCTCCTTTCCATCGTCGCCAGAGAACCTTCGTGACATCAAATGCCGCAAGCACTGACACGACCGCGGCCCACATGCTCTCGTGTGCCATGAAGCGTCCTGGACAAGATGCGTCGCCCGAAGCCGAACGCGACTTCGGCGGGGTACGCGTACGGTGGGATCGAGTGCGAAGATTGCCTGTGGCTGGGTCGGTAGTAAGGAAGCGCTCGGGGCGGAAGGCGAGTGGCTCAGTGTAGGCTTCCGCGTCGTGAAGGAGGGCCCTAGGGACGAGGTGAAGGTTGGTTCTATGTATAAAATAGTGGGTGTACACGTACCAGCTGTTCACAATGACAATGGAGCCCTTGGGGATGTGGTAAGCCATTGTAGACGTCTGCTTCGGAGACACGGGTGCGGGACATCTACGGGTAGAGTGTGAGGGTTCGAGAGCGTGACGTGTGATGAAAAGGCCTACTCAACGCAGCGACTGGGTGCCAGCGTAAGCACTCCTTCACAACTGCGTGAATGTACGTGGTAGCGAGTCGTAGTCGCTGAAGTCAGGCAACCTATCCTTGCAGACTGTGTGCGTATCGATATATGCTTGTGCCTTCCGTTGAATGTCTGGATGCAGACAGAAACCATGGCGAGGAAGAAACGACTCGAGGATGGAGAGAGTCTATTCAAGCAGGTCGTAAGTGTCTTGAGATATCTCCAGTTGCATGACTTACGGTGTCGGATCCTCCTGTATGGGTATATTATTTATCATTCCTTAGGCTCAGATATCACCTTCACGTACCAATATATATAATTTTAGGCGGACAGCCGACGACTTGCACAACTCGCTCCATATATGCGGGGTCTTTCGCGTCGTCGACGACCTCCTGTAAAAGCGCCCTCGCCGCGGACTCCGGCCCTCCACTGGGATCACTACGCTGTTTAGACATTTAACGATGTGCATATATGCGGACAAAAGACAAATAAACTCACCATATCTGCTCTTTGACGACATCCCATGGCCGATTGAGCATCACCACACGGCACTCTGTCGCCAGTTGTTGGCCCCCCGAGCCTTCGTCTGGAAACCCGCGCCGGGAACCCACTCTGGAACGTATTTCACTGGGAGGATGGTTGAGCATATGAGTGCGAAACGGCGGAATATGTCAAGTTGCATACATATGGGAAAGAGAAAGTCAACAAGAAAGCGCTCGGGAGTCGAGTTTGTCGCATTGACTGCATCCATTGTATGCTTCTGCGTGCATGATGTATTGGTCGTTTTCTTCTTGTGTCTGAATGCCGTAAGCAATACCGAGAGCTGAACTCCCGTTAAATACCTGTCCAGTTCGATTAACCTCCATACTCCTCTAAAAGGTTGAACCACTTACAGACGTGTATGCGCAAGGAAGTTCAGTGGTTTGTTCAACAGACGTCGGAGGAGCCTTCGCGCTTGCAACAGCTCCATTGGGCGGAAGCGTGTGAGACAGTTATTTGCATGAAAGACGCGTTGGAAAGCCTTGCGGCCGTTCACGCCATTCTGCTCCGTAAAGGCTGCAGAGCAAAAAGTCCAGTTGTAAGGCCAACCACTTACAATCACATTAAGTTGTTAGCGAAGAAGTGAGTATATGGACGGTACGTACAGTTCTCCTAGCATCGTAATTCCCGATACGGGTCTAAAGGACAAGGTATGTACATAAGTCATGACTCATAGGACGAGGGGCGGACATACCGATCAGAGTAAATAGCGGACTTCTTGTCCAAGAGGTCTCGCGCAGCCTGCATGTGTGGTTTTACTATGATGATATATCGTTTCCAAGCGGATTGATATAAATAATGTCCGATCCTGTTGCAACTCCAATATCAGCCCATTCGCGCGCTGAACGTCCGGCTGAGCATACCATATTCTTTGCTCCACGCAAGATAAGTCTCCCAAGACGGCGAAGCCGGGATTTGTATGTTGCCTAGAAGAGGCAGACCCGGGGGTCCCGGGGGATACCGCAGGACCCCTTCGCTGTATGTGTTTCTTGCCTTAGTATAGAACAAAACATAGGCTGCTCTAACACTGCCAATCCGTTACGACACAACAGCTACCAGGGGACGACATCGGGATACCGGGTGCTCCATTTGTCGAGACGCTGTAGGTTTATTAAATGGGCGGGTTGGGAAGACAAAGACACCTGAAACATGAGAAGGCTATCAGAATCACTACATGCATGCATGTGCAATGCATGGGGCGCGGTGCACTTACGGAACGGTGGCGAGCGCGAGCGAGGTGAACCAGAGTAGCGATGGACGAAACTCCTCACGTCAAATCACGCGAAACTCCGCGGAATAGAAATCCCAGGGTCGGCTCGAGATAACATACCGAATCTTGGTTCTTCGAAAATCGTTTCGCACGAAGATTGTATACAGAGAGAGTTCACCGTGGGTTTTGCAAGAAATCCAGTTTTCCTGGAGCTGCATTAGACACGGGTGACGAAGTGCATGTACTCGCACAGCACCGTTCAAGTTATACATGCGGTCGGCCCAAACAATCAACATGACCAACCGCCCGAGTCGGGATTGCCGCGACTTCCTGCGCTGGAGTTTCCGGTATTACGTCGCTTTGGCTTTGCGCGCCGCGTGGGATGTTTACCGAGCTACGGTGAGATACGCGGGTACCTGACTTGCCGCTCACATTTCTGAAGCTGCGGCGGTAATGCGAGCCTGCCATCTTCGGGTTGCGAAGACGCACTCCACCCTGAATTCCGAACATCGCTGCATGTGGATGTTGCGTAGGATAAGAAATAAAACATGCAGCTCGAGGCGAGTTAATTGATTGAGACCGCGACGGGCGCGTACGCGTGCTTGCTTACATAATGTTTTCGTGCGTCATAAGTTTAGGGCAGGTTTTGCGACACTTGCACATCGCCGAATAAACTCGAAGAAAGAAATAAAATCCATACCACGTCGACGTACATTATGGCTACACACCGCAGAGATATAATTACTGATAACATAGAGTACAATAAGCGTTTTCATCTGATTATGATTGTAGCTTGAATGTCCTTCCGGAGACATTTGCAGTCATCGTCTTTTCTGCTTGACGCAATGAAGTCAAAATGTGGTTTTGCATTTCCTCTTGTACGGTATATCCATAGAAGGACTAGGGAATATAGCCACGAAAGAAATTGTCTGACAGGCGGATCGAGTATGTAGGGTGTTGGCTCTATCCAATGGAAACGGAGCATCATGGTGCTGGACCCTAGGGTGCTTTGACATTGTAATGATAGGTGGGGATCGCCGTTTCCGAGATTAGTGCTGGCATGTGCTGGGGTGAAACACGCTACACACTCTGCGATCTCGCACAAGGTGAAGCGCTGTGGAAGGCTATCACAGAAGGACTTTCAGAATTGCACCACCAGTGCTGAGTTTGGGGCGCACATCACCTCACGAATCCATCGGATATACCTCGTCGCTGGGTATGATGGGTACACCAGCCCCCAGTGTCCTTTACCTTCGAAATACGTAGACTTTGCGATTGTGCACGCTACGAGTAGCCAAAGAGACTCGTAACTCGCATACTGCCCTGGGCAGACCCGCCGCCCGAACAGCCGAATATCGCCGGCTCTGGGGGGTCGACCGTACTTCCGGGTCCAATTCCAGCTTGTCCTTGATTCGTTCGTGCGCAATGAATCGATCAGGGGAGAAAAGAGGTCGGGATCTGGATACACGCTTGAGTCTTGCAAGATTGTCCTGCGTGATGGTGAGCGGAGTGTATGCTGTAAGCTCCGATACGACGACTGAAATAAATGAACTTAAACGAAATATTTGGCAAGGAGGTACGTGCCCTTGGGAATGAAATATCCCCTGTATATGTCGTCCTGCATGGATACGTGCACGACGCCTGGATAGTAAGATATCAGTCTCGTGCAACCAAAGAGGGCTGGAGTGCGTTACCTAAGGGAGTCCACTTGCGTTCCACCTTAAGATCTCTTTCACCATTGCATGCACATAAGGGAGGGCGTCATAGTCCGGTAAAGTCGGGGGGAGCCTGTCCTTACAAACTTCGTCCAATATGACGTCGGGCCTTTTCTTGCACTTCGTGTGAAGAGGACCATTTGCCAGGAAGAAGGTCTGTAGAACAGAAACTGACTGTATGCATCCTAACCTTTAGCATATATGCAGTTATTCTAGACGTGATAGTCGCACCGTATCGATACTCGCTAGGAGGTGCAATGTTGTAACCAAGCTAAGCCCAAAAGCTCGATGATAAAAATGATCACCTTACCGGAGTACATGGACGCCAAGAAGCGGTGCATACTACCTCCTTCTCGATATCCAGCTTCCACTCGTCCTCTGAGTCGTTTCGTAAGGGCGTATTTTGCTGCACAGTCGTCCGGAAGACTTCCTGAGGCCTGCATATAATTAGCTCAAATTATCCCATCGGCAAGGAATGAACGTAACACGCACCAGGAGCTCCTTGGATAGGGCGAACCACGGTGCATGAAGGATGTAGTCTGTAGACTCCTTCCAAACCCGCGCCTGTTTCACGAAGCCCGCATATGGGAACCATTCGGGAAGATATCTGACTGGGCTAAACGTTAAACACGTTGAGAATGTCCGAGCGTAGTGTTTGAGAGAGGGCGTACGTATAGGAATCAAGTCGACAAGAAACCGGCCTTGGCGTCATCGCAGCGATCACGGCTTCGAGCGCATCGTACATCGCGTCAATTATCTTTTCTCGTTGCATCTTGATCCTCTACTCCGTTTCGTATGCGGCATATAGTCCTTGTCTCCCAACAATACTTCACAAGCTATCATTAACACATCATTCGCATTGGTAAAGAGGCCACTCACTACTTGATCTATGCTCACATGAAACTCCTCTGGTGTAGTAATAAGATTGCGTAGAAACTCATGTGTTGTCCAAAACGTTCATCTCACGATATCGGCTGTACAAATTGGGGGTGTAGCAAGGTGCTGCAGCACGCGTCGCATATCGCGCCAGGAAAAGGCCGTAGCGCGAGGACGACTAAGACCCATTGCCAGCCGGAAACTGTGGGTCGGTGTCAGGGTTGTGTGAGAACTACCGAGCATGGAGAGCGTACAGTTACCATCATTGTCATCGCGTTCCCTGGAATGAGACTTGGGTTGAGGCTGGAGTCGCACATGAAGAAAATGAGACGTACCGGTCAGAGTATATCGACGACCTCTTGTCCAAAAGCTCCACACATGGCCTCTAAGCTGTTAAGCACGACCATGTTTGTTCCTCATAAACATTGATTCGGACAATATCAGACCCCTATGTGGAGATATCACAACCAAGACAACAGTGAAATTAAAGACGACGCACATATACCTCGCCCGCAATCGCGATATACCTGCCACGCATGTCCCTGGGGGATTTTTGTATGTTCCAATCAGAGGGTAACCGGGGAGGTCCTGGAGGATGCGGGTGCAGGCGTTCGCTTTTGAATGACGACCCGATATACGAGCGATGTCGCGAGGCTCTTTTATTTTGCCGAGCGCGATGAGGTACCAGAAAGAGTTGTCATAGACCGTCTCGCCATTGCAGGGGCAGAGCGTTTGAGCATCGCGATGGGTCCAGTTTTATCTGCTCACAGATGATAGCTAGTGTGGGATCCCGCTTGGCCACCTGAGCTGATAGCTGTAAGGCGGGTCAATCGTGTTGCAGGTGTAAGAAGCTTTTGAATACAATCACTGCTCCGCACCACAATCACGGTCCTCTGGCAGCTGAAGATTAGGTTAAAGTTAGTGCAAAACGTCACACCCACCGCGTGCGCACGAGAAACACCGAGCGAAACGGGGAAATAAATACCCGCCCTATCCTTCATTCCCAGCCGCATACGGGTGTGCACATATACATTTGGCTTGCATGAACTGAATTGATGCCGAGGCTACATCCCAGTCTCTACTATCAGCGCCTCATGACACGTGGAGCGTGGCTTGATGCTACACTTAAACGGTTTGGGATGGCTTATACCACCCCGCGGGCCCTCAGCGCACTATACACAGCGGCAAAATAAAACGCGAACGCACCATCGTGAACGCATAGTCGTACTCCGCGGGAGGGGGGAGTACTGGGGCGACCATCGGCGTCTCGTGCACGGGCTGAAGTCGAAGACGGCGAGGATGGACGCGATGGTGAACCAGAGCGACTCGTAGGCCATGAAGCGTCCCGGGCAGATGCGCCGGCCGAAGCCGTATGTGATTTGGGCGGGGTCGCGCACGCTGGGATCGAGGATGTAGTGAGTCCCAGAAGGCTTGAGAAAGCGTTCAGGTTGAAACTCGTTTGGACTGGGATAGGCTTCCTCGTCGTGCAGCATAGCCCTAAGCGCTGTGAGCGCGAAGAGTGGATGCGGGCATCTTTGAGAGGGTGTGATTCGTACCAAAGGTTAGCGAGTACCTCACTACCCCCTGGACAGAGCCGCCTGGTATTAGCCACTCTCTGTACTCATTGTCTTCCGTGCAACGATGGGCCAAAATCTAGGTGGCTATCTCAGTAATAAAGTCCTGAGCCGTCCATTGACCACTCACTCATCAATGCCACGGGGTTCCAGCGCAGACACTCCCTCACCAGCGCATCCACATACGGAATCGTACCCACATCCCCAAACTCAGGTAACCGTCCCGCACATACCCTATCGATCTCCTCTTGTGCCCGGCGCTGTGCTTGCGGATGAAGCACACCATCGCAAGGACAAAAAGGACCAGAGAATGGAGAGCGTCTGCACATGCACAGTGCACCGCCCGCGCTCGTCAGAGCAGCTTCTGCGCGCGGCACGACGGGGACTCACCGTGTCGGATCCGCCTGGTGCAAGTCCCGGTTAGCGTTACAGGCTCAAGAGGGAATCAGAGACGCACCAAAGTACATCGTGGGCCATGGCGCCTTTGACAATGCGCTCCATATAGGCAGGATCCGTGGCCGGAGCGACGACTTCATCTAATAGAGATTTTGCTACGCACTGGCGGCTGCCTTGGTGGGAGTTCTCATGAACGTGTCAGCTGGGATACAGTACTCAGGGCACACAAGACGACGAACATTGCGTGCCAGAAACACCGTCATATGGCTTGTTCAACAGTTTCATCACTGACCTGCGCCAGACTAGAGCCTTTCGCTTGAAGTCGGCGCCAGGGGCCCATTGGGGGATGTGCTTCACTATGTTAACAATCAACAGAAGGATGTCGAGAAGCTTAGAGTACACTTACAGATCGGTATGAAATCCACCAAATATGTTCCATGTCGTAGAATTGTACTTCAGCCTTTGCGATCTCTGCCGCTGTCGCGATGTACGGGTCATCCTTCTCCAGCACCTCAATGTCATAAACAATGCTCATGATCTCCCCGCCAGTCAGCCTTGACAAGAGAATTGCTAAATTCAGCAGAATGATGCGAAACCGGAAAAACCGACACGTACTTCTGGATGTGCGCCATAAAATCCTCAGGCGCGCGCAATAACCGACGGAGAAGCTTGTGGGTCTCGCGCTCGAGCACAGGCCGATGTTTCTTAAACGCGTCTGCCGAGAACTCCCGATGAATGGCCTTGCGTCCGTCGCGCCATTCTTGGTTGTACGCCTGGAACACGAAGCTCCAGCCAAGGCCAACGCTAGCTATGGGACATGAGCGGATATACGTAGTCGAGGGAGTGGGGCTTACAGCTCGTTCCACATTGTCATTGACGATGTCGGCCTGTACGACGTGAGTATATGCCAGGAGGAGCGTGGATGAGACAGACCTGTCGGAGTAAATGGAAGAGCGCTTGTCGAGAAGGTCAACGGCGGCTTGGAAGCTATCTAGAATGATGATGTTCGCGCCAAATGCATACAGTCGAATAACGTCCGAATCTGCAATGCGTCAATTGGCTGCGAAGTGGCAGTGAGCAAAATAATGATTACCACAGTTCTTGCACATCTCATGGTACGCAACATGGGTGGGTCCATTCAACGAGGACATGTTCCCAAGGAGAGGTAGCCCGGGCGGGCCAGCGTGGTGGGTAGGGTAGACGCGTCTTGCCAGTGCTCGCGCGAAGTAGCAGCTTCCATACCGCAAACGGTATGATCAAGACAAGAACGCCCTCTGTGAGCCCAAAAACGAGCGCCATGTTGAGCGTGAAAACTGAGTTCGAGCGTTCTGGGGTCAAGAGGGTTTGTAGAAAGCCTTTCAAGAGGCCAGATAGGACTCTTATATACTGTTGTCGGCTGTCCCTGCATTGTGTGCGGCAAAGAAGAAGCTGAGAAAGCGGACGCTGGTGCACGCGGTTCCGCGTAGCGAGCGGGATGAGACAGCCGAGCGAGGCGAGCCGTGAGAGGACTCCTCTACACTTGCTGTCCGGGCCATGGTTACGTTAGGTTCAGAAAGAGTTTGCCGGGGCCAGGCCTGGTGATTGGAATGGCTATCTCAGGCACATGAGAGCGTAACGTTCGGCTATTACGGTTAGTTATCGTGATTTGCCCCGATGCGTTATACACTAACCTGCTTCCCGTCCCGATTTTTGACTTGAAACTTGAACTCCGTCAAACGTCCGGTGCAATTTAGTAGGCCCGAATGACCGTAAACGAAGTCTGGCTGTTCGATACCGTAGCGGCTTTATACTTCATACAGTTTCAAAATGCCACGTCGTAATTCAGGTCCATTCGCCGGTGCCCACACTGTGTAAGGAAAGAGCGAGAGATGGTGGTCGAGATCAAAGCAACTCAGCGTCGAGCAAGCAACGTCGCGACGGGCCGCCGCGACCCGAGTCGGGGTGATCAAGCGCCCATGGAGACTGCGAGTTTCGATTCCGCTGGCGGACTTTTGTCTTTCGACGTTCTATTCATAGCCGCACAGCAATTGGATGAGGTGAAGTGGATGTCGTCACCATCAATGAGAGCGCATCGCCATGGTTAGAGTTCTCTGCCCTGTACATGCCTCTACACCAGCGCTGTGCACTATAAAATATGCTATCCTACACTTCCAGCTATCCGCCTTTCTCCCCATCTTTCCCCTCTTTGATACCCATCCTTCTCACTGCTCTCGACGTCGTCTACGCCCTCCAAGATGGACGTCCGACGCGAGTATACCAGCTCGCCACGAACCCAAAGAGACCATCATCGCAGCCATGGAGAAGAATCCTACGGCTCGAGTCCTCGATGTGGCGTACGAGGTGTTCAACGAGAAACCATCAGACCGCGACTCGCTCGAAGAAGCTGCGTCTGAGCGAGGAACTTTACCCCACGAGGACTTGGGCACCGTGCTGAGCAGTGCACGGCAAATTTCCGTATAGGCCTAGTGATTTATTCTTAAAGGTGTGTGGCATTTCTATGACTCCTCACGCGGGGTTGCGTCACCGAAGGATGTCGCTATCTTCATTGTTTCAGATTCCAATAACATTGCCCACCCTGCCACAATACCCTTCCGTGACTAACTCGCTTGCAATCCTCCAGATTTATTCGAATGTATATGGATACAACCTCGAACATGGCCACCACTCAAAGGAATGTGCTCCCCAAGTATCATGGGAAGCTCCGGTCGTCGTACCGCTTTCCGTCATCTCCTCTTGTACGTATGTATCGGCCCGTCGTGCAGCTACCCACGTTCTAACACATAATGTTCAAGGATTCCCGATATAATGCGGTACTACAAGAGCCTTATTGTCAATGCCAAACACGAAGTCTTCCTCGCAACGAACTACTGGGAACCATTCTTGGGAGCTCACTTGTAAGTATTCAATACCTGGTCCACATTCAATTGACCCAACGGATAAATATCATCTAGTATTCATGATTGCACTCATCGAGCTTTCTCACCGATTTGAACTCGCATCCCGCTGAGGAAAGACCGGTCGTCAAGCTCATCTTTGATCGAGGCAACAACCTAGAACACCCAAGCAAGTCATCAAGAACCCATCAGCAAGTCGCCCCAGATGAATTGGGCGGTCTCGGTCTCCCTGCGAAAGAAGAGCTCGGCGGCATACACTTCGAAGTCCATGGTACGTTATGCGCTCTCGTATTGAAGAGATAGTTATTGCTTACATGGGACATCGGCCCAAAGAACTACCACCGCCCGATTATGGGCACGTTCCACGCAAAGTATATGGTCGATCGACCGCCCGCATCGCTTTGTATCTCGTCAAACAATATCCAAGACTCGTGTCAACTTGGAGATGAGAACATCCACTAGAGAAGGACCGATCGTTTTGACTCGTTACTATGAAGTCGCACTGCTTAGCTGGGGCGAAAAAGATGGATCCACCATTGCCGCTACTATCGCAAACCCCAAAGCCTCGGTTGATCGCAGGCCGTTTGGTATACCGAGGGCAAGCGGACGGCGTAGAAACGGGAGCAGACATCAGAGATCCATTCGAGGAGGCTAAATCAGCAAGGCCGAGATGGTGCGCACCAGCGCGGACGCCCTCCCTACACATCCTGGTCAGTTCTCCTGAAAAGGTATTAGCTCATTGCTAAATGTAGCACTTCCAGAAACACCAAACCCGCAGAGATCCCGACGCGAACCCCATCGACGGCAGTCCTTCCCCCGAGCCGAACGGCAACTCGAGCGAGCAAAAGAAGAAAGAGAACAGGACAAGAAGAAGAAGAGTTATGAAGAGCAAGAAGCCCAATGACGGACTGTTACGCTTATTATCAATGCCGAGGGCTTTCGAGCCGTTTGTGCTGCCACGAGCGACACGAACCCGTCACCATCGCGATGGTTAACCGTGACGTGTGTGCGCCACACGGCAGTACGTTTTATGAGTGCGCTACAAGGCCAAGCTATCACCCCTGCGACACACTGTGCAGCGCCGGGGCATGCGGAGGTGCGGATGTCCGTCACAGAATGTTGCCTGGGCAGTCTGTGTATTCGGTGTTTGACGCGCGCAGAAGAGCGTATTGATGTATGGTTTCTGCTCTTCTTGTGGCGAAAGCATCTAAAACGCAGATTTTCAGGTCAATACTCCCGACTTTCAACGCTCCTGAGGTGATCGAAGCAGTCCTGGATGCATGCAGCGCGACGTCGTGTGCACTCTCTACGTTCCTGCATCGAGTACGTCCCCGATCTGTTCTCAGTCAACTGGCCCCACTCTGACAAACGTCATAATTGTGTACAGGCTACCAATGACACCAGGGTGAGAAGTATGCTAGCCATTGCAAAGCGGGACCAGGGGTACAACAAGGTGTTTATTCGCCCAAGAGATCGTGTGAAACGCTCAACAGCGAGGGCCAATGCTAAGCGCAAGAACCTCAAACGCAAGTGCTGAGTAACTCGCCGTACAGTCGCCAAGGACCGCGCAGATGATTCCCTCATCGACGCGAGCAAGAAGGAGCGCAACTGTCATGGTACGCCCCTCCTCGCCCCTCCACCTTCTGTTTGGCAATTCTCATGTTAAACGGCGAACCGTAACCAGTCAAGTTCTGCTGCATCGACGAACAAATCGTTTTTCACAATCGCAGGTAATGGTAACCAGGACGCGCAGTCATGGTACCACTCGCAGGAGACGAACATTATGGTGGACTCCGCCAGCTCGCGAAGGAGTGGGTTGCTGCTCTCAACCACAACCAGAACTCGGGTCTGTACGGCGAGGTACAGGAGGATGAGCGTGTGTGGCGCGACAAGGACGGGAATGTCGTTATGAGCAGTGGTGGATACGGTGAGTTTCCTTATTGCTTTTTTGTGAAGCCTCACGGTGCTGACTTTTTTCTGGTTGCGATAGGTGGTCCGATCGAGGTCATGAAGGGCATGATGAAACGCGGTTCGCGCGTGTTTCAAGGCAAAGGTGGATTCTAGCTCTGAAGTGAGTAGGGAATGTGACCCGGCAAATAATTGTATTTGTGCTCTCTCTATGCCACGGGTGACTTTTGGTCTGGGTCTTCAAATTTGTTTCGTCCTCTGGTATCTGGAACATCTATGGAACAACGTGTAGCTCAATTCGCCAGTAACAATGATACATGTCTGGTGGTTCAAGTCTTTTGGACTCCGTCTTCGGCTTATTCGGATGCTGAGGGTGTCCTCGAAGCGCCTAGAGCAGTGGGGATTGTCAAGCAGTACCGCACCGAAGTCGAATGACAATGATAAACTAATAACCGGACAAATCGACATGGGCCACTTGGCACAGTGTGACGTAGCGGCGCACGCTTCGCATCTTCGCTTTCGCCGTCTGCGTGAGGAAATGTTGGGAGTTCAATCCTCCCAAGTGTCCATGTTTTTTGCCCGTCCGCTCCTCCGATTCACAGTAAACCTTAGTGATGAGACGCGCGGTTTGGTTCGTGAACCGCGGGTCCGAACCATGAACTTCTGGACTGGACCATTGGTTCAGGTCCAGGCACTGGGTCCGGTTCAGAGGTCTCGGGCAGAGTTCGGTACCATGGTTCGGACGGATTTGCTGTATCGGAGAACCGGTTTGAACTGGTTATCGGACCGGTTCGAACCGAAACATTTGAAGGGCATGCAAAGACTTGGAAAAAACATACCCGAGACGGCGGAAAAGACTGTCAAATCGGAGTAAGATTCAAATATGAATCAAGTTAAAGCCGTAGAAATGTGACGTCATCTCTGGGCATGACAGGTGCTCACCTAATTGGGTAGTAAGTCAGGACGCCGTCGCATCTCTTGTGGCGACGCAGTGCGGCTTGACGAGGATTAGCTTGACACTGTCATTCATTAACATTCCTTCTTGCTTTCAATCCAACTCGCTTTCGCCCACACCAACACTCTACCTTCTTGCTTAATGGGCTCTCTAGTGACGTCAAAAACTCAAACTCTTTGGGCGTTCGAGCAAGGCCTTCTGAGCGTGGGTACCCTCGGACTCACTGGCACAACGGAAACGTTAGGCCAGTCCGACTCTAACTCAGTTTCACACACAGCAACATTACCTAGCCTCCTCGAGGATGTCTTGCAAAGTTGTCTGTCCGGCTTTTTGCTCTAGCACTGTGTGACATGGAGAGCCATTCACGTTGCGTCTTCCGAGACGTGCAACTATCCGAGACGGCATTGGTGAGTGCTCTGGATTCTGGGCCCCAAACATCTATTTAAGTGGTGCTAAACAACTACAGAGTACAAATCCTCCCCTTCGCCTAGTAATCACCCCACCCACCAACGCTCGTCCATTGCGCACTTTCACGATGTCTTCCGACCAGCTACACAATGACCAATGGCGCCCTTGCTGCGGACGGAACTCTCAAAGGATTGCATCAGAAAATCGAGTGGCAGCACTCAGAAGACGAATCCTTCTAAAAAGACGAATCTAAGGGCCCCCCGGAGGTCAGCTCATCGCAGAAAGGTGAGACTCACCAATTCAGTTTCCTGTCCATCGTCCATGACTAACTCACACATGTATGGCAAAGCGCGTCTCACGCCCTCCAACGCGGACGCCGAAATGATTGCTGGAGCTGCGTAGAGCTCGTAGGCAAACCTGGAAGGCCCTTGGTGAAGATCCGCTTGATGTTTCCGCTGGTGCCAACACGGCCCCTTGCAGGCCCAAATAAGGAATGGCAAGGTTCGACTGCAAGCTCAACCCAGGACAAATGACGGTAAGTGGCTCGTTGTGCTGCTTTGCTATGGAGAATTGAGATAGAAGCTCACCAATGCTGTTAGGTCTCTTCATCATCGACGACGACGACCTCAAAGGCGCAAGAGTGACGCAATCTTGGAGGGCGAAGATACTGAAGTGGATGAGGTTCTGCAGGTTAGCATACTGTCATAGTTTCAAAAAACCCCACTAAACTATAGTTCTACATGATCTAGCCGCGCCAAGCCGAACAAGGGCAAGGCTAAGTACATGAGTGTCGTTTTGAGTGACATCGACAATGAAGGGGATTGCCCGCAGATGTGACGATGACGGGACAGCGTGAGACCGAATGAAAGCGCTGGAGACGCTACGATACGATCAAATGCGTCTGCAGAGGTATGAGAGAGAGCAGAAACGCAAAGTGTGCCGTTAATCCTGACTGCATCACATTCGACTACAAACGTTGTGCCTCATAAACCCATCTCTAGCCCGACTCGCCAAACGTCCGTGCAGCAAACGGGATGCACGACGATCGATATACGTGGAGTCTTATCAAGCCACCGAGAGAAAAGACTCTGGAATCCAGTTGTAGTCGAAAAAGGCCACTGGTGTTCTGTTTTGCGCGAGTGCGTATCTGAACTATACAAACCTGTTGTGATATATTTGTTAACACAATGTCTTCATAGGGATCGAAAGCGACCTGCCTGGTTTACAGGCAGTAGTTCCGACACTCCGACGTGCACTCACATCTTACTCGCCACTGGAAGACACACGGCGAGGTGTACCTCAAAGAAGTGTGTGCGCGACAACGGTGTCGAGCCGAACCCTCGCGCATTGCCAGAGGACGCTGCCCAGTGCCGATGGAAGCAGGCAACACTCCTACCCAACAATCTCTTGCACAAAGGTACCCTCAATGGGTTTATCAAGAACACACCAAGTGGGACAAGCGAGGGCTTGCTCAATCACATTCGTGGAAAACAATAGCCGTGCTTGTCCCCCCCCCCCCCCCGACTTGGTAAGCCACATTCACTCATCAGCTCAATATCTTTGCTCATCCATGGTTTGCAGCCATTCCAAGATCGTCGAACGTACACTTCGTTTTTTTCGAGCCCTGCTGAAGTTCCAGCGGCCTCAGATGAAGGAATCCGATATTCCCCATCGAACGAAAGATACGCCAGACTGTTTCTCGAGCTGGCGGGTAAATGGCACCCCCGCCGCCCACGATATCGTCTCAAGATCGGCCCAGCTGAAGGTAAGCAACGGTATGTTTGATATGCGATGCTAGTCGATGAACAGCAGATTTGACAGGATATTCCTGGGGCAGGTATCAATTACCTTTGATGCCTGGACCTCAGATGCACTCGATGCGTATCTGACCATATCCGCATCCCAACTACATTACAGCTCCAAAAAGGATCGGCCTGACGAGTTGGGACCACTCGAAGCCAAAGGTTATCGGCTTCACCAAGATCGACGGCGGCAACCATAGCGGTGCCAATATTGCAAATGTCATCATTCGCGTTGTTGACCGATATGATTTACGCGCTAAGGTAAGTAAGGGACTTATGCATATCTGCTTATATACTCACTGTTGAGGTTCGTCATCTAGCTTGGATGGGCGACATCAGACAACGCAACAGCCAACGATGCCTGGGGCATGCGAGCATTGGAGCGTCTTCTGGACGATCCAGAGGGCCGCAGGTGGCAGGCCAAGCAGCGCCGAGGGCGCTGTATGGAGCATGTGCTTCATCTTGCGGCGAAGGCATTCATCGAGACCGTCTGCCCTTCACCATCGGAGACGTGGAACTGGCCGCAGCAACAAACAAGCCACCGTTGAAGATGACGAAGAGGTGGACGACGACAATTGGGCACACGACAACGTTGAGTCTGACGCTTTGAGTCCGGATGAGACGGACTTTGCCCCGGACGACGTTCTTAGCAAAGTTCTTGGCCTTAATCAACCAGGTACGTCTCTTTCTACACCATTTTTTATACTTGGATCTAATTCAAGCGTATAGGTTCGCGCATCCCCTCAAGCACGCGAGTATTTTGCTACGGTATGCGCGGAAGAGAAGATCACTCCATTGCAACTTATCAAGTGGATCCGCACGCGATGGGGGATCAATGCACGACCTCATCCAGCGTGTTCTCGACACAAAGCCGGTGCGTATCCTGTCTCGTTACTACAAATACCGTTGGCTAATTTAGATTGGTTTGCTCTGTAGGCTGTTAACAAGTTCTGCCGTCTAGCGGACGATAGCGACCGCGTTCCTGACCTCACAGGAGGGAAGACTTATGCAGCTTACTCTCTCGAGAAGAGAGAGTGGGAGCTCCTTGAGCTTATATGCGAAGTCCTTAAGGTAAGTCTCTGCTTCTTACTGACTACCCCTCTTATGGTTCTGATGATATCCACTTCTAGGAGTTGCGGGGTGCTCAGGCGAGCTTCTCGTCAGAGACGTCACCCACAGTCTGGCGCGCAATCCCGATATTGGAATGCGTGCAAGACCGATGGAGACTATGTCGAGAGCGTCTCGCTTTGCCCCAGTCAAGCACGGCCTTGAGGCAGGACTGGCCAAACTCAAGCAATACTATCGTCGTCTTGATCAGAGTGACATGTATTTTATATGCCTTGGTAAGTGGTAATCACTCTTTCGTTTCACTGTGGCTAATGAGATTCCTTCAAGCTCTTGATCCTCGTGTCAAAGATGCGTACGCCAAGGAGAATTGGGACTTCGACTACTACGATGCGGGAATGATTGATTTCCGTTCAAAAGTACGTGGAACCTTGAACATATGACAATCTCTGCTAATACTCTGTTTGCCATAGTTCTTGAGCTATGCATCGAAGTCCGCCACGCCGACTGGCCCCTTCACAGGCCTCAACAACAGCCGCTTTCCGCTCCTGCCACGTCATCTTCACAAGTGTCGGCCGCTGGGACCTCTATGTCCAACGGTTACGCTTCGTCGTGGATGCGAAAGACCCTTCTCGGCCGAATGGCATCGGACCGCGAGGCCCATGACCCATTTGCTGAGCTGGTGCGCTACTTCAACACGCCTCTCGCACCCATGGACGTGGACCCGATTGCGTGTGTGGGAGTAAGTGTTTGCTTTTTCATGCATGGTCACACTCTTCTGATGCCTTATGCCTTAGCACCACGCCCACGAGTTCCCCGTTCTAGTTCCCAGGATGGCAAGAGACTATCTTGCTATCCAGGGCTCTGCCGTTGCATCCGAACGTGCCTTCTCGAGTGGTGGCAGGACCGGAACTGCCAACGTCGCAACCGTCTCAAAACCTGAGACGTTTGGAGCACTGCAGATCCTCAAGGATGCTTACCGCACCGGCCATCATCGGCTCGGCTGAAGAGGCTGCACGTCACGCGGCAGACCTTATGTGCGACGATGAACCTTTGTAAGACTTGTACAGTTTGCATATCTTGTATACTGCTGTAAATATCTCTGAATGTATGAAATCATCTACTTTTGAGCTCTCATGATTGGGTCTTGAGTACCGCGAACCTTCTTGCGACAGATTGGATTGTAGATTAAGTATTCCAGATATTATAAAATGTGTTTTAATTCTGAAAATAATCATGCAGCATTGTGCGCAGCTATAACAATTGATGTGATAGCGCTTTGAGAGCCTACTTCTCCTTTCACGTCCACCTTTCACGGCCCCATGGTTGGCACCCAAGTGCCCCTTACCTTTTTCAAGGTAAGTTGGTTTGTAGATTAATGTTCTGATGACTAGAAAATGTCTTTTAATTCTTAGAATAATTGTACAGCATCATGTGTAGCTGCATGAATTGATCAAACGTTTGGATATCATACAAATTCAACTCTAAGGCAGAACTTCGGTAGGCTATATGAGGTGTACATCTTATGCACTACTGTAAAGCTTTCTAAAAATGCTAGCGAGAAAGAAATTCCAAAATAATGTCTTGATACTAGTAAAGGACCAAAACAAACTATATTACACAATTTGAACTAGTTCGGACTCGAACTGAACCTGAACTGAACCACCAGAACCGGTTCATGTTGGTCCAGTTCAGGTCTGGTTCGGGTTCGGGCCCTGCTATCATGGTTCAGGTTCAGGTTCAGGCAGAAATGTTTGTGAACTGAACCGAACTGAACCGTGCAACACTAGTACTAACACTTCCGTGGACTCGACACTCTAGGGTTCATTTCCAAATTTTTTTGTATGAGAGTTGCAGAAAGTCCGGGAATTGGGAATTCTGTGCCGGCGTCTGTGCCTCTGTGCCTCCGTGCCGTCTGTGCCGTCTGTGCCATCAATGCTATCAACGGCGTCTACGACATAGGATGCGCCACTTTATTTCTGGAGTCATGTCGGGGTCTTTGATCTTACTTCCCATTGCATTGTATACGATGTATTCTAGCGTGCGTGCTGGTATAGTGAAAGAAATGGGCGCACATGAAAGGGATCGTGACCCCGTTGACGGGACGCTCAGTGCCTTCAAAGATGTTGTCGAGTGCCTGGGACCCCGGTGTGCAGACACAGTCAAGCGGCCAGCTCATGTGCGGCAGCCTAGTTTATGCGAACATCAGAGCAAGATGCAACGGCGCGAGAGTGGGTGGGTGTGACAAGCCAAACTCCAAATGCAAAGGGCATTTGGTCGAGAGCTTGAGGGCACTGATAAATTATAACATGTCACTCGGATATGCTGGGTAGGTATTAAATAAGTCTCATAGCTCGCTCTTGGTTGGCGCATCAACGCCTCACGGTTATCCACCACTTCACCGTGCATCTACATCTTGTTTCAACTCCCCCGCTGCGCTCTAAGAAGTAAGAACCAACTATTTTGCAGCCGAAACCCGTCTTTACAGCACCGCACAGCCGGGACACATGATGAGTATCTTTGACATTAGTCTCCAGCGTGTTTTGCGCCCTGGCCCAACAGCCTCTTTATATTGCCTAAACTTGAGATAGAAGGTATGAAAAAAGGCCAATTATAAGGCGGGCCGCGGTTCGACGAGAATCGAGACGAGGGACGAAGGTTGAAGTCGCGCGCAACGTCCTAGGGAGAGTGGGTCAAATACCCGTCTATTCCTTTCGATAGGTGTGGCAGGGAGGCACGACAACCTGCGTGTGTGGAGGGCCTCATCGGCCTTCTCATTTTCCCCACGGCGTTTTTGCCGTGGCGATTTTGCGCGGCTTGGACCTGCCAGATTGGTGTCTTGCTGACGAGTGGTGGTGGTCGCAGTGTAAGACGTGACGCGAACATCACATGAATGTGCGTCACACCGTGACAACAGTATGACCAGTCCTGATTTTGTTAGTGTACAGTTCATACTCAGTTCATCATGTGAGGCTTAATTTTCAGTCTAGATACGTGTGTACAAGCTACAGGACAGTACACCAGCCATTTGCTCTTGAATGCGCGCACGACGTGAGCTCACACAAGCATAAGCGCCGGAGGTGGCACAGACGGCACAGAGGCACAGAGGCACAGAATGGCACAGAATGGCACAGAATTCTCGTTTCCAGTTTTTATACCCGGACGCTCTCCAGAGTTGTGGGTCCTTAGTCATGGCCAAGTCGAAACCTGCACAACGAGCTGAGAGTATGAGCGTGACCTGTACGATAAATGGGACAGATAGGCATAGCTGCACGCCTCAATTGTTGATGATGGCAGGGCCCTGAGAACGGTCTCCATTGAAGTATTAGTGAAGGCTTAAGCTGAATCAACTCACATTCGGGAGAGGAAACCGAGTTCGGGATTGTATTTGTTCGTAACGCTCATCGAAGTCACCTTCGCTGCGTATGTCTGGAGTAAGAGTGTTGGAAGATCAAAAACCTGACCACCGTCGTTGACACCAGGTACCGAGAGAGGTATCAGTTCGCTGGACGAGGCGACCGAGAGCAACGCTGTGATATCGCCCGCCCTGAAGATCACGGACTGGCCGGCGCTTTTACCATATAATTCGCCTCAGCATCGCTCACGTTGCCTTTGACACCGCGCGACCACGACGGACCACTCATCTCACAAAGACGCGGCTTGCTATCGAGCCCAGATGTCTCTAGCCTTGTGTCAGCACGCAATCAGTAACATGCACGGATATGTTTTTGGCAATTGCATCCGCTTCCAAACACAGACGTGTTGCCCAAACAAACTTTCCAAGCCTTTTACTCGCTCCTCTCCTGTGCAAGTAGCTAAATACTCTCCAGAATCAGCTGACTTTCTCGTGAAATATGCTGCGCGAAAAGTGGCAGGTAACATTGACATTGCGAAGGCACCTAGTGCTCGGTAGGGTACCCTAACCCTGCGGGAACATAGCAAGTGGAACGCGTCGAACGGGCGGCCATCGAAGTTCCAAAGCTACGATCACCGCGCACAGATAGGACCAGGGTACGATGGCTTGCTATTTTCGTGGCTATGTTGGGGTGCGTGCAAGCTTCTGCTGGAAGCAGGAAGTGGAAACTGGGAGCCATGACAACACAAACCGCTATATTAGCGGCATGGCAGTGCCAGTGCCAGTGAACTCCACCCTCGAATCCGATAAATGACCTGCTACGCCCAAGGACCCAGGCAACTTCGCGCACAAACGTCTTCGTTGAGTTCTGCTGTGTGGCTTCTTGAGTACACACTCTAATGCTCACGCAACTATTTTTTTGGAAATAGAAAAACATAGCTCTAGTCTATTTTTTAACGGGGGCTGACTGGATTTCACCGGCGTGCTCGCGAGCTCCCCTGTGCGAGCGGTCCCACTCAGGCTCGCACTAGGAGTTGGTTGATATGACCGATGCGTGCTACCTCCATCGACGCATCACAGAGGGGAGCGCGCTGAAGTTCAGTGTTTCTCAGGTCCGTCTGCAGAGATTGGGGTGCCTTCGAGCTCACTAGCACATCTCTTCAATCCTGGCAATGCGTTGGCCACCAGTAGTCCAAAAAAGCAGAAGTGCATAGTGCGTCAGTGAGGCACTCGAGCGGGGACGATATGCCTTCGCTTTATGGGCCTGCCAAGAACTGCTGCTCCACATCACCACGTCTACGATCTCCCCTATCCGTGCTCTTCAGCTCTCATGTCACAAGTGCGGCCATCCAAAGCGGTGATACCTCTCGTCGCAGCGCACTCCCTGTCACCCCCTTCTCTTGTCCTGTTCTCCATTATCGAGTCTCTCCTTCCGCGCACTTCGCACGCTCGAGCTACATGAATGTCTCGTCCGGGGTTTGCAGCCAGAGACAGGCCATCGGCCGGCTTCTACCCTAAGGGCTCGATCCCCTTGACAAAATCAAGATCACGTACATTTGACGACGACGCGGGCTGGCAGTCCACTTTGGACTTCTTATCGCCTTTTCCCGCCGGGTGTTGGGAACCTGAAAAACCATATCCATATCTCTACCAGCTTCTCTTACTCTCAAGTTGTCTTCACTGCGCTAAGCTCCCCGATACTTTCGAGTCTGCCAGAAGGCCTCTCTTTCTGTCGACGCTCCTCCGAACCATCCCGTTGCGTTGAGGAACGTGACATTCTTCTGCCGCCTTTGAAGCGGGGTGCCATCACAAACACTACATCGTCGCTTGAAAATCTCAACCATCGAGTGCAACCATCTCGCCTTGACCTTATAGACGCTTCCATACAAGGCATGACGGAACCGTCGTATTCGCTCAGCTAGCGATGTCGAGGTCACCGACCCCCGTCACGTCCATACGGCCACCTGACTTGCCGTCCGCGTGAATCACGCTTTCAGGCTACTTTCCGCATTAGCAGAGCTCGTCCCTTTTCCGGGGTCTGGACAGACCACAACAGGTCGGCGACCTGGCCGACTTGTGACGCGGAAATGGAGTAGCTTCCTAAATCGTTATGACCTGGATGCGACAAAACGATTCACGATACGTAAGGACGACGACCGAGCTGCACTGCCTCGGCAGTTCCGCTATTGAGGGGGCTGTAACTGGTCTGTGTTCTCGCATGTCGATGTCGAGGGATTCGGCACTTCGTGTACGATCCCCTGAACCCTCGATACCACGAACTACCTCGCCTCCGAATGAAGGGTCCTGAGAAGGATCTATTCTCAAATGCTTTTCGCGTAGTCATCGTCTCTGTTAGAGCCTTCCCCCTCTTCGCTGCCACGCAATTTTGCCGAGTCATGTGTTATCGAATAGGTCTTAAATTCAAACGGACACTCGACAATAATATGGCTGTATGATACCTACTTTGATCCGCTCATTCAACGTTAGAGTCTCATACGAAAGGAGTACGAGGAGAAATAAATTATTGCATTTGTAGATGTAATTTTTTTACGAAACATGGACCTCACCATTCATCATGACGATGCACTTTGTAATTTTACAATACACACCCCACTACTATTTACCTCTTATGTATCACGATAGCAACGGGCAACTAATTCGAGACGCTGGTATCGCGCCAGAGCAAATCATAGCTGCTTGCTCAAGTCGAGCTTCTGACATTCCGCGGTACTGTTCTTGGGCTTTTGAGCCCGCCGGCTTTACATGAAGGGAATAACTGCCGTCATTAGCGCATTAGCCTTAGCCGGACATAAGCTTACACTGTCAGTCTTTTGGACACTCCGAGACTATGCCTTTGTCGGTTTGAATGGCAGGAGGTCCTTGTGCGAGAAATTAATCTGATACGCTCTCATCGGTGATAGCGGACGCAAAATCTTCTGTCCTTGGGTAACGTGATGCGTAGATATCGCAAGGGATTTTAACCAACTACAGAATCAAAACACAGTTTGCGTGGTATGGACTCGTTCTCGATCAAAAAACACACCATTGAAGAAACTACACAAAATACATACAAAAAGAGATAAGGAAAAGACAGCAAAAACATAAAAATCAAAACTCAACATAAACACACTAACAAAATGAATAACCAAAAGATAAATGAAGCACTCACCATACGACTTTAAGCCCGTAGTCAACGTCGGAACCGTGATAGAGTTCGCATGTCTATCTCCCGCTTTGCAAATGTTGAATATGAGCAGCGTGCGCGCAGCGCAAGACGGTCCAAGGTGGAGTCGTAAGCCAGTGGCGTCCAAGACTCGTACATCTGATGAGAACAAACGTCGCATTCGATTTGCGCACGTCCACGACGGACGACCGAATCATTCTTGAGGTCTGAAGACCAGGTCGAGCCGTATGTTCATCCATGGAGGAAAGAGACTGCACCTACCCCTGTCTTGAATCCAATCTTTGCCCATAGTATAGAGTCCTAAGTTTCAGCATAATGAACGACGAGTCTTGTAATCCTCTGTCCGCAAAATCGAGGTCAACGAGAAGTACGCGGGTTCCGGCTACTAGATAAACTTACCGATGTACTCCTAGACTTCACGGCTCCTTGCCCCGCGTCGCCCTAACTCTAAGATATGTACTTCGTAGCCACGGACTTTACACGGACTTGACAGTGCGTTCTGTTTTTTTTTTCCACGGGTGTATGAACAACCTCTCAACTTCCTTCCCTCGGTGTGAATTCCGGGACGTTGGCCCGCACAGCTGCAAGAATCCGAAGAATATTGACGTTGTTTATCACGTGATTTTTAGAAATGACGCAGAGATACAGCACAGCAGATGATGCGTTCCACTGACGCAGAATGGGCAGATGTGCTGAGATGGCATAACATGGCTGTGAATGCTAGAGAGTGGAGGACGGCGGACGTTGGGGGCGATGTCGTGTTTCGCCATGTTCGAAATCGTTAGGCAAGAATAGATTGCTCCCATTCGTGTCGTGAACGTCATGGCCTGGGTAAAGGATTTCGTTGGTCTGGGTACTTCTTTTTGAATCGAAGTGGGTTCCTCAGGCGTCATGGACGCGCCTAGTGCAAGAGCATCTTTCTACGTTGTGTAACCTCGGGAGAAAACGGACAAAGAGCTCAAGCGACGCGGTTATGAGCACAGAGTATGTCTCGTCTGTTGCGGGGCCTGTCTAAGCAGCTTGGATGATGAGAAGCACGATGGGTGACGACGGTCTCGCACGACTTCCCGCCCAACGAAGACCAGGACCAGAAGCCGATTGATGACGTTTTCACGCGGGGCCGGTTCGCATAGCTGAAGCATTACTGATCAAGAATACAGAATTTGCGAAAAAAGCCTGAATTGTTTTCGAGCTCGCTGTGAGCACTGTGGGGGATCTTGATTGCTGGCGAGCTGCGTCACCCAGCGTAACGCAGCCTGAGTGAGTGCCGCAAGGTCTTCGCATTGGTTGCCAGAGCGGTGACTCGCGCTACTAGTATTCACGTGCGAAGTTTCGTGTACGCTTTGGATTCTTAATGCCTAAGAACTCATAGATATTATCTGATGTAAGGAAATGCTTACCAGCTACACTAAATGCCCGGGAAATAAGGAACCGTGACACTCCAGTAACAGTGAATTGTCACGAAACCACAGCTCCCAAAGATACAGCAGCTGGTGGGTCGAACAAGTCACGCTGAGGAGATGGCGTAAGAACGGTCATATCTTTGTAGAACACATTGGACACGAAGCTGGTGACAGTGGGAGATGCGTCTGAAAGGCGTCTGGAACCGGACATGAGCTGACCAATCAAATCACCGCATGCCATCAATGCATCAACGCGAACCTGAAAATCGAAAATACCCACGGTTAACGACGGTGGCAGTTTCCGGAGTCACATCTCTTACCCCAAGACCCCTCACACCCTTTTCTAACCCCCACGACATTTTCCGTATTTCCTCGCATGGCCACAGTCGCGAGCTCGTCGAGCACTGGCCTCTGGATCGTCGACACCAATTGTCGCGCACGGCGACTGGACACAGAAACTCGTACAGCTCGCAAAGACCGCAGAACTCAAGTAGGTTTGCACCGCCGCCTTTTCTCTGTGCACATCCCAGGCTTCGCTTCGTGCTTCGCTGTGCGGACCCCTATATGTGTGCGATGATCATCCTCCCTACACGCGCGGTGCACCCATACCGCCATCCAGCATGCGCCGCCCCCGCAACGGGTGTGTATTCGGGATACGTGTGGTCATCCCGCCACACGCCTAAACCGATCCCGACGCGTGCACGGACGACGTGACGCTGCCCGCACGGCGCTACGAGCAGTCCCACCGCGCGCAGACGTCACCGCCGTCGTCTGAGCGACGCTCGGTCGAGCTGCAGCCGCGGACGTCCGTCGGCCGGTCTCGTACCGCAGTCCGCGCAGGATATGGAGGCTGCTGACGGTGCTGATGGGAGGGACTGTATTGACGCACTCTTGTCTTATTTTTAGGAAGCATGCGTTGACGTTGCAGCTGCACACCGCGAACATCCTCTCGGCGCATGCCGCGCTTCTGAGGAGAAGAACCGGGCGATCCAGGACGTGAAGGAACAAAAGAACAAAAGAACAAGTGCGCAGGTCACGCTCTGCGTGCGAGACCCGCCTGCTGACTGACGTCGTCGCCCCTAGGCTCGAGAGCGAGCGGAATAGGCTCATCAAGTGTCTAAGCGAGGCAAGTTCCGAGTGGACAGACAGTTTTAGTTCTGTAGGCTGACACGGCGTTGTGCGCGCAGGTGAACGAGGACCGTGACAAGGTGCGTAGCGCGGGATGGTGCGTGACGAGCCGTAAACTGAACAACGTCGGTTCTTGCAGGCGGACCTCCTGGCCACGAAGCTGGACCGAGAGTAGGTCGGCCGATGTGTGGCGTGTCGTGCTCGTGTGCTGATGCGCGTCGGGCAGAGCCGCGGAGCTGCAGAACAGGATCAAAGGGCTCAGCGAGGGCGAGTACGCGGTGGCGAAGCAGGACGTGGACCGGCTGCGCAAGGAGCTCGGGCAGGCGGCGCTGCCGTCCTTGCAGGACACGCTCGAAGAGAGATCCGTCGAGTGAGCCGCATTCCGCCGCGCCGTCCGTGGGCGGTACTGACTGGGCGCTGCTAGATACCTGAAACGCTTGCGGACGGAGCTGGAGGCGAGCACGCAGGCGCAGAAACGCGGGGCAGACGACGACGGGCAGCCGGGCAGCAAGCGGCCGCGGGGGGCGTCCCAAGGGCAGCAAGAACTCGAAGAAGGCCAAGGGCGAAGGCTCGAGTGGGGGCGCGCAGGCCGCGGACATGTAGTGATCCTCGGTGCTGGCAGAGGGCGGGTGATGCGACGCGGATAATATGTGATTATTTCTGACTGAGACGACAGAAAATGAGTGACGGCGCGGGTGGGCGTCGCCGTCGTACGACATGACTGATGTTAGACGAGGTTTCTTGTACGACTACTTTTTGGATTTATGTGTAAACACCAACTCTGATGGCGTTTGACGAAGATGCATGGGCGCGTGCGATGAGCCGGTAATTGTCGACCAAATGCTGGATTCTGGACACAAGATATGGAAGCACGAGGCAGTCCTAATACGGATACAATCAACACAAAAACGGAAAGTCAAATATATGCTGTCCACTAGTAAGCGTAGCTTCAATGTAAGCACTGTATCTGGAAAGCCGTTTTATTTTCTTCACAGCGTGAACATATTACGATGCTACTATATTGTCGATGGCCTCGAGTTCTCGATCATAGCCGCGCTCTCGATGTTAGACAAGGGTCTGTCATTATTCATTCAGTTATACTATGTGGGGCCGGTGATTGTACGCCTCAAAAGCGTTTATGTAACCCTCAAGACACTCACAGCTGGAGTAGCTGCCCGGTCGATTTTGCAAGTAAGTAGACAAAATCCAGAGCAACCCGTGGTGGCTTCCGAGAAATGGGACACATTTGCCGGACGAAAGTCGGAAACTTCAGTGATTGCTGGTATAGTTCTGGCATGCCTTGCACCGCCCGACGGCTGTCTCATGCGTGTCTTTGTGCCTCGAATATATCACGTACACGTGCATATTCCATGTCAGCTGGGGGCCGGGGTCGATGATGGCGCCGTGGGTCCGCTCGACGCGTCCCGCGCATCATCGGGCATATATGTAGGCGAGGGTTATAATGTATGTGCGCAGCGCTCGAGACAGGCGTCGCGCGCGAGTGTGTTGGAGGCCGATCCATGAAACAGCGCGTCGGTGCTGGTTCTGTCGCGGAGAGCAAGGCTGTGTTTTCAGCCCGCGGAGAGACATTGTTCGCGGTCCCACAGGCCGCTTTTCCCTCGCCGTCTGGTGCGCCGCGCGCGGGCGCGTTGCGATGCGCCCCAAGAAACTCGGCGCGGACGTAAGAGGTAATCGTGGAGACTCACGTGCGCTGCGGACGGCGCGTGTCTGGGCCCGCGTCGCCTGTCTCGCGCAGAGGGGGTGATGGGGAGGCGCCACAAAACCCGAATTATCATTGCTGATTACTGCTGGCCTGTCGATTGCGCGGCCGCCAAAGTGACGTCAGCGCCGGGGCGCCGGGGGGCGCCGAGATCACTGACGTGCACGCCATAATCGTCGGGCGGCGGGCACAGCGAGGGCTCTTCGAGCAGCGAGTGTGCTCCATAAGCCCATTGGCTGAGTCAGCGTGTCATTATCGCGGTGCGGAGGCGCAGGGGCTCTTGCGCACGCACGACGGGGCTGACAAGTGCGGGTGCTTACCTCAGCGCGCGCGCGGTGCTGCGATTGGCCAGCCGGGAAAAGGGTGTCAAGTCTATCAGGGACGGTGTTGCTAAGATACTGCGCGCCTGTGTGAGATGGGTTTCGCGCGATGCATCCGCGGGCGGCGAGTGTCCGTGGGGGGCGTTCCCAGGGGCGTGTGACTCGGCGAACAGAGCAATCCGTGGCAGGACACGTCTGCGTCGAGGCAACTGTCTGTGTGCGTGCTTGGCCCAGGGCAGTTGATATTCGGAGAGGGCTGCGCCGCTGCGGTTGAGCGTCGGCCTGTGCATGCGTGGGCGCTCTGAGAGCAGGATTCGCTTCCACGCGACGTTTCCACAGTTAAACTGCGGGTGCCGTGTGCGTCGACACGATGCCGTCGAAGAGGGAGCTGGAATAATCGCAGAAATAAAAGTGGCGAGGAGCGTGACGATGAAAGCCGAAAGGTGCCTGCGGCCGATTTCGGCAGGCAGATGCGGGTTGGCTCGGCGAGCTGACCAGTCGAGGGAGATCGGGCTGGGAGATCTCTCCCTTTGTCACGAGCGCCGTGTCAGCGCTGTTTACGGGCGTTCTGTGGGCTAACTATGGCCAATCGATCCGACTTCTGCTGCGTGTCCCGTCGCAGTCAGTTCATCATCAACTCCAAGTCAAGTCATCCAAGCATCCTTCGTAATCGCCCCATCTCAGATCTCTCCCCCCCGACCCGCAGAATGCAAAAACGCTATATTACCCCCCTCCTCTCCGGCCACTCCGCCTCACTTGCCTCCCCACCTCTCCCCCTGCCTAGCCTCCTGTCTCCTCTCGCCTTTGACCACTCAGCAACTTCGCCAGCCATGGTTCAAGAGTGGTCTACTCTCCAGTACAACGAACTAAGCCTCTCTCATCGACGACCGGCCCTGCACTCACTGGGCCGAAGTGCTTTGATCTCCTCGACATAGGAAGATGTCCCCGTACTCTAATTGGTGTGTTCTCACGAGTGGCGGCGATGTGCGGCAGTTTTACTGACTCTGCTTCCAGAATACGTTGTGGACTGTGTGTGATAAGAGTAGACAGTTGACTATACCCATGGGTCCGGCCATCCCGACCTCGTCCAAGAGGCAGTTCCCGTCTCGCAGCTCCTCGCGCGTCATTCCGCACACACCCGACTTTCCTGAACTTTTTTGTGACCAAACGTGCCGTTCACACCTCACCAAAGCCGAGGTCTCAAGGTCCCCAGTTCTTCCTCGTTGCCTTCTCGTCTACATTCGCAGGGTGCGAAGCAGCCCCTCAGATCAGCTCTCCGAGCGAGTGGGCCTGCGAGCGTTGTAGTTTTTTGGAGCGCTCATCGCCTGCTAACAAGGTTTTTGTCTTATCCCCGTTTCTTTGCATCGGATAGACATTAACGCTGACGATGCGTGGCTACTAGTATTTCAACGACCTCGACCGTTGAAGAACGTGCACTGGGCGCTGTGCACGCGTATGCGTGTTTGGCAGCGCGCACGTTTGGCCGGATATAGCGGGAGTTCCTGTACGTCCTCGACTACGAGCTCAACCCCTCCACGAGTGTCTCGACCTCCTCTCTCATCGACCACGACGCCATCATCTCCCTTGTTTACCCTTCACGCTTTCCACCGCTCGCATCATATGGTCTCTTGCGCCGGCCCCCCCTCCTACACCGCGCAAAACCACCACCAGCGCAACACACGAAACCCGCGCCGCACAACTCTCTCACCATCGCATTTAGCGACAGCTCAGACTCGAGCTCTGATGCCTCGACCTCTCCATCCACATCGCCCCTGCCACAGACGCCACACATGGAGATCGAGCACACATTCGTTCCCGCCATCTCGCACTCGCCCAGAGGAGATCGTTCCGTCCGTGCCGCATCCGCATCCGCAGGTCAAAGCAACCGCGGTCGATGCGCACGCGCACGCGTCGCACCACTCGCGCAAGCTCCTCGTCAGCTCTGTCGCTCCCTAAACGCTCGTTCCCGATACCCCATTTCCACCATCACTCTTCGTCTTCGACGTCGCCGATGTCGGCTACCTCGAGTAGCTCGTCAAGACACCGCGGTTTTCTTCCGCCTCGTCAGCATCATCAGTGCGTTGACACGCTGCAAGGCTGCTTCGTACCCGCAACCCGCCGCTCCCACACACCCGGCAATGTTCGCGGCATGAAACCAGCAAAAGACTCTGCCAGCGCGATCGGTGGGAGTCGGACGATGCACAATCTTGCTTCTTCGACATCGGGTCGTGACATCACACGAAAATTGTTTGCATGCATTGACATCTGTAGCACTCATGACATTGTACCCCTACACATCGACTAATTCTCACATAGAGTCGTTCGCAATTCACAATACTGTATTATTACCTTTTCATCTATCACTACTACTGCAACAATGCAATCTTGACTCCATCACATACACACGCGTGCGCGCCTCGCCACGACTGCCAACAACCACAGACGGCTTTCCAAGAGCTTGGTAAGCGCTTACAAATGGGGGGCCGCCGGGCCCGGCGTGCTCGGCCGAGAAAGACCCTCTGACGGCCCCGGGACGGATGGTGTCAGCACACTCTGACGATACCGCCGCTGCCCGCTGCGGCGCCGTCTTCGCACGTCGCCCGGCATCTCTGGCGCAGCGGGCAGCGCAACACAACGTACGAGTCAAGGCGGCCCCCGCCGTGACACGATTGCGCGATGGTCAGATGGCCCGCGATGGGGGGTTTGTTTGTAGCGGATAAGGGGGCTCCGGGGCCCGTTTCCCCGCACCGACCGGCGTCGGACGACGGGTTGCCTCGTATGGTGGCTGTGGCGGGAGATCTTATGGAGTGGAAAACAAAAACCGGCCGTCCGACGCCGATTGGCCCGCTGGGGTGCAAGGGCCTTTTTCCTGAATATCCCTGACACCCTCTCCGCCTTCAGGCCGTAGATTTTTTACCTTGTTTCCGAGTCTCCTGGATATCCGTGGAAATCGGCAAGAGATTCCGTGGGGATCTGAGCGGGTGTTCGGCGGATAGCTACAGAGAACCGTGGGGTAAATGGTCTGAATTGGAACGGACTCGCGGAGAACGGGGCAGGTCGCCGGTTGTAGCGGAGCTCATATCTTTGAGTGCCGCCGCGGGCCATCATAGACGGAGCTTTTCTGGGATTTGAAAACGCAGATGAATGCCGAATGAGACCGAGCCTGAGTCCTCCCGACACTTCCTCGAACATAATGATTCGAATGTGAACACAGGTTGCACTCTTCAGGTGATCAACATAACCTCATGTTACTGTCTACAACTGATCCCCTCTCATTAGATCCGCTCTCACATCTAACAGGTGACCGCGAAAGACAAAGCTGCGCGGCTGCCCCGAGAGAGTTTCGTGGGAAATCTTCCAATGCCCACACGACCTCCTGCTCGTTGCCTCTCGGAAGAAGCTGCGGTCGCATCGGCGCAAACCCCTCATACTCACTCCGCACGGCCGAGCGACGCGACGGCCCTCAAACCATTGAAGCCTGTCGGACCATCATCTCGTTCAACGTTCCGGACAGTCAACCGCATGGCTGCACCCGGGCGCGCGGTTCGCGATGCACGGGCGCGGACCCATACCTCCGTTTGCCGCTGGCGCGTTCCTGTGCCGGCTAAGGCCCGCACTGACTTCATGTAGGTGTCTGTGTGCCCCAAGCCTTGACGCCAAGCTCCTGACCACGGCTCTCGGCGGGAACCTGGCTCTCTCTGCTCTCTTTGCTGCTTGTAATTGCGTTCGGGCCGCGGGGGCGGACTGGGCGTCGACGCGCACAGACGGACGTGTTCAAGTCCTGGGGCCTCCCTCGATTACAGTCCTTTTCAAAAGAATTGGCAGTCGGCGATTGCGTTCCCCTATTTAGTGTTTCACTGTACAAAAGTATTCCCTATCGTGCAGGTAATACGTAATAATATTCCCTTTGTAAAGTAATCGTAACGGTTAGCATCTTATTCAAATCAGGTCACCCATACGAAGCGCGAAGAAGAGTGACACCTCCCTTACCCACTAATCTTGACTATCATATCGTGTAGACTATTACCTCGCACACGAGAATGCCTCTTATGAATATCCTTAATACATGTAGTAAATCACTATGTACTAATGAACTCATGTCAAAGGAGGACAGCTATTGGTGATATTTTACCTCATGTTTGACCAGTTCCTATCGGTACATTAAGTGCTATACATACAGGAAAAACGGGCGCTGTAGATAAAAACAGCCTCAGCAATCAATTATGCGCACCCCGTATCTGACTTCCACTACCACTCTACTGTGTTTTGGGGGTAGATTAGAACGAGTGGATTCCCAATGTCACCCTTACGGCGCGCAGTGACTGATGTAGACCCCGACGATTACCTGAAAAGCGCACTATTTGTACGGAACAAATAAAATGGAGCGCAATTTCGCCGACTGCAAATTCTTTTGAAAAAGGACTGTATCATGCTCGGGAGGCTTGTCATTTCCACACGGCGCGTTCCGTGGGCAGTGTTCACGTGCGAGAAGGAAACCTCTTGGCTGCCTGCGGATCCTTGCCACTTTGGCTTGCAAGTAATCATCGGGCGGCGACGGGTTGAACGAACATACTTCCGAGTCTTCGTCTCGCAATGCTGAATCGCACACATCTAATCCCAACAAGTGATGACGGCATGGGTTACCTTACGCCTGGTCTTGTTGAACTAGGCTTCTAGTCTTCTACTTTTCGCAAAATCGGTAGGAACCTTGCCATGTTCGCTTCGGGCTTTCTGTGTTCTACGGCTGCTCGTTGAAGGAGTTCTGGGCAGTGTTCACGCGCATATATCGACCTCTTGGGGTTCCCCGGCGTGGCTTGCGGTCGATCGCGTGGGCCGACGCGTTGAAGACGCGTTTTTAGGGCGTTTCGCCAGCGCTACCAACACGCACCGCCACGTTCCCTGCTACCGCTTCATCGAAGGCAGCTCTCTGCTCTCCCGACAAGGCTGGTCCTCTTTTTTCAATATCGTCGCCGGCTCCAAGCTCTTGTGGTCGCTCTACACCTGGCCTATCGTTGATCATATCCCGAGCAGGTTTCTCGCGACGGAGTGAACGTTCACCGACGCCCTATGTTCTTTCCCAAGCCAGCCTAATTTCTTCTTTCATTCCGGACCGCTTCCGCACACGGCGCTTCATGTGTAACATGCACATTTATTCGACGACCCAGTGTTCAGACTTGCCGGTTTTCAGCAAGGTCCTTCGCCAAAGCTAGACTGCTACCATTGAACAATGCCCCGCCTTCTGACCCCTTTCATCCAGACAGGCACTTCGGCGTGACAAACCCCTCATAGGCGACAGACGTCTTGGTCGCCCAAGTCATCATACCTAGCTTTTCGGACGCGTTTACCCAAACACACACTCCCGTCATGATTCGAACTTGGTGGTAACAGACGTCGCGGGCGTACAAGAAAAACAGGGCTCTCCGACGGCTTTGCACCTCCCGTTAATGAAAACTACTTCGCCCCTTCACGCGTTCACCCGAACAGACACCCCCGTCATGATTCGACTGAGAGGCGACAGACGTCCTGGTTTGCATCGATCTGCTACCCAGGTCCGAGGGTAGTCAAGTGCAAGCCCTGCATCTCCCAGCACGCGAAATTAGGCTTCTTGCACTCGGTGTCCAAAGTTGGCAAGAGGTCGCCATATCGCACGGTGCAGACCCGCGTAGATGGACTGGTGATTGCCTGACCTGGGACACAATACTGTGAAGGGCGTGTGGAATGCTGAAGGATGTTTCTGTGGTGCACCGTTCGTTGCGCAGTGGGAGGGAAGACGTTGTCCCCGATATTCTCCGCACACCGTACGTCGCCGCGGATTTTATCTTGCGTCCCATTCGTTGATAACGGCATCTTGTAGGATTTCAACGAGCAATCGAATCCATTGACAGGGCCTGCACCCCATTCCAGGCGCGATGTGCACCTTCGCCGTCACGCAAGAGGCCTTTGCTCACGAGTCGGATGGACATATTCATTCGTCAACCACGTTGCGACAAGTTGAACACAACATTGGCTCCGTCGCGTTAGAAGCACCCATTCGGCCAGGCTTTTGGTGTTCAGACTTCTCTATCTCAAGGCGGGCTGTCGCGGTTCACGATACTTCAGTCACTCACAATACTACGGTCTATCTTGCTTTCCATCCGTTCTCACTCGTCGTCGGCCGTGCTTGTAATGACTGAGAAACCATATAAACTCATTCTATGTTTCGGTTTCCAGTCATCGTCGGCCGTGCATACAAGAGCTTGTCAACTCGCGTCCTTCGAAGCGTCGGATATGTGCAGTTCGTGATCGCCCAAGCTCTCAGTCGTCTCCACCAATCCGTCATATGAATTTCTTTCCACGCCGGAGCAGACACCAAATTCTTTCACCGTCCTAGCCGTCTGAAAGATCTGAGTTTCGAATTTCTTTTCTACATTTCTATCGAAGTCTCGTACCTCCATCGGCATGGTAGACTTCCACGACAAGATCGCCAGCTTGCGTGAACATAGGGTTGATGAACTTATATCCTGAGTTCCAAGCCGCCGAAACAATTGACCAGCGAGCGATCTCCTGATCCATTGGCTGATTTCTTGCTCTGCAGCTTTTCATCAAAAATGGGAAGACGATCGAGAGGATCATATGACTTTGGGATCGTATGGATTATTTGGTTTATTGTCGATGACCGCATTCTCTTGCCGGTAACCTCGGATGCTTGTTTTCCTGGAGAACGACACTTTGAAACCTTGGAGGACGAGGTGACGGTGATGAGTAAATGACCATCTCACTTCCCTGGTTCTTCATCCGTAGCGTAGATAAGTATGTGCGCAAACGACGCCGTGTAATAGAATTCCCTCACCTAGTAGTACCACTATATGACATATCCATCCTATGCTGTCCCGTCATGCCAAGAACAATTTGAGAGCCATTCAGGAGACGTTTTGCAGCGGCATCACCCATACAGTATTAAATCGTCCTCGCTGCGTGACAAACAACGAATCGCGAATGTCAACTATGACAACGTCATGCAAGAGTTAAAAGCGATAAGAGCTCACATGTAGCTGAATCCCACTGACTCTCGTATCGTCCACTCGCATGCCCTTCCCGTGAGGATATGATACCTATAATCGCTGACGTACGCCATTTGTCTAGAGTCACTTAGCTGTGAATCCAGAGGTCCACTGTGCTCGTTCCAAGAAGACACCGCTACTCTGTCTCAAAGTCATGAAAGGCATACTAGTTCCGCGAACAATTGCGGTTTTTCTGCGGCAAAGCTGGCAAGGAACATCAAGAATGGGCTGCAGAACAAACCTTTACGGGACAGCCAGACAGTTCCCAGACATGTTCTTCCCGCTGCTTGCATAGCCAGCTCGGGGACCATCCGAGGTTGATGTGTCGTTCAAATGGCCTTCAGAGATACCATATATGACGAGCATCGAAGAGTCGAAGGATCGTCCTTGATTCTGATCAATTTTCTCGACTGTGATGTCCCGTTGGGAGACAACGAAAAGAGAATAATTGATCTTTCGAACCATCTCCTCGCTCGATCTTCGCAATGATTTCTCGGGCACGGATCCTGCCCTGTTCGCACGCTCGAAACGATGGTAGTGTCTTGAAACCACGAATCCAAATGTCGACGGATGACCTCTTTGGTCTCGTCATCCACCTCCCCGTCGAATCCCAAACTGACCAATTTCTGAAAGGCTGGATAGATGGTTGTACAAGACGGGAGCCTATGTTTCTGTGTCTCTGATGAGCTGCATGTGGTACGGGATGTCTGACCTGGACGCACAATCTAAGTCCAGCACCAACTGGTGGACCCAAGGCTACTGTGCCGAATTCGGACAATCCCTCACAATGTGAAGTCCGAGTGTTCCCGCTCAAAGGCTAAATGCCCTTTAAAGTACCGCTTGTGGAGGACCAGTCGTTGTGTCTCGCTTTCGCCAACGGGAGGTTCTACACAATGCAGACAGGTGGGTAGAGCACACGAGCCGTTATCAATGTGACACATACCTGGATTGAGGGTTGCAGTTTGTTCCGCTCTACAAAGTTCCAAGAGAAGTACGATCCTGTTTTCTCGAATGAGACGGACTTTGAAGGGCAGCCGAATGTGGCGGCGAATGTCCCTGCGTCGAATCGCTGAGTCGTCGTTCCCCAAATACTAGTGCGCACGAGATGCTCTACAGAGCGCTCCCGGTAGGGCAAAAAATTTGGCATCAACTTCGCCTAGAGAGATATGCGTTTAGACCTATCGTCCCACATCTGCGACTGCGCTGTATTCGCGAACTGTAGTCACATAGCTAGTGCCAGTGTTTAAATGCGCGGAGCCAGGTGTATCATGAGAAAAAGCATGGGACTGCGCTTTTCGGGTGGAACGTTTCATGGTTGAGTACTTGTATTCACGTTATTTCAAGATTGCGGATGCCTATATATGAATTGAACAATCGCCAGAAGAATTTGAGAAGAATGGTATGTAACACGGGCGAAGGTTACGTCATGTCACACACTGTCACATCCTGTCACACTTTCGCGGGCGGCGTGCGTGGTCGCGCTAGCCTCGTCGCAGTCAGCGTTAACGTCAACGCCCACTTGCATTAGACATTTGAGGGTCAGCATCCCCAGCCCACTAGCTTATGTTGTTTCTTTATGCTTCCAAGTCAAAACTTCTTGGGTGTGCCAAATGATGCACCTACTCGGCGTGTGTTATAGATTAAAAAGCCGCCAGGATCGGTGAAAGGCGCGTCGTACACGCTTCTTAGGATATATGTTTCTACATTTAGCTCGGGGCTGCTACGATTCACAGAAGTACTTCTTCATACCACATATCTATTGGTAAGTGTGCTTGGAAAAACTTTACTGCTACCCATGAGTATCAAAGATGTCAAAAATGTCACTGATTGCTTACTTGACGAGACAGATTTTGCACGATTATACCACGACGAAATGGCACGCAGCAAGGCTTGCGGACTCCAGATTTCAATGAATAGCGGAGCGTGAAAGCGGTGCTCACCGTGAATGAGGCTACCGCACCTCCAACACCCCAACCTCAGATCACGACTACGACTACGACTACGACTACGACCACAAGTGTTCCAATTAACATTCAAAAATTGTTGCTATGCCCAGGGGGTAAACGCGGTCGGCAGGCTGTCGACATCACTCTTCGTTTGGCCTCCCCTCTGCTCGACCCGTCGCGGAAAGCGCCCTCGAAACTTGCCCCGCTGCCCGGCTTGGGCCTCGTTGCGAAAGGGCTCAACAAGGTGGTCGAGCGCATCAACGTCAGCTGTCTCTATCCACTCCCATGATCGCGAGACTTATAAAAACGATCACCATAGGATACCAGAGAAAACAGCGAGACTTTGAGCGCATTCATGCAAAAAAGCACATGAACTGGTCGAGATTATTGACGCCATGATGAGCCCAGGTACAATCGACGATCCAGGAGTCAGGTGCGGAGCTCGCGAAAGAGAGCTTTGCTGGGTCCCCTGGTGCTTCAAACTCGGATGAAAACGCTCATTGAGTACTTTTTCCGCTCAGCTACTGTGTCCATATCTCTGAAATGCCGATTTCACTTGGGTATAGATCTGTCAATGAGCTCGAAGCTCACGCTTCAAAGCTTAAAGGGGGGCCTGGATGGTCTGGAGCACTCAAAGGATTCATGTACGCTACATACAAAACAAATCAAGGCTGAGAAAACATGTCATCAGAGAGCTAGCGGATGCAGTAGATAGGTTCAAGGTACGCACCCATCCCATGCCAGGGACTCACATCGCGTAATTCAATGACGGTCGTATTCAGTTTAGCGGTCAAAAATGACAATCGAAAACACGGTAGACGAAGTCATGCGCGAAGCGAAGGTACGCATCTCGATATTGTTAATACTTCATTACCAGTCTAAGCCATGTCTTCTACACACAATCCCAGAACATGAAACTCGCAGGTAAGGATCAAAAACTTCTTCCTTAAATCTTCCTTTTCTTGACACGATTTTGGTTTGAACGATCAGAGGAATTACGGGGTCTTGATGGGGATTCGATACGGCTGATGCAGGCTACCGCGCGGTGAGCGAGCTGAAGAGCGAGTTCATGGAAGGTACTCGTGAAGAGCTCTTCAAGGAACTGGATTCTTGGATATCTGGCAAGTTTCCACAAGGACGATCCCAAGCCATTTTACTTTATTAGCGGCGGAGCCGGTATAGGAAAGTCCTCAATTGCATACCAGCTCTGCCAACGTCTCAATCAATCGAAAAAAAGCCGCTCTCGCCGGTTCATTCTTCTTTGTCCGCGGCCTCGGGAGCGACCTTGCATCGGCCCGCCTCTTCTTCCCAACACTCGCTTCGTCCAGCTCGCTCTCTTCCCATGCGCAGTTCCGTCCTCACATCATCAATGGTGTAAGGCAATATCGGCAACAGGGCGATGAACAGCAGATATCATTCGCGATCCATGAACTTCTCTACAATCCTCTTCTTGCCGCTTCCAAGTCTTTGCCCATCGATAAACCGCTTATTCTTGTTGTGGATGGCCTCGACGAATGTGCCCAACGAGACCTCGTTCCTGCACTTCTGCAAGGCCTGCTGCTATCTCTCGTTCATCATAAGCTTCGGTTGGCTACGGATTTTTCTTGCTTCCAGACCCGAAATTCACATCACTACCAGTCTAGTCACGGTCACGATCTAGTCTATCATCGTAGGGCTGAATGATACGATAGAGAACTGGTCTGGCGACGTGGAAATATACCTCCGACAGACCATACCGAAGATCAAACCGTACGACGAATACGTTCGCCGAACATCCAGAAGACCTCATCCTGGTCCTCCACGGCTCTCGTCTGCGCGGCTCGCGGCCTCTTCATTTTCGCTAAGATCTCTGTGCGTGCGTTTCTTGAGACGTACAGCGACTTTCCGGGCAGGAGCAATTTCGGCCTGTTATTAGGCCGAGATCCTAGAGTTCAGGATCCGACTGATTCCCCCTTGGATAAACTATACCTCCAAGTGCTGGAATCTGCGTTTTCCTCGGCGGAGCTGGAGGCCGCCAGTGAGGCACGTCGTGAAAGATTGCACCTAATTCTGGATACAATCGTTCTATGGGGAAAACGGCACATCCAACGACCTCAAAGTCAGCACGATTGCGGCCCTGTTCAGTCACCAAAGATCGTTCGAGGACGTCACCCGTATGTTTGACAGTCTACGATCCATTCCCCTCATCGATGATCAAGGGTTCATTAAACCCATTCACGCCTCTGTTCGTGAATTTCTTCAGGACAGGAACAGGTGCAAAAATCCCCTCTACTGCGTGGATGTGGCTGCGGGCCATGCTCGGATTGCGAGCGCGCTATTTTGCAGCCTGCAGCCTGCAGCATGTGTCGGCGATCAGGGCACATCCTTGTCCCCAGCCTGAATGGCCTACACTGTGTTGCGTCATACATCCTTCACAACTGGTGGGGTCCACCTGGAAGGTTCGACTTATAGTACAGAACTAGAGAGGCGGCTAAAGAACTTTCTTGGACAATCCTGTGTTCGCCAATCTCCTCGTTGACAATCCCGAGCTTTCGGTAGCTAGAGAAATTCGGGGTACCCGTCGAGGGCGCGTCAAGTAGCTGGCGTCGTTTGCAAGAATGTGGGCTGTCAGTCTGTTCTTGAAGAAGGTGCGTTTTGCTCGCTAGACCTCGAACAAACAGTAATGTAAATGTTTACAACAGGGTACACCCTCGATCAGCGTCGATGTGGATTATTTAATCGACGGTCATTACAAACTATGTGTGTCAATTTTCATGGCAAGCCTAAGCTGTGGTGGCAGGCTAAGAAGTGACGAGGAACAGCCGTTGCTGGATGTCCCGCTGTCTCTCATCACGGTAGATCGATTTTTGACATACGACAGCCACGTTCAGACGTATGAAGATGTCCACATCACGGAATATACCTTGCAAGGATATCCGAGACTACGACTAGAATGGCCATTTATCGGAGGCTGTCTCAGACAATAGAGCATGAAAAACCCTCGAAAGACTATGGTATTACTAGCGTTAGTACTCATTTAGCACTAGGATATTTACTGCCCCAATCTATGAAATTGTCCTATTCATAATGTTGCAAGTAAAGCTGTGTAACGGAGTCCTCTCACTCATTCAGAATCGGAGAAATCGATACGAGTGGTTTAGATAGTAAACCACGAGTGCACCCTCGACCCACTTGAACCCTCGCCACATGTTATACTTGGTCGTTGCTACGCTGAGCGTTAAAACCTGTTTATTTATATAGAGCACAAGGATCCACAGTTGTGTGCACAATCCCTCGAACCAACTTTTGATGAATAGTTGCGATAGCACTGATTACTAGAGTTTCCGATTTCAACTCATGGGAAATCTATCCTCTAGCGGCAGATTGCAGACATCATCTTCCGGTAATCGAAGCACACTCGAATCCAAAAGCCTTCGCGATGGATTTCTGACCTACCGATGGGAGAATGTCATGTCATGATGAACTGGCTTTATACATAAGCCACGCGGGCCCGTCAAGAGGAAACTACAGCATAAAAGGAGCTGTGTCCTGAGATTTGGATGCACCCTCTTGTCACCTTCTCAGAATACCTACTCTACATTTGCACAATTGAGCCTTTGGAAGCGTCCCCCTGCAAGAGCCACACCACGAAGCTCGGCCGTCATCGCCCACTTGCACCTCTCTCGGGTCTCTCCATGTCTCACCCATTCAGGCTCGGTGCAATGAGCATCGGCGACAAAGTGGGAGTCGTTGGGTATGGGCGCGATGAAACAAGGAAAGCAGCTTCAAGCTGCTTGATGCGTACTACGAGGCTGGAGGCAATTTCATTGACACTGCTAACAGCTAGTGAGTTTGTAAGTTGAGCGACAGACATATGTATACTCACGAGTGTACAGTCAAGATGAATCATCAGAAGAGTTTATAGGGCGAGTGGACAAAAAAAAAAAAAAAAATGGAACAGCGCGGTAATCGCGACCAGTTGGTCATTGCCACCAAGGTAGAGCTCGAGTGATATTGTATACGCAATATTTCATGTCCAAATAAACTGACCATCAGTATACACGACCAACTATAAACGTGGAGAGGACTTACCACAGAAAACTCAATTTACTGGCAACAATATGAAATCTCTGCACAACTCCGTAAAGGCCTCGCTCAAGAAGCTGCGAACCGACTACATCGACATCTTTTATGTGTGCACTGGTGGGACTACACTTGCGGCGTTGAAGAAGTCATGAACGGTCTGCATAACCTCGTCACTCAGGGCAAGGTGCTCTACCTTGGCATCTCGGACACACCAGCGTGGATCGTATCCAAGGCCAACACATACGCGCGACTCACTGGCAAAACACCATTCGTGATTTATCAGGGGCATGGAGTATCATGCAGCGCGACTTTGAGCGAGACATTCTCCCCATGGCGCTCGCCGAAGGTATGTCACTAACCCCCATTATAATACGTCTCCAGAAAACTTACCAACGACAGGAATGGCCCTCGCTTCCGTGGAACGTCCTCGCGGCTGGGAGAATTCGCACGGACGCAGAGGAGCAGCGGCGCATCGACTCGGGCGAGGGAGGTCGCTCTACATTTGCCGACTGGCGCCGCAGCGAGCAGGAGCGCAAGGTGTGTCTTGAGCTCGAGAAGATCGCCGAGTCGATCGGCGCAAAGAGCATCACCTCCGTAAGTTATGTCGAAACACTCGTCGGACTGTTGTGAATATTAATGCCAAGGTCACGTCTAACAGTTGCTATCGCGTACCTGATGCAGAAAGCTCCGTATGTGTTCCCCATAATTGGGGGCCGTAAGGTCGAGCACCTATACCAGAACCTCGAGGCTCTCGAGCTGTCTCTGAGCGTGGAGCAAATCAAAGCTCTCGACGATATCGTACCGTTCAACAAGGGCTTTCCGTTCGGTTTTGTACGTGTTTTACGTATCCACACACTGTGTCTAAAACTTACTGCTCTCACGCCTATAGGGTGACGGATCCGACTACAACCACCTCTTCAAGTCTGCCGGGCATTTCGATATGTGGCCACCCCGGGAGGCCATTTCGTCCTTCGAAGTAGTAGCCATAAATGCCACAACCCAATGTATTTGTATCGCCCGTTCCTGTCATTTGCTTCGATCAATTCTCAAAAGAGGGGACTGAGATGTTCACCGCGCGAAGTCGGAGTGTGTTCAAGGAAGAGTTTACTAGGACTGCGGCGAGCCTTCGAATCGCGATGTTGCGGGCTTTAGAGATCATAATATCTATTATGGAGCCCCTATCAACGCCTGGTGGTCTAGGGGTATGATTCCTTCTTAGGGCGTTTTGCTTAACTGGAGGAGGTCCCGGGTTCAAATCCCGGCTAGGCCCGTTTCTTTTTGTTTTATTTTCCACCACCGGACGAATGCCAGTTAAACTGTTTACGGCGGCTCTCCAATACACTGCTCGTTGAATTCTGGTTGTTCATTGTATTTGCGAATACGACAGAAAAGAACAACCACTCGCAATAGCAGATGGTAAAACTTCCTCCTCAATTCGCATGGTCTCCGCCACCGAGATGACTTCCTTCGCGAGGTATGCGTATGCATAACTTGAATCTTTTTTTTACTAGTCGTATCTTCGGTAGACGGATCATGTTGGTGGCATTTACATGCGAATGAGTATTGCTACAAAGAATTAATTAAAATGTGCAGCTCGCGAGCCGCAAAGGGCTAAGTTACTTGCGACTCGCGAGTTGACTTTCTCTGACATAAATTTGACTCTGATATTTCTTTAGTCTGTCGAATTTGAGAGACAATTATACACGCCCTTCACGTTGACGAACTTGGACGGTTGCCATTTCTGTATCGAAGGTGGCGGTCGTCAGGCGGTGATGATTTTTCCTAAGCGGCGGCCCGTGCTCCGTGATGAAACAAGCGGCGCAAAGAGCCCTCTCGGCCTCAGGAGGCTTGGTGACTTTGGCGGTGAGCTGGCAGAATGGCAAGTCTTGGACCGCATCGAAATTGACTTTTCTGGCTGCAGGCGACGTGAAAGAGAGCAGCAGGAAGGTAGCGAGAGCATAGGTATAGGAGAGAGCTGGGCAGAGCTGGCAACGACCGAGCCGGGCATCACACGCGGTGACATCGCTACCATAATTGGGAAAAAACTTAGCCGGGCGGCCCCCGTATTTGAAGCGCGCCGTTGGGCACCCCAAAACCATCTTGCTCCTTGTCTTCAACGTCGTCGTTGGCCTTCTCCCTCCCCCTCCTCTTCACATCTAATTCTCGTATAATTCCGTGGACAATGTCCCGCGTCGCTCTTTCCTCCCTTATGGCCTTCGCCGCCGTTGCGGTTGCCCAGTCTTCTTTCGACCCTACCGGCACTGAGCCTCTTACCGACAAGCATTTCTCATACCCAACCGGCATCGTACGTGGCATAGCCTAGCCCGTAAGCGAGTCGTCTTTTCTAACACTGTCATTTCCAGCCATACCAAGTCGACCCCAACCAAGGAACCCGTGGTGCCCAGAGTGGTTACAACATCTGTAACTCGACGACCGAGGGCCAGTCGTCGATGTGCCAGACTGGTTTCATCAACCATGTCGACGGTATGTAGTCTCCCTTTGAGCACGCGCTGTGTTATTGATTCTGGCTTAGACTGGTGTGTCTGGGCTCCCCCCACTGGCCCCACCACCATCGGTGATTCCGAGGGTGAGGAGGTCGCGTGGTGCACGAAGCCCGGCAGGGGCACGCGTCTCATCCCCGAGGGTGCCATCACCGGTGTCCCAGTTCTTGCGTGCACCCATCGTGACCTCGAGGTCATTGCGTTCCTCGACCAGACCAAGCTCAACCTGACCCCCGACGACTTCGGTGGTGAGCTCGACCCCCACGGTGCTGACCTCGTATGTCTTTGAGGTTGTTTCTTAACGATCATTTCCTAATGAGAAAACACAGCGTGGTAACCCTCTTGGAGGTCTCCTCTTCTCCAACAACCTCCCCATGAGTGGCTCCGGTGATAACAACACCTTCGTCCAGGTTGAGGAATGGCACAAGTATGTTCATCGCACCCGCTTTGGGAATGCATCTAACGGTTTCGTGCAGCTTCATCGGCTCGAACCTGTCTTGCTTCAAGGCTTGCGACCCCAAGGACCCTGATGCTGGTCGTTACTGCTACAACCGTCTCGACCGTGTCGGTATCCCTTACGTCTGCCCCAACCAGGCCAAGAACGGCGTCTTCGAAGTTTGCGAACTCCGAGAACCAGTACTTCGTTGGCGAGTATACCTCGGACGGCCAGACCGTTACCTACACTCAGCCCCCCGAATCGCTCGGGGCCCCATCACCTCTATCCCCTTCACCGCGCCTATCCCCTCGTCGTCGAACTGCGTGACCTACCAGTCGTCTGACCTCTTCGCTGCCCTCGCCACCGTTGGCGTTTCGGGCTCGCAGGCCGCCCCCACCGCCCTCTGCGACTGCCTCCGGCAAGAGCGGTTCTGCCTCGGGCTCTGCAACCCGCACCGGCAGCAGCGCGTCTGCGTCTGCCACCGGTGGCTCCACCCAGAACAGCGGCGCGGGTGCCATCGAGACTTCGGTCTTTGCGACCGTTGCCGGCGTCTTCTTCTCTGTCATGTTCTTTGCATAGACTCTTCAGACACTTGACATTGTCTCTTTCACATCATCATCATCATGGACGGTACTCGTTAATACATTACAACCTGGATGTGGCTCGAAGCCGTGTGCAGATACTGGACCTTTATTGAACTCAACATCATGAGCACTTTGTCCCCACGGATGCTACATCCACACATGTAGTACACGCCCTACATACCATGATTTTACACGCTTTGTTTGGATCCTTGACGCGTCACTGGGAGAGATCATGCTTGCGACGTGAAGGTGAGAGCGTTCAGACATGTTTCCGCTATCTGGATGAGTAACGAGTTGCGGTCGCCGTCCCTGAGAAATTAGAATCGTTGCGGTGAAGATATATATATATGTCGAATTGTCGAATGCAATTCCGAAACATGTCGATAGGCAACCATTGGACTTCGGTGAATCTGAAGCCGTTGTGTATGTAGATGCGCGTGTAAATTGGTCTTTCGTTGACCAGGCACACCGCCTCCGCGCGGTCGCGGACGACGCGTTTCCTCGCACAAGCGCAGCAGTTACTGATAACTTCAAAAAGCCTATAAGTACAGAGCGACGTCTCGTCGACTCCTGTCTCCCTCTGTCTGCGGTCGATGTGTCGTACGCCACCTTCAGCAATTTCTCGTAGTCGAACTAGTGTCTCACCGCCAGTGTGTCCTCAGTCTCGGACGTTAAATTTAGCTCGACTCTCGGGAAGGGACTGATGCCTCAATATTGTGGCAGAGGTAGGTGAGCCCCATGATGGCTCCACAGGTGTCCCGGATGTGTGAATCGAGGGCATACGAAGGCGTAGTGCATCTCGATTCACGGATAAGTCTGTGGTGTATCGAGCTAAGGAACTTAAGATCTGGTCAGCCTTGACATCTTTCCGGATCACATGCGGCTTTACTGATATATCCCCATACCTTTTTAGTGGCGTTTATCCTATTCAGAAGAGAAAGATAGATATGCCCTACCTATGAGTATGCCGCATACGAATAGTGCGGTGCCGCCGCTGGGTTATCGGGCGTTTCATGGCAACCAACGTCGGTGTTGGATGTGACATATGCACATGCCTCCTGGTCACTGGTCTCATCATCACCCTGCAAGCATCATCGCGACAATCCGGACAGTTGGCGGATGCAGTGGAGACGAGCATGAGGTGCCGAAGCGCTTTGAACAGACCCGATATTAAGTGTATATTTGGGGTTCAGGACGCGATTTGACGTACCAGGTGAGCAGAAGTGGACATTCGTACTCGCCCTGCATTTTTAGAAGGTGCAGACAATGGTAAATATTAGGTATGCGTCGCTTTCAAGAAGAATGTGGCGGGTACAGATCCTGTCACGCTCAGGCGGGCGACGGCGATAGTGACAGATCGTGACTTGTTTGATTGTCTCGGGCGTCACAGCGTGTTACGGGGTGTGGCCTGTCACGCGGTTTCCATCTTTGAACAAAACGGCGGCTGGTCAGCCCAACAGATTCGTCTTTCTTCTCGCCACCATCCTCGTCGACCTTCGCTCTTTATTTGTACATTCATTTATACCCGACGCTCACAAAGCACCATGTCTTCAGGACATTCTGACCCCGCCGTGCGGGCGCGTCGACACCGGCAGCACATGGCTCGCTTGTCGCCCTCTGGCAACGAAAAGCTACCGGCAGGCCTTTTCAACGAGCCTCGCGCGGGCTGCTTGACGGGCTTATTCCAGGCGGTGTGGAGGATGCAGGGGCCGCTGTGCCCTCAGGCTTTACAGAGAGTGTCGACACGATCGTCAGGACCATCCCACTCTTAGGCACTCGCACAACTCTCGTCACGCATACCGTGCACATTCCCACCTCAGCGGTCGTGTGTCATTCCCAGTATCAAGCCGCTACCCGTTACACCTACCCCGGCAAGCAGCGCGTCGGTTCCGACACAGACGCAATCCTCACAAAGTTCATCCAGCAGCAGCTCGTCCAGCTCCAGTTCCTCCTCCACATCTAGCAGCTCTTCCTCCAGCTCTTCCAGCTCCAGCACCGCCTCCAGCGTGAGCGCGAGCAGCAATTCAGCGAGCAGCATCGCCCCCACTCCTTCTGCGTCCCTCACTGCTTCTGCCGCAGATAACTCGCCACGAACTCTGCTGGAATCAAAAAAAGCCACTTTACCAGCTCGGTCACGAGTACTGTTACCGCCGATGCCTCTTCTCCCACAGGTGCATCGGCCGCGAGCGTTGGTACCACGAGCAAGGGCCTCTCTGGAGGAGCCATTGGAGCCATAGTTGCCGTCTCTCTCGTTGCCGGCGCTATCTCATCATCGTGTTCCTTGTGCGCAAGATCTTCCTGCGCAAAGCACGCGAAGAACCGCCGCAACACGTTTGTCTGGCCCCAGCCCCGACTTTACAAGCGAGCACGACCGCTCGAAACGACATCTCACGAGAAGATGTACCTCCGCACCGACCGACGGTCTATCCCCCGCCGCTCCCCGAGAAGCCGATGAGCACCCCACCGCGCACGCCCCGGTACTCGCGCCCCCGCCCATGTCCTACAACAGCCCCGTCGCCCCGCCCGTCATGTCCCCCGCAGCAGCCATGTCCCCCGGCGGCGGCGCGGTCTCGCTCGCGCCCGCAGGCATCATCTACGCTGTACGTGCGCTGCACCTACATCCCGAACCCATGCCCGACGAGCTCTCGATCACCGTCGGCGAGATGGTGCAGCTCGTGAGCGAGTTCGACGGACGGCTGGGCGGTCTGCGGTCAACGCGCACTAACGAGCGCCTTTGGGCCGTCGTGCCCCTTTCGAGTGCCTCGGCACCGCGGACAAACTGCGCCCGCCCCGCCAGCCCGGCCAGTACCTCGGCCAGGGCACCGGCGACTGGCGCATGTCCCACGCCGCGCGAGCAGCCTCCACGGTGCGCAGCTGTGCGCTTACTAGCTGTCGCCCCTGGACCCGCCCCCACTGGTACGCCCCGTCGCACTGTGCGCGCGGCAGCCGAACTGACCGTCGCTGCAGAACCCTGTGTGACTTCATATATCGTTGATCGTGGCATCGTGATTCCTTGTTCCAGCCTGTACCCGTATCGCGCTGTGTTGTCCTCGCGAGCGAGTTCAATATTCCCCCACACGTCGCGTTGTTGTACCCTTATACCCCCTTCACTTTTTTTTATCTCCTCTTGTCTAGTCTCCCCTTTTATTTGCCTATGGCCCATCCTATCCTTGTGCGTTTCTACAGTCACCAGTGATGGTTAGAATATGGAGGAACGTAAAACACTAGCTATGCTGCTTATGTCTGTCAAGGCAGACTCGTGCTGCGAATATAAGCGGTCGGGTTGTCTTCATCGCGTAATGGCCCTGCGAGCTGATACAGACTTGATCTCCCGACAAATCTCTCTGGGTGAGCATTCGGTCCCCAGGGATAGCCGATACGATACTACGGCTTACGAGTCGCACATATTGTGATAACGCCGGTATCCATATTTCTCACCACACATAATAGTCCGTTTGCAAAAGACACAGAGATTGAACATATGCGCGGAACGTGGCGGAGACCTTATGAAAGTCAACGTTCAATACTCGCTGCTACGTATGACGCAAACATCTAACGCGAAAACAGATCTGTACCGTGGCAGATTTCAGCTCTGTTAATTCGGAACAGACAATCAAGCTCACGACGTAATTCTCTAACCAGAGATTATACACGAAAAGTGCGTATAAATAGAGGGCGGTGGGCGGTGTTGGAACAGCAAACTTTGTGCAGAAGCATTTCAGGACTGCGTGGGCGGAGCAAAGCGCACAGCTCATTTTCGTTATTCGAAAGCAACGATTGTAAGTTTTCAGATACGCCAACGTATCCTCACTCACAAAGATAGACCTTTGGCATTTTCGGCATTTCACACAGATGAGGCTTTTGGCATCATTTTTTTTTTTTGGTTTTTTTATAAACCAGCGTCCCAAGTTTCAACTTTTTTACATTAGCAAGCACAGTCCCAAAACACGCGGCGCACGCGTGCGATAATAATGTACACTCCCTATCGAACAACAAAGCACATTACGCCACAGCTCACGGATGGGTCCCGCGGGTAGTGGTATACTTTTCGGCAGATCTGCACACGCAAAGCCGAGTCCTGCGCCACACGGCGAGCGCGTCTGGCGCGCCGTCTCAGGTATCTCTAATGGAGGTATGTCGAAGTGCAGCGGCCAGAGGAAGGGTGAGGTCTCGCACGGAGAGCAGGGCGTCGGTCGCGTGTAGGCGAGGTGGAGGACGAGGTGGCGACGGTAGGGGTGGTGAGTGTGGGGATGTCAGAGGGAATCGGTCGTGATGTGGATACGGTGTGGATAGATTGAGTGGGTGTAGTGTCTTGTTCATCCACGTCCGGTGTGATGTGGACCGTTACGGTCGCAGTAGCAGTGGCGGTTTGTTGTAGAGCGTAGACTGTAGTTGTTATTGTTTCCGGTTCTGGGGCTTCAGTAGGAAGAAGCGATAACGAAGAATAGTTTGCCAGAGCTCTTGTGTTGTAGCATCTAGTCTTGAAGATGTCGCTAGGTAGGAAACGAGGAGGAACATGCACGCGCTGGTTGCCAACAAGCTGTACAAGGATCCACCAGATACCAACGCAGCCCTTGATACGCGAGGCTTCGAAGCTGAGTTGGAAAGAGGTATGGTGTAACCGTGAGACTGAGCTCTGGAAAGAAATGCCTCCTCGAGATTGAGTCGGACAAGCCCGAAGGCCTTCCGGAACATCTTCTTCAACCAGGTTCGCCTCCGTTTCGACGATTATACCTGCCGTAGTCAAAATCAGCCTTCGCAGAAACACTATGACGACACGGAGACTGCACCTTTGTGAGATGGTATTTCCACTATCAGTTTCGTGACCGGATACAGGAACGTGGGTAAGAGTACGTCCAGTACACCATCCGATCCCTTCTCCTCGATCGAGACGGAATACACAATCTCAACCATACCCCCCTCGTCACCCGACTGAACCCGCACCGACGTGGGTGCTGGCTCCGGAGGCACCGCATCGCCATTAAGTGGGAAAACCAAGCGCGTTCTCCTTGCCTGTTGCCTCCTCCAGCACACTCGACTCAAAGCGCACTGGCATCCTTGTCTACGAACGCGCTTCGCACCTAGTATCTGTGGGCATGGATGTCCGTGTTTTCTTCAGGCGGGGCGGCCGGGCGAAGGAAAAACACTCGAGCCACTCTAGGAGCCCGTGTCGATGGGGTTCGAGACAGGTCGCACAGTTCGACTGCGTAGCCTGTCGGCCGGCTTCCTTTTCTTTGTTCAGGGCTGAGGCGCCCGTCGCAGTGACATCCGCAATCGCGAGGATCTCTGCACGACGGCAAGCCGCCGCGGTTCTCGCCAGAAAGGCCTGGCGCATGGAAGCCGACGGAGAGAGGTGCACGGTGGGAAGGTACCCACATCGGATGTTGCGTGGTTCCGACTTGGTGTGCGGCGGCACGCTCGTGTCGCGACGTCCTTGGGGCGCGCTTCGTGCGCTGAGAGTAGGAGTATAAGACAATGGGACGTGAGGTATCCGCACCGTCGCGACTCTGGCACCGTCGACGGCCGCATTGAGTTCTTCCCGCCAGGTTGGACAACTGTCTTGCGAGATTGGGGGTCAGAACTTTCGCCCTTCTGTGTTTGTAGATGTCCCAACGAGGCCTCGCTAAGCTCGTTGCGAACAATCGGTGGACCGGTCTCCTTCTCGGCAAACAGTACGCGGAATTGAGGAGTACAACGGTTTCGGGTTCGCACTATCGCTGTCCGAAAGCAGAATAGCCCGGGTGCAGTGCTGTGGCAAGAATAGGCGGAAAGGCTTAACAGTGCTGGGGTGCACAATGAACAGTCCCCCCGAGTGACCGTGAAGGGTGATACGGAGCACTTTTCTTATGATGGCCATGATCCGTCGTTTCATTCGGTTGAGATGAATGGACAGCAGCGGACCTTAGGGGCCCCCGACGCGTCCTCTCGATCTCACCGTCAGACGTCCTCACTCGATCGACTGCCCGGCATCCAACACAGACGATGCGCACAGAGTCACGCTGCCGCTCACTGTGCCCTCGAGGGAAGCGCTAGCCACAGGACGGCGATCCTTGTGTGTGCACGCATAAAGGCGTATTCACCTATTGAAACGGCTCCTTCGCGATCCTTCTGAGAACGAACCGTCCACGCTAGTCTTCGAAGGAAGAGGCCACGTATACCGTAGATAGGGCCCAGCGCAACCTCGGTGCTCGGCCCCACGGTTGTTCCCTCTCGCACCCGGCTGTTGTTGATTCGCATGCGCTTTGCCGTTTGGAGTCTGAGGGTGCGAGAGGTATAGCATGTCCCGAGGCGAGCTCTTCTTAGGGGTGGCGCTGGGAGGAGGTCCAACAGCAAAGCCCGTAAAACCAACGGCACCATTAACCTGCCAACTTCTGTTCTTCGCCGGGGGCCCAAGTAACCTCGCAGTCTCCCGCGTCGAGGACTGGTCCAGCGGGTCCAGCATGCCAAGCATGGTAAAGCGACCGACCCCGGGGAAACAAATGCCCTTGCATGTGCCCGTATACTCCAACTTCATGACAATCCCCCTCGTCGTCGTCAAGCCCACCGCGAAAACTCCCCTACGCCTTCACCTTTCCCAGCACTCTGCTCCTGCAGCGGTGTCATGTCCATAGTGCCCTCAGACTTCTGTTGATTCCAACCGACAACGCCTCCCTTCACCATCGATCGGTTCTCATTAACTGTCTCCCATTCCATTCGCATAGTGCCTGGCCCAACGGACACGCAATTCAATTAGTGCAGGAGAACAAGGGCATTTACACTTGCATGGACGGTATCCGTGTCAGCCTGTAACAGTGCGTTGCTTGAAGGACTCGCTTCAGAATTGTCGTCGTTCTGCAAAATTTGACGCAGTTGCGCGAGGCGGGCTACGCTTGATGCACCAGTGAGACAGGAGGAATCCGACAAGATATCGCAGTCTGATCCGCCTTCAGTGGGGACGACAATCGACGAACCACAGAGCCATCGTCTGTGCCAAGTGGAGACTCACGGTGGGTGGGCAGAATTTGAGTCAGCAGCGTGTCTCTATGATACGACAGGGCGGCGGCACAGGGCACATAGATAGCTAAGCAAGGCAGTCTACTCGCACGTTACATGCGAAAAACCGTGCTATATGCGCACTTACGATGTAATGGATAAATCGGCGGCATCTCGCTATGAAAGGGAGCCACATTGTCAATAACCGAAATAACATGAGACTCCGAGGATTAGTGGTACGGCTCTCCGTCCCCGTGTATCGTAGTCGTCCATATCTCCGCGTTCGGAAAATAAGGACAGGCGGGGACCACCCTCCCACATTGGGAAGAAATATAGCCGACTTGATACTGCGCTTCCATCGCAATGCGACCAGCAGATCGATCCTCACACGCGGAATGGTTAGACTTGAACCTAAGTGATGGGCGACGATGGGACGCCGAACAGAGACATATAGCAGTCCTTGTTTCGCAGCAGGGTAGGCCCGATGCGACGCGGGGGGCCTTCTCGATGAAGGGGAGCGAGGTCGAGGATGGAATAGTTTTGTATGGGGCTCCCTCCTGGTGTCCCAAAGGGTGCACTTGAGTGGGCTAAGGACCGTTCAAACGTTGCCCCTCTAACTATCCGAATAAATTTAGTATGATGCATTTGTGTTTGATATAGTCGAGGAGGAATAGGAAAATTTGGCCGGGCTGAGATGCTCCCATGCCTAACAACGTGCGTGTGCGTAGGGTTTTGGAATAGAATTAATCCTCCATGTCCTCCAACTTTTCGCGTAGAATTATCCAGATAAACTGTCATGTCGCGAAAAGCCAGCTTTGCATATCAGGTGGTATACGCGACCCAGACTCGGTCTGAAACGACCCCGGGGTGACATGAAGCTCACCAGGGTCAAGAGTGGGACGAACCGACCAGCTTGAGTTGCAGGACATATCCGGGGGAAATAAGACAAATCTGTGACGAACAACTCCGGGCGCTTCGGAAGTCAATGCCAAAATGCGTTGAGGTGCAGAGCCATGGGAACACTGTACCCCACTAAGAAACATTCACGGTATTGACGCCGTGCCGTCCGTGCTGTCTTCCATTGCACGCATTATCGGTTCAATCTTTTCTCTCTCCACAAGACCTGGCAGTTTGACTATGTTGGACCTGCTGCTGACCCCACTCGGAACGGCGCCGGTATGAGAGGGGGATCTCGGAGGGACTTATGATACCCCTCGCAATAGAACGCGTCGAACGCCGGTCCATTCCCTGTCGTGATTCCTCGCTACACGGGATTTATGTCTGAGTAGGGCGAGATCCCTCGAGATGAAAGGACAGCAAGATGTTACAGAACGCCGTGAAGATAAAGATTATCTTCGAGGCCGAAGGCCGATGCTTTGGGGAGTCTGCCGGCGCGAGCGTATGGTTGCTTGGTTAAACGGGACAAGCACTATTGTTCATCGAAGTTTTGGGGTCGCGCGACCTCGTCACGGCGAGCGGCTCGTAGAAACTATCGGGCGCTGGTGGCGGGGTCGTCGGCTGGGGACGACGTCGCAGGTGTGCGCGGGACGCCGGGGGGGGAAGGTGCCGTGAATGTCTATACGGTACGAAACGGAGCGTGGGGCGCTGTGGGCCGGTCGTGACGCTGATCGGTAGATCCGGCGCACACTACAGGATTCGGACGCGTGCCGAGTTGTTTGGCCCTCCCACATTTTTGTATTGCAAAGGTTTCCGGTCAACTTTGATTTTCGTTTCGCTGCTGTGAAAAGTACGTGGCCGAGGCGGTGCGCTATAACACGGGACGGCGTGCTTCTGGGTCTTGATGCCGAGATAGCACGCCACCATGCATGCCTGGCCCATACGGCGCAGCAGACGACGCCAGGGAATCAAACAGGATTCTAATATGTCGGACTCCCATGCTCACCCTTAACCTACACACCACGAGCTCATCGTTGACCGTGTGCCCATTTTCACCTTGCCCCATGTTTCACGTCCTACGGTTTAGAACATCGAGGCCTACCGTGCAGCATGTCGAGGAGGTTGTCATCAAACCTGTTTTCCCAAGGCATTCGCCCCAGCAGATGCCATCAGCATGAAGCAATGTCTAACTCGAACGCCTCCAGCTCGGAGGACGTCCAAGCACGCTGTTTGGCCTCAGTCCGCTGCCTGCAGCGCTACTTCCTGAGATCAAGCTGAAACCGACCTATCGGTCAATTTGGAAGGTGCCAAGCCACCACCTCCTCCGCCACCACCGCCTGGGGGAACCCAGTCCTCTCGTTCTTCGAGAGATCGTCAGATTGGGTCGGCGAACATCCATGGAAAGAAAAGAAAGAAAAAAAGAAAACTGCAGGAGCTGGGAATTGGCCTCGGTAGGTGTTGGAGTGCTGGTGGGATATGGTGGCATGCGCTTACGCCACGCAGTGTCATTCAGAACAAGGAGATACAGAACTCGCGCTGCAGCCCACGACGGCTGAGCGGAGAGGCAAGTGTGGTCGGTACGCGTAAGTATGATTCATCTGCCCGAGATGGATAGCTCATATCGTGATTGTGTCATAGTCCGTGCTGGGCGGTGATATACACCGTACGGCCTGGCACTCGTCCAGGACTTGGAAAAGAATGGATACATTGTGATAGTCAGCGTAGCTACTCAGAAGCCGTGGAGGGAGGTCGAACGACAACAATCGCATGGCTATGGTGCGGGCAATTGTGCTCGATCCGAACGAGGTATGTTAGCCCCTCATGGGAATGAACCATTATTTGACGTTTTCGGATGAACAGCCTGCCACCATACCATACTTCTTCGCTCCTTGTCATCGACAATGAACCGCAACGCTTCCCTCTCAGCACGACGGGAGATCCACATAGCAATCCTTCGACTCAAATCTACCTACAAGGGTTCAGTCTGTCTCTCTTCTCACTCTCCCACTTGCACAACTCTCGCCACCCCCTGGGCCTCTCGAGAACCTCAGCATTCAGGACACATACCCAGCATACCTACAAGCGACGCACTTCACACCACTGCAAGTCGTCCAGGCCCGGCTCCCGCTCCTCCGCACCTCACCCTCTCACGTGCACGGCGCGACGCCGCGCGCAGTCCGGTTCCGCCAAACGAAGCATCATCTTCTGCCTCCCCGCTACCGACGCACGCGTTGGCCTCTCCGTTCGCGGGCTGCTCAACGCGATGAGCGCCGCAGCGACGCTCCGGGGCGCAGACGTGCTGCGACGCGAGATCCGGCTAGCTTCGCTGACCGACACGACGCACTCACATGAGACATATTTCAATAGGTATCGTTCGACGGTCGATGTGGGCAGCATATGGGTGCCCGGTGCTTTGTGGACAAGGGCCACAGCCGGAACGGCTGAGTATGGGATGACACGATTGGACGGTCTCGGAGAAGGCGGCGTATGGCTCTGCGTTTGCTTCCACCCTCGAAGGCCAGGCACAGCGTGGCTTGGGGCGGAAAACATCGGACGTATCCAAGTTTATCAATAAAAACATGTCGTCGATTGTCGTTAGTGGTGGTCAAAAGGGAACACGCATAAACTAGCACAATTCGATCTCGTTTTTTGGGCGGCTGAGAGAGCTTATATCCGCGGAGACAGGGTTATCGTCGGTGCAGGAGGTAAGCTTCTCATCCTCGTTTGCACATCATCATGTTAAGAAGCCACTTCGTAGCACGAACCTATGCCCTAGCTGCCAATCTCCCCGCGCTCATGCTGGACACCCTCTTGAACCTTCCTGCATATTTGCTCTCAGTCCGCAACGCCTTGCTTTCCTATTCCCCCTCGCCTTCCCTATCCCTCTCCTGTGCCGCCGACTCCCGACGCCTGCATCCGTCGTGCGCAAACCTCGGCAAGAAGAAACTCCTATCGACTCTGAGAATGAGGTTTTGTCTGACACTGGCTCGGACGCGGACGTCGAGAGTGGCGCAGAAGGCTCAGGTGTTGGCGAGTCGTGGATCAGCCTCAAGAAGGGACGGACACCCTTGATTGTCTCGATGTCTTACTTACGGTCGGTGAATATTTAGACGTGGTTTGAAGATGCTCTTCGACTTGTATCATTAGTAGCGCCACGGACTTCTGTTGAATTTGTACGAAAGGTGTACTTAGTCAGCTGTACAGTATCACAGTGTTTTTCTCCACTCAGCCACGCGCGGGAAAACTGTTTAAACTTTGCGCATATCGTTGGTCTCGGATTTGTGCAAAGTTCGAGCTCTTGTCTGGGCGTCGCGCGCCAGTGTCCCGGCTCCCGGCTGGCATCGGCATATTGCCGAGGCTGTACTTATCTCTCCAGCCCTCGACCGAGCTCTGCATGAGCGAGCTTGAGCTTGAGCAACTACGAAGCATCTATATGATAGGCTGCTTGTGCAGAGTTATCTATCTCTCAATCGAAAGTTGCGGCACGTGAGTTTCATTCGTATAGCTCTGCATTTCCATAATGCACGTACACATGGCGATTCTGAACATATATGAGCTACGACAGGCGCATACAGCTTTCTTGGGTCAATCAATGTTAGAAGGATCATGGTTCTAAACAAGATAGACTACCGTGTCATTGCGACTTTCAATCGTATCTTAAAACCAACTTCACTTACCGGTGAACTCTGCTCTAAGGCGCGTTGTGAAAGCAACGTTATGGCTATTACAGCAAGATTTCCTGCGGCTCAAAATGCCCAGAATGTCTATGAATCAGCCTGAGATATCTTACTCAAGCCGCCCCCAAGCCAGTCCCAAGCCGCAGAGTTTGCTGGAACGTCAGCTCACTTGGCCGACTGCGGAGACAAGACCAGTCGCATCCGGCGATCGGATGCCTAGCCTTCTTTCAAGAATCATAACCGCTCGTGTCTTCCGAGACAGACTGTAACATAGCGAAAACACCGTGAGTCTGTGTTTTAAAGCTGTTTAAAGACGTGAAGAATTGCGACAAATTATGAGATGTCATGCGCACAGCTCTGAGTCTGCTCCTTTTAAATGGCCACGCGCTAGCCTCAATGAGGCACACTTCCGCCCATTTTCGTGAATGAACGACGTCCCTACTCTTGACAAGAATATCTAGAACAGGTGCGACATGTAGATCTACCTTATGTAATGTAAGGAGAGTAGTGACAAGCCCTGTGTAGCAACGAAGCTGGTCAGGAAGACATGTCAACAGACATCGGGTATAGGAATACGTATATTCGCACTACTACATTACCAGTTCGATTTTTTCTTGACTTTATGATCAAGCCTCGTCAGGTTCACTTCCAACTTCTTGAATTCCCCGACCACTTGTAATCGCTCTAGAATCAGTCTTGAAAGGTTAACAATCTGCTATGCGAGGCGTCGATCTGCAAGTGGATCCCGGCCGCGGCCCATCGGCATTTAAATATCCATTTGTATTCTGGCCTGTGGTGACGACCAGCTGCGGATTAGCCAGAATTGAGACCGATGAATGGGAGTGGTTCCAATTTGTCGTTGCAATCATCCGCGTGCACCTTGCACGGCCTTCCTTTGGTCAGAGACGTCGGGCAAGAGGAGTGTATGCGCCTGTTGTGTCTAATATCCACACAGAAAGTATCGGTATGTTTTATGAGGTCGATCATTGTAGGTTAAACGGAGTTGTAACCATGACTTCAGTTTATGTGGCGGAGGCTGTGTACACTTTGGCGGAGTGCGAATGATGAATTCATTTTGACCGTCGGAGATGGCGCTGGGCCGCTTGCGGTGACAGGCACGGTCAAGGGAACCCGTGACGCGTGATGGCTTTATATAGCCTCACCTGCCTCGCGGAATGTTCAAGTGCTTTTCTCCCCCTTCCTCCTCTCACGACCTTGGCCCCTTTTGTTTCTTGGACAATGTTCCGCGTCGCTCTTTCAACCGCCTTGGCCGTCGCCACCGTCGCCGTCGCCCAGTCCTCGTTCGACCCAACCGGCACTGAACCCCTCACTGACAAGCACTTCTCTTACCCAACTGGAATTGTACATTGATCACTTTTCTTGGGTTTGCATGTGGCTTACAGTACTCTTAGCCCTACCAAGTCGACCCCAACCAGGGTACTCGTGGTGCCCAGAGCGGATACAACATCTGTAACTCGACCACCGAGGGACAGAGCTCGCTTTGCCAGACCGCTTTCGTGAACGCTGTCGATGGTGCGTTTATTTCGGACCTTTATCGGTTTGCATCAGAGTTCTCAGAGTTTATGTCAAGACTGGTGTGTTTGGGCTCCTCCCACTGGTCCCACCACCATTGGCGACTCTGAGGGCGAGGAAGTCGCGTGGTGCACGAAAGCCCGGCCGGGGAACCCGTCTGATCCAGGAGGTGCTATTACTGGCGTGCAGTTCCTTCGCGCCCCCTCTTACCTCGAGGTCATCGCGTTCCTCGACCAGACCAAGCTCAACCTGACTCCCGATGACTTTGGTGGTGAGCTCGATCCCCATGGTGCCGATTTGGTGAGTTCCTTTGTGCGAGGTCAAGGGTTGTCAAATTCTCACGGGAGTCAATAGCGCGGCAACCCTCTCGGAGGTCCTTCTTTTCTCGAACAACCTTCCCATGAGTGGCTCCGGCGACAACAACACCTTCACCCAGGTCGAGGAATGGCACAAAGTACGATCATACTGACTCCTTGTATGCGCAAAACCTAACATTCACTCAGCTTCATTGGTGCCAAACTTGTCTTGCTTCAAGGCTTGCGAGACCCCAAGGACCCCAACGCCGGACGCTACTGCTACAACCGCCTCGACCGTGTTGGTATCAACTACGTTTGCCCCAAACCAAGCCACAAAACGGCGTTTTCGAGATGTGTGACTCCGAGAACCAGTACTTCGTCGGCGAGTACACCTCGAACGGCCAGACCGTCACCTACACTCAGCCCCCCGAGTCTCTCGGCCCCATTACCTCTATCCCCTTCACCGCGCCTATCCCCTCGTCGTCGAAAACTGCGTGACCTACCAGTCGTCTGACCTCTTCGCTGCCCTTGCCTCCGTCACCGCCTCCGGTGGCGTCGACTACCGCGGGCGCCTCTTCGACCGGCTCCGCGTCGGGCTCTGCTGCCACGGGCGCAACGTCTGGCAAGTCTGGCGCTGCGTCCAGCACTGCTACTCGCACAGGCTCGAGCACTTCCGCCTCCGCGTCGGCTACCGGCGCTACCCAGAACAACGGCGCCGGTGCGCTCAACGAGCTCTGCGTTCGCCACCGTCGCAGGTGTCGTCCTCGCTGTCGTACTTCTTCGCGTAGGCCTCTGCTCCGAGTATATCCTGTTTCATTTTATCTCTCTCTTGGCTTGCTTTATGGACTTTACGGGCTTGATGTTGAACTCAGCCGCGAACGCTGTCACTTGTGTTGATATCATATACATTTCTAGGATCTTGTGTCGAAGCGTCGCTCGGTTTATCTGTGTCTTCTAGTGGTAACCCTTAATGACAGTTTCGCCTTATTCCAACCACGCGAACTGCATGATCGAGCACGGTATGCAATTGTAATGATTACATTTACTTTCATGAGGTGAATAGTCTTCTGTCCGTCGCTGAGTGCACCGACTGTTTTTCCATTCATACGCCCGATGTTATGTTCTGAGATATTCGAATCATCGAAGTCAAGTCGCCGCCGGGAGCAACGAGCGACCCGGTTATCAAACATACAGCACTCTTGGGGCCAGAAAACGCCATCTCGAGCTCGCTGGAAACGAGATAGAACGCCACAAAGTTTGAGATAGAGCGATGCGCTGGCGTTCAGTTTAGCCAAGCCGCCAATCCATCGTTACGTTGCTCAGCGGCAGCAACTTAAGCTTGATTTAGAAAAAACTCGACAATCCGGAACAGGGCTTGAAGTCATGGCAAGAAAAATTTGGGCCGATCTTTCCGGTAGAAGAGGAAGAGCTATGTACAGCAGTCGTCGGGTAATGCTGAGATGGATAGATGCATAACTAGATATCCTCTTCAAGACAGCTCGGATGATAGTAAAATAGGCGACATTCGCGATTTCCTGTATCTTTGTCAATCTTTGTGGCCTCCGTAGTAGACGATAATACAAGACTGCATTCGGATAACAGTCGATCCGAAATTCCATATCATAATATCTTTATGATAGGTATACTTCGTCGGCTTTCGGGTTCGTACATTGCAGTAGCAGCTACGCTTTACGAAATGGATGCCCTTACATCAAATATGCATCACTGAAGTGTGTGCCGGGGAAATGTAGTCAAGGTTGAGTTGCTTAGCGATGCTTCGACGGCGTACGTTTGAGCGTAGCCCACTGTTGATGCGTGGTGTGATAATACTAGCAACCGTCTATGATGTGCGAGACGTGAATAAATGCAGACCGACTTGCGAGAAACTACGCCAGTTATGTATATGGTTAAAATAAAACGACCATTGTCTTCATAGCTTAGGTTGATATGCTTCCTACAAAAGCGCGGAAAGTAAAGTCAGGCGAGTGGCATGAAACGCGGGAAGATCCTCCCTGAATTATATACACAGCATGCTGCACCGCCTTTGCAAAGTTCCGGCGCTGCGCATTCATCGTGATGAGGAGTTCGCGTGAGTGATATCGAAGGCCCGGGTCTGACAGGTTCAGCGAGTAAGTGATACTTCTCAGGTACGCTGTTAAGATGATAGTATGGGGTAATTAACCCCATGGAAGCAGAAATTTCCAAAAACTCTACACAAAAGCCTATGTCCCAATTATGTCCAAGAGCACGCGAGGTAAATGTGGTGATGCAACGACGCCGCACTGCCTGGTCTCATGGAGGGATCCCGCTCGCACAGGTCGCTGGCGCGGCTGACAGGCGGTCTAACTTAGGCTGACTCGATCTTTTAATAGTGTTTCGGCTGGTTTTACGCAGGTCCTGCCTTCGACTCTAGGGTTATCAACGCAGTAACATTTGCAAGCAATTTACGAACAACTTTGAGGTTTTAAAAACGCGTGCGCCCGCCGACGTCTTACGGATGCATACGGCTAGGTGAGAGCGGGGGCTCCGAGAGCGCCAGGGGGCGCGCTGTATTTGTCAGCGCCGACAAAGCCGGGATTCGGTAGGTTTTGTGCACAAAACTAACCGGGAGCGAATGCCGATTGGGCAGTGATTATCCAAATATGGCCTATATCTTGGCCGAAACGGAACCAGACGTGGATGGCGGGTGACTGGACATGATGACATAGGTGCCGCCTGTGCTTGCTTACCGCTGCCTGCCCCGAGTCCGAATACATCCACTCTGATGCTGACCACCGATTCGCACACCCTAACCTCTCTCTCTTCCCGCCGCCATCCTGTGCTCCCTCTCCCCCCGCCCGACGTCGACCATGGGCGTCGAAGCGCACCAACCGCATCGCCGTCTGGGACGACACCTCGCCGCCTTCAACGTCGGAGTCCCTCTTCTCGCGTAAACGCGAGCCCGGTCCCCCACGACTCGCTCCGTCTTGCGTCCACCAAGAGCTCCCCTCGGACTACTATGACAAGAAACAGCGCGTCACAAAGGATCATGTCTATGCACAAACAAGGAGTTATCACCTCAAAAGTACACTGTCATCACCTTCATCCCCCGCAATCTCCTCGAGCAGTTCAGGAGGGTAGCAAACTGGTGAGCATCACAACTCCCTCTTTCATTTCTTTCATTTCCGTGGCGGGCAGCTTCGCAGCGCGCGGGGGAAATGAGACGTCGAGTCCCGCGCCTTCATTCGTGCCTGACACAATTGCTGATTGACTTTTCCACAGTTTTCTTCTTGGCGATTGCTATTCTGCAGTTCTTTTCCCTGTTTTCTACCGTCTCCCCGGGAACTTGTCATCCTCCCACTTCTCATCGTTCTCGCAATTACCGCTCTCAAAGATGGTTACGAGGACATCAAACGGCACCAGTCTGATCGGCAGGGGAGGTCAACGATTCGCAGGTGCGGGTCCTAACCGGAGGCGACTTCGTAAATCCGAATGCGATGGAAGCCAAAAGCAAGACCTTGCGTTCGCGGTTTCGTCCCTTCGTTCAAGCATGGCGGCCAAAAGAAGAAGGACGCAGAGGCAGAGGCAGTACCAAGCAGCAGGATGGTACGGACATGCTCAGTGGAGCGCCTCCTGAGGGCTGTTAGTTCCTGTGCCCGTGCACAGGCCGAGCGCAGGTCAGCACGGCGAGTCGTGGGACGGCATTGAATACGACGACGACGAGCCAGTCGAATCCGGCGTGCGGTCTCTTCCACCACAGTACGGCAGCACGCGCCCGCACTGGAAGATGACCACGTGGGAAGATGTCAAGGTCGGCGACTTTGTCAAGATCATGGACAACGAATCAATTCCGGCGGATGTCCTCATCTGCGCGACGTCTGAGGAGGAGAACGTCGCGTTCATTGAGACGAAGAACCTCGACGGCGAGACGAACTTGAAGAGTCGCACCGCTGCTTCGAAGCTCACGTACCTCCGCAGCGCCCAAGCCTGTGCGAGCAAGAATACTTCGTTCCGAATCGACTGTGATCGCCCAGAGACCAACTTGTATCGTCTGAACGCCGCCGTTGTCGACTCGGATAACCAGAAGTCGCCAATCGACATCAACATGATGCTTCTCCGTGGAACCGTTCTGAGGAATACACAGTGGGCGATCGGTCTCGTTCTCTACACAGGTCAAGACACCAAGATTGTTCTCAACTCTGGTGATACGCCGAGTAAGCGGAGCAAGGTCGAGAGGCAAATGAACCCCCAAGTGTAAGTTTTAGCTCATCAACACTGGGCGTTATGTGCTCATATTGTGCAGTTTCATCAACTTGGGTATTCTGGCATGCATGTTCGGTAGCCCTCGGTATCGCAGATGCTGTTCTGGAGCAGCGGGTATTTCCCTCTTGATGCGCCATGGCTATACGGTGACACGCAAGACGACGATAACCCGCCACATCAACGGTCTCGTAACATGGGCCTTCGCCTTGATTACATTCCAGAACATCGTCCCCATCTCCCTTTACATCTCCATCGAGTTCGTACGCACGATCCAAGCTCTATGGATCTACTTCGACTACGAGATGTACTACGCAAAGACCGACACTACGACGCTCGCTCGCAGCTGGAATCTCTCGGACGACCTTGGCCAGATCCAGTACATTTTCTCGGACAAGACTGGCACGCTCACACAGAACGCGATGGTGTTCCGCTCAATGCTCGATTGGGAGGCACGGAGTACAGGGGCGACCCGGAAACTCCAGGAGACGCTGAATTTGTCAAAGAGGATCCGTTCCTCACGAAGCGGCTGTCGGGCGACTCAGGCACACCGTCCGGCGCGAACTCAGCGTCGGGCTCCACTGGCAACCGCTCGCCTCGCAAAGTCCCCGGCTCGGGACCCGTCGTCCGTCGACCAATTCGCAACACTCGACCCCGCACCGCCACCGCGGAAGTGAAGCTCGCGAACGGCTGTGCTCCGGCGGTTTCAGGGACTCGGTGCTCTCGGGCGACATCGCGAAGGCGACCGCGGTGAACGCGGACACGAACGCGCGCGACTACGGGCAGGCGCGCGCGCTGCAACGGCTTCTGGCTCACGCTTGCGCTCTGCCACAAGTGGTGTCCAAGTCCTGGCGTCGTGTCGACGCGACCCCTGCGACGGGCGCGCTCGAGTACAAGGCGCAGAGCCCCGACGAGGCGGCGCTCGTGCAGGCCGCGGCGGACGTCGGCTTCACGTTCCGCGGCCGCGACGGACGAGAGTGTCGCGTGCGTGGCGGAGCTTGGCGGGCGAGATCGAGAGTCACGCTGAAGAGCTCAAACGTCGGACGCTCCCGCCGTCGCGCGTGTTCATACCACGGCGGCGCTTTGGGTTGGGGGTATTCAATGGTGCGCAAGTCTTTTACTATTAACGACAGGACTTTGAACTGACGACTGTGTAGATCTCGCGGCGTCGGTTTGCTACCCAAGGCCGCGGTGGCAAGTTGTAGACGAGACGGTCGTTCACGCGGGTCGCGGCGAATGGGACACGAGCACGCACCGACGGGGTCGAAGAAGACGGGCGGCGCGACTACATCAAGGCGTCGACCACCGCAAGGAGGCGACGGTCTCGCACAAACGTCGTGCGCGGAAGCCCTGTGACATTGATTAAGAGGAAGAACAAGACCCACGAACTCACCGTGCAAGCGCAACGGCCGGCGTCGCGCTTGTCTTGGATGGTGCGGGCAGGCACGAAGAGCCATTGTCGCGCACGGCCCTGTCGATGCCCGTTTAGCGAGGCGAGCCGAATACGAGCAGCAGGGACCAAGGCAACTCACCGAGAATGCGACGGTCGGCGTCGTGCAGCGTCTCCCACGGTGTGGGTGAGCACGAGCACAGGCGGATCGTACACCGTCCCCCCTTGTGTGTCCAGTCAGTAACGAGACGAAACGAAAGCAGACGCAGACGTACCCGGCGGCGGGCTGCGTCGTGCGCATGCCCCGGGAACATCAACGACGACGGGGGGACGCGTCAGTGAGGCTTGCGTCGTCACGGACGCGACTCACCGTACATTGACGAGACGCGGCGCATCGACGCGCTGCATCGACGCGCTGCGACGTGGGGCGAGAGCGTCCATGGTTCGGACTGCACGCCGCACGGCTCGCTTGAGGGGCAGGTCGCCCTGTATCTATCAAGGGGCACCGCCAGCACACCAGTGCGGACGTCAGCGAACGCTGAACCAAGAGAACAGGCAAAACGCACCATAGGACCAGGACAGCGAACGAGTACATGGGGTGTACCGCGGCACGGACGTCGCCGACCACAGCCGTGCGCCGCTTACGTCGGGCACTACACGGCACATTAGCAGACTAAGAACATAGGCACAGAGAGAGACCTACAACGGCATGACCATGGAGGTGAGCCCCATCGACGACGCGACAACCAGCCGACGCTGACGGATAGATAAGGTGCACATGCGGCCGACCTACGAGGGACGAGTCGCCGTGGTGCTGCGCTGTGTGCGATACGTCATCCCAACGCAACAATAACAGAAGGCAACAGTTACTCACGCGAAGTCAACGCAGGCTACAGGGTCACGTCACGTCGCACCAAAGACACGGCGCATGAGTGCGCAACGAGGCCTGTTAATCCAGATAAGTACATCATCAACATCTACTAGGGTTGGTTTCTGCTTACTTTATTATTTATCTAGTTACTCGTCGTGCGTCAACAGTTCAACGTACTCATCGACAGGCTGCGAGACGGCGACGGCGTCACGAGCGGCACACACCAGCCGTGAGGTCAACGCACTCGAACGTAACCACCCGCAGCAAATAGACACGGGCGCACGGCGGGGCGTGTAGCGCCACGGCTGACACTGTGAGCCGGCGGGGATGCTTGTTCAACCCGGCCCTCACTGGGGCATTGGTAAGTGTCTGATATATTCATTTGGTTAGTCGATGCCGCCTCCCTCGAATGCCTTATGATGTAGTACAAAGCTATTACTACAAATTGAAACCTGTACATATACCTGCGCGACATAATAAATAGATTTTATATAAAGCGCGAGAGGTGCATTTAAAGTCACGTCTCGTTTCGTCGTCGTCGTCGATCGAGATTCGGGGCGAGGGGCGGGCGTGCTCATTGAGCGAGACGGCGAGATGAGGAGACGGCGCCCCGTCACACGGAACGTCGCATGGCACTGACGGGCTCCATGAGTGCGCGGCGACGGCGACCACTCATTGGACGGGCGAGGAGCTGGACGACCGCGCAGGGGTTAATACATACCGAAGCGATCGCATTAATACAATGCCGACTCACCTGTCAATCGACATGTCGCTTTGGCTCATACACGGCTTACGAGTGGCGACACGCGCAACGACAGACGGCGGCCATGGAGTAATGACTGGGAGTGAAATTGGTTAGACCCCGCGCGCAAACAATGAGTGCAATTGCGGACTCACCGAACGGGCTCGTCTCACGTCGAACGACGTGTACCGACGCCAATGGGCATGTCGCGTTCCGAGACGACTGCGATCTAATGTAATGAAGACCAGGTTAGCATTTCCAAGACCAATGTCTCGCGATGGACTTACTGGACATGCAGGAATAACAACACCCGTCATGAACGGGCGCAGCGCACACGCAAAAGCGAAATCTAGAGCAAACCAAGGTCAGTGCTGAGTGATTACATCTTATGGTTCCAATGATTAGGCTTACCTAGTGCAATTACATTCTTGAAGGAAAGGTTTGCCGTCTCTCCGGCAACCCTACAAATGCGCGTCGACGCACTGTGACGGCAAGCCAATGGACTGAGCGAACTGTGAGCACATCATCACAATAGTAAACGGATATGTTAAATACATACCGTTGTTTCAGCTCCACGCGTCAATGGTTGGCTCAAGGCCTGACGGCGTGGACCTACACAATGAAGGGTTCGCCGTCTTCACCGGCAACCCTACAATGCGCTTCAAGATACAAAAATGCGAACAAGGAATCTGTAAAAACAGGTCAGTATGATGAGACTCATGTAGAGATAAGATCGAAGCACTTACGCATGGTGTAGACTATCTCGTCTGGGGGAGAGCATAGGCTCCGCGCACCCTCGTTAGCGTTACCGCGGCCGCCACGCCGAGAGAAGGGCCTAGGTATTGCATTTGAGGGATATAGCCGGCCGTTCTTGCCGGCAACCCTACAATGCGCTTCCAGGCACTGTGAAGGCTCGGCCACAACCTACACAAACGGGGTGTCAGCACGTTATCACGGCGGACTGCGACGCGAGCATTTCAAGAGCACTTACCTTTGATATAGGCTTAGTCGTGGTGATGCAAGCCAACGAAGCGGGCGGGCCGCTGTGTTGATTCACTTACAATGTAAATTAGTATGACGCAGTAATGAGAACGCGCTAATGACTTACTGATCACGCGGGTCAGCCGTCATGCCGGCAACCCTACAATGCGCTTCGAGACGTCCCCCACCCCCACCGACAATTAAACAAATCTGTACAAACACAACATGGGTTTAGTCCGTCGAAATGAGGTGATAATGGGTGTTGCACTTACGCGTGGCATAGAAGACTCTGTAGAGAACGACTCTACGGCTCTGGGGTCAAAAGCGAGTACAGGTACTAGCGTCGCAGTGTAACCATCCGGCCGTCGCGTAAGATGAAATCGTCGAGCCCGTTACCGGCTGCTTATGCCGGCAACCCTACAATGCGCTTCGACGCATTATAATGGTGAGTCAATGGACTTATTCAAGACATGAGCATGTTATCGCAATGAATGGGTAGCACTCATACTTACTGGTGACGCAGCTCCGCTTTTTACTTGCACACGGTCAGCTCAAGGTTTGATGGTGTGGGCACACGGCTCAGCGTGTGTCTCCCTTTTTGAGCCCGAAGGGTTAGCCGTCTTACCGGCAACCCTACAATGCGCTTCGGGAGATCACATCGACGATTAATGAATCTATAGACACAGGTTATATTCGTCGCACTGACGCGAATTTAATGTTCCTGTACTTACATGTAGTGTGGGACACTCTGCCAGGGGTGAGCTTATGGTCCCGCGTACGTTCGTTGGTGTCGCGGTACTTATGGGGTCGGGCCAGCCGTCCCGTTCACGAGACACGGCTATCCTTTCTCGCCGGGCAACCCTACAATGCGCTTCGAAGCATTGTAACGGCTCGTAAATGATCTATAAAAGTACGTTCCACGCGTTAGCACGTCATTGCAATAAACGTAAATCGAAACACTTACGTTCGATGCAGGTTCGCTTGTGGTGCGGGCCAGCGAAGGGGCGTGCGCTGCGTGCGTAGACTTGCCATGGAGATTAGTATAGCCTAGTAACGAAAATGTACCGTTGACTTACCGAATGCACAGAACGACGTCTGTGCGTGTAACTAACCCGTCAGCCGTCTTATGACATCAGGCCAGCCGTCTCGTTCACGAGACGCGGCTATCTGTTCTCGCCGGCAACCCTACAATGCGCTTCAAAGCATTGTAACAGTTTGTCAATAATCTATAAGGTATTTTCGCACGTTAGCACGTCATTGCAATGAACGGACATTGAAACACTTACGTTCGATGCAGGTTTACTTGTGGTAGCAAGGCCAGCGAAGGGGCACACACCGCTGCGTGCATAGACCTGCCACGTAGATTAGTATGGCCTGGTAACGACAATGTACAGCTGACTTACCGAATGCACAGAGCGACGTCTGTGTGTGTAACTGACTGGCCGGTTGTCTTGCCGGCAACCCTACAATGCGCTTCAGCGCATTGTAATGAGGTGTAACCAACCTGTAGAAGAATAGCACAGACATTAGCTTTGTGACGAAACAGCATTGAAACACTTACAGTTAGTGCCAGACATTTCTTGGCGGCGTTACTTGACTGCGCGGGCAGTTCTGCGCGTGTCCGTATGTGTCACGGCGAAACGGCTCGGTCGCCGTGTGAGACAAAGGACCCGTAGGGCCAAAGGCCAGCCGTTTTCGCCGGCAACCCTACAATGCGCTTCAACGCATCGGAAAGGCGAACTATACAATTAATCAATACGTGTCGTGACTACGATCAGACGAAGGGGATATACTTATTGTTTCCATCACCATAATCAGTCTTCTCGGTGATTGAACGGGGCACCTCGCAGCCGTTCATCAGAATGAACGACGCGTAAGTAACGCGTTGAACGGATTCTCTGACAGGGTCATTACGAGTAAGTAAATGTTTGAACCGGTACCGTTGTAAAACTTACTGAAGATTTGAGAGACCCCGTTCGCTTGAGTTGAAGGGGTGCATGGAGCACGTCGAAGTCCAGCTACGGGATAGCTGAACGGATTGTGCTAGACATTACCTGAAAGTAAACAATAGTAAGTAATGGAATGAACCGAGAGGGGTTGATTTGCTTACCGTGGTGCTGCGTACTAGACGGCGAGCTGCGTCGAAAGCGGTGAATGCGGCAGATGGCGGTTTTGGGGCGAACGCGGATTAGAGCGCGCCATTGGTGGGAGTGAAATGAAGGGGCGCAGGGGAGTGGTTCGAGTGTGTGGAAGAGGGAGAAGAGGAGGAGGGAGGAGGAGGAGGAGGGATGTGGTGTTGAGCCATCCTCTCCTCCTCCTTTATACCCCACCGGCTCGCGTTTCGCGCGGTGTGCCGTACTCTCGGATTTCTCACCACCATCGTTTTCGTTTGCGCTGCCACGTCACACGCCGTCCGGGCCATTGCATCGCCGTCCGTCGTGAGGAACGGAACCGAGGCCTGAGGCCGAGGTGTGTACTCGGTCTCAGTTCGCGCGATTCCGTGAATACGACGAAATGGGGTGTTTTTTGATCCCATCTTCTTGAGGCACCCGTGGGTGAGCGTCTGAGCGGGCACCAGCCACCGCCCAACCGAAGTATCCTTTTACGCGAAGGGCATTCGCGTCGAATGGTGGCTAGGGCCAAAAGCGCGAGTTCCGCGTCTGCAGCCGAACACGTCGCTCTCGTAAGTGTTCCGTTGGGGTTGTCATAGGTTACACACGCTCACCTCGCTTATGACGCGTCTCCGTCGGCTCGCACCTTGTGGGCGGGAAGTGGCGGGGTGTGTCTCGCACACAAGAGACTGCGAGTCTCGAGTTAACTCCGTCGATGCGCTCGGACCCATTTCTACATGATTAAAAGTTAGTTGTTTCTTGACTATAACAGCAGCACTTACATAGTCTGTGTACGCGCCTGAGGTGCTTGAGTGATGCCGTCGAGGTCCTTGACATGTGCGGATGGAGGCAGAGAGATCAAAGTCGCGGCGAGGGCGTCTGTCAAGTTGGCCTTTGTGGCGCAATCTGGCGCCATCAAAGCAAGATAATCAAGAAAGCTACCTTTTCGAGTAAATCGAAGATCTCGGGTACGTTCTCGCGGACTCAGTCTTGGGTCGTCCAGTTTCGAGCGATACCCAAGCCGCACCGGTCGACGGTCATTGTTGACCCCCGCGTCTCTTTCGCGACGTACTGTCGGTGTGATATACATTATTGCTTAATATTACGTGCTGTCAAATATATCATTAATGGGCCCCCGTGCATCCTTTCGTCTACATCTCTCGTGCACAGCGGGATGAACTTGTGATAGACTACTTAGTCCGGCGCATCGCAGGTCATCTCAGTTCTGATAGTTTTGCATACTCGCTCGAGATCTCTGTGAGCTAATAATGCTCCTCACAGTCAGAATGAGACCAGGGGTTAGTGTCCTCTCTCTGACTCGGACACCTTGTCTCATTCTCGTGGAGTGTCCGATGCTGACACATGCACCCGATGGTACCCCTGCCAGCACGTAACATTCATTTCCGCCTCGCGTTCTCGTAAGTTGTCACCGGAGCCAACCGCCAGCGCGAGGACGCGAGACGCCGTGTCCATTTTCTCATGGTCCCGCTTGCTTCGGCGCAACATCCCATCAATCTCCATCACCCGGCTCGCATTTTGCACCCTGATTCCCATCTTCTGCGCATCTGTGCCTACCTGCATTTTCTGTTCCATAGTAAAGTGTAGCTCAGTATCAATGTATCCCTAGATGTAGATGATGGCTTAATGATATTTCTGAAAGAGTCCTGGTATTGAGGAATATACACAGGAATAGGACCAAATCCTTTTCCTGTATATATTCCTTGGTACCAGCCGTTTTCTGGCACCATTCAGGGTGCTCATTGTTAAGAAGCCGGATTTCAGACTGACACTGTTTCAAGTGCAACCCTTGACAACAGTGACATAAGTAAGTTCATGTTATGTGTGAATTATCACAAAGCTTCATGTGACATGTCACAAGAAATTCAGCATGAGAAATCAGTTCAGTCAGATTTTATATGCATGAAATTTATTTTATTAAGAGCACATTCAGATCTACATTCAACAGATTGCCATGAAATTTATTCAGACATGAGACTTAAGAAATTGCACACTCAGATCATAGAAACTCAGATTAAACACTGATTAAACATGAAAGAGTCTCCAAGGCACCAGAGAATGCAGAGCGAGAGGATAGTACCGGAAATCTGACACTAACATCAAATTCTTACGAGATGAAACAGCGGCGGTCACGCTCAGAATATTTCACGCGACGGCGAGGACTCAGAGGGACGTTGCCGCGCGGACGTGGCAGCAAGCCCGATGGGCTCGCACTCAGGGCTGCGGGTACGGCGCACTGTGCAGCCGGTCGTAGGTAGCCGTTGCCTAGCTCAACTGTGCCGCGGGCAGAGCCCGAGGGACACAGACAACCTCTCGCCCTCTGTGTACTACCCTTACTCCTACACACTTGTCCTGTACTCTACTGTAGTATCCGCCGTGCCCGCTCTCGTCTTCCTCCCCGTCCCATTGTCACGTCTGTCCGCTCACACTCGCTCGCTAAGGTATGTCAGCTCATGCCGTGGTAACAAGAGAAGGAATTTACTCACATGCCACCACACAGCTCATTTCTCGTTGCGTTGACCACACATCGCACTCGACACGTCGAAACCACAACCACACCGTGAACTACGATGCCGCCACTCTCGCAACACCCGCCGTCGCAAGAATAAACCAATGGCACCCAATCGACACAGAACAACGCGTCGAAAACCCAGCACGCGACACCTGCAAGAAAACAGATCAGCAGTCCGTCAATCGTGCGAGCGACGTGAGGGACTCACCACTGGGACGCGCGCACGCAATTCGACAACGGCCGTTTGAACGCGCCGTTCTTACGAGACCAGGTGCGTGCGGCCTGCCGCGCTCGACGACTCGAGAACGAGGCGAGCTGACACGACTCAAAGGTCCTTCGCGCATGCGACGCGTCGAGTGGACCGCTCGAATGTAGCACGTCGCGAGTCGCGACGACAAGCCACTGTAGCGCACAGTAGCAGACGTTCGGTGTGTGCAGTGGATTTTCCTGTCCGCGCTGCGCAGACGTTCCCTCGCATGCGCCCCGGCACAGTCTCGAGAATGCCGTGGGCGGTCCTCCACGCGACCATGGAAAAGCCGCTGTACACGGCGGCGAGACCCAATCTCTACGCGACCAGGTAAGTAAACACAGTCTTTGTATCGCTAAGCACCACTGACCCCCTATGCCCATAGAAAGACGGCGCCGTGGTGCACTCATTCGGCCTCGCCGAAAGCGTCTCGTTCTCGCGCGCGCGTCGCTGCCCACATCTTGCTGTCCCATAAACTACGGTGCGTGCACGTTCTATTTCCACTCGCTTTCTGTGTTCCGACGCGTTATTCGCAGGCTCTTGCATGACGCCGCGTTACCAGGACGCAGCGCTCGTCTTCGCCGTTCGACCGCGTTCGCGCTGGGCACAAGTTCATGGTGCTGTAATAAAGAGGTAAGCATCCATCACACATGTTCAATCGCAAATATTTACTAACATACTGCACGTTCCTAGAACGTTCATAGCCGCTTTCGACGCTGTGAGCCGAGAGACCTTGAAGTCGAGGGTCTTGCCCGCGCCGTCGAGGAAGACTCGCGCCATGCGACGTGCCGTATTCGGCGTGCCGTATTCACTACAAAGACAGGTGAGTAAAGACCGCTCTGAGATCATAGAAATCCTACTCACCTTTGCGCACAGAGAACCGCCTTCGTCGCGTCTCCACCCGGCCGCGCACAGATCGCGCTCTCGCCCGTTGACCTATAGCCGCGCTCGTCGACTTTACGGTTTGTCTCTCCACCCATCCTGCTTCTATGCTCGTGATCTGACGTGCCACTTTCAGCGCTCTTCGTCGCCCTGCGTTGTTGGGACGCGGCGCGCACCCTCGACATTCGACTGGGTTCCTGCTGGTCGTAAGTTCGTCGTGCTGTAATAAAGGGGTAAGCATCCATCACACATGTTCAATCCGCAAATATTTACTCACATACTGCATGTTCCTAGACTTCTGGCCGCTTTTTGTCGCGGTATGCCGAGAGACCTTGAAGTCGAAGGTCTTGCGCGCGACCTCCGCGCCGTCGCGGAAGACTCGCGCCATGCGACGTGCCGTACTCACTACGAAAACAGGTGAGTAAAGACCACTCCGAGATCGTAGAAATCCGACTCACCTTTGCGCACAGAGACCCGCCTTCGCCGCGTCTCCACCCCGGCCGCGCTCTCGCCCGCTGGCCCACAACCTCGCCTTCGACCTCACAGTCCGTCTCTCGTCTTCTCCCGTCCCGGTGCTCGTGTTCTGACGTGTCGCTTTCAGCGCCCTTCGTCGCCCTGCGCTGCTGAGACGCGGCGCGCGTCCTCAGGGGTCCGCCTTTTGCGCGGGTCGCAGGGGTCGTCGCGCCGCTGATCAATGGTGAGCATATACCGTATACGTCCGTTTTCCGTCGTTTATTTACGTGTTTCTCGTGCGCAGACCGTGGGACAGACGTTTGAAGTCGTGTTCGTCGCGCCGTGGGGAAGGAGCGCGCGGCCACGTGCATCGACGCGCATCGTCTGGCGCTGCTCTAGGAGCACAGGTGGCTGTTCCTGATTGTGTATATGTACTTTGTGTTGATGTGGCTTGGATTTACTGCAGCGGTCGACTCGGGATGCACGGCGCCGTGCCTGTGCTGCGCGTGTCTCGCGTCTCGCACGGCCGTCATTCGCGGCGCATTAGTACGAGCTCTATGAGCATGTAAGTGCGGTGTATACAAGCCACCATACACGTTACTCACCTCGTGCAAGCTCCTAGCTATGGTTATGACCCTCCCGCGCGTAGACCCACCCCGCTAACCAAAACGGCTCCAGGTACCGGAGATTTGCACGCGCCTTCTCGTACTTTCACATCCTGCATCGCCCATCGTATCCCCACATTTCCCAGGCCTCCGATATGCTGCGGCCGCCCGTCCGAAAATCCGCCCCATGAATTAAATTAAAAGTCGATCTCGTCCGATGGCCTCGCGGGTGTTCTCAGACGTTGCATAGGACCTATATGGGGCTACGTCAGCAACAGCCGCACCAAACGAACACACAAACGCACCTCCAGACGCGATCCAAGGCCGGACTTCCCCTCCCCGCGCAAGAGATGCGGCACCACACGTCGCGCACGCCGTTCCCCCGTCCGCACACGCCCCACAAATCTCTTACAGCTATTTTCCAAGCAGCCCGTCGCATCGAGCAACATCCCCGGGTGTGTATGCGCCCGCCGGCCGCGGTCGAAGGGTGGGCGTCTATTTGGCTGGGAGACGACGGATCGCGGTCCCGCGGCAGCGGACGCACGCGCTGGGGCGGGACGTGGATGGGGCGTGTGGGGGAGGTGTTTTGAGGTGCCTCCTGAAGTGGTGGGGCGTGGGACGGCGGGGTGGGGGGCGGGGTTGAGGGGTGTGTGTGTGCGTGTCGGCCTGGGGCTCTTGTGGGTGGGGGTCGCGGCGTGTGTTTGTGGAAGACACGGTGGGACGCATGTGCTGGCGTTTCTTTTCTTCTCCTTCTGGGTCGTGTGGTGGAAAGAGGGAGGTTTGTGGGCCGGGGGATTGAAGAACGGCGGGTCGGCGGAGGGGATTTTGGACCCTGAGACCATGCCTGTATCGCCGTCCCGGCGAGCGGGGCCTCGACGCGCAAGTCACCGCGCTCAGTCGTTCTGACGTGGTCTATGGCCTCGAATACGCTCTTGTAGCATGTCTTCGCCGCTCGACATCGTGTCCCGCGGGGCCCTGCTGCAATTGTCCTTTAGTGAACCAGCAAAAGAAACCGACAAACAGAGGACTCACCCCTGTTTCCCCCTTCTTCACATCTCTTCAATCCAGCTCCCAATTCCCTATCCAAACGACGTTCCTTGAAAAGCGAGAGGCTTCGGTCGTTGACGAAAGACATGAGTGCCCTCACCGTGGGGCGGGGACGTCTATTTGATCTTGATGAGACACCTACAGGATCGCGTTCCCGCGAGCGAGGCTTTCCTGGGGCCGACGCGGAGCCACTGAGACGTCTTTGCGGCGGGATGGGTGCTGCTGGGGCCAGTGAAACGACCGGCGGGCGAGGGGGAAATGTGGAGCGGCGCGGTCGAGACATCAAAGGTGGCGGTGTTCGAGTGCTCACGGGCGCAAAATGCGCGGGAGGGACCAAACTAACAGAGACGGACGAGAGGTAAGTATTGCATTCTTTGGATGAGTTGTATTGGTGCTTACTTGGTCATTCTCGGGTCTTAGTAGCTGTCCCGCGCGCGGTCTTAAGATATCGATTCTCGCGCCCACGACCCGCGGGCGAAAGCGCGACCGAGCCTTCATCAAGGACTGACAAGGTAAGACTCGAGGTTCAGCTTTAGTCTCGTTCGAAGATTAAGTGGTGTGCTTACCAGTCATTTCTCTAGGTCTTACTCGGGAACCATGCCCCGCGGTCCTAATGCCGATTCGAACGGTGCGTGCGCCGCGCTCGTATATCAGCCCTCGGTAACGATGGTCAGTCTTCTCTCTAATACCAGAGAACAACGACGGTTGCATTAAACCTTGCATGTCAAGTCTCGGTGTTACACTTGTTTTCATCCCCCCCCCCGCCTATCTCGCGTACGTCACGGCCCGTGCCTCACACTGTAGTTCCGAGGACTAGAAGAGACATAGCCATGGTAAGCATTAACCGCTATTCGCAAGGAAATGACAAGTGGTGCTTACCTGGTCATCTCCGAAATGCCACTCGCCGTCCCGACGTCCATGACCTCGACGACTCTCCACTCGAATGGGCGTTGCAGCGGCGGCGAGAACGGTGCCAGGCATCGGATTCGTTTCAAAAAGCGTATCAACGAGACTAATAGAAGTCAGCGGAGCGCACAGCTAAACAACGTATGACAATGGAGACTTAATGGACTGTCCTGGCGGAACAACGTGGCGGAATCTGGGTTTGTCAACGCCGCATTGATCGAGTTCTGTCAACGTGGCGGGTATAGTAGAGTTGTGTGAATGGCGTCAGCGATGGCGAGCGGGCGAGACGGGGACTTGGGAGGACTCAGAGCAGACGGAGATGGACGGACGGAGTGGGGAGTGTGTAGACACTAGATAGACAGACAGCCGAAAACTGGATGCGGCGCATTGACGGACACGGACGGAACGGCGTGCGAGATCCCTGCCCATAGTATGCCATAGTGACTAGTGACCAGATGCGCCCCGCTAGTTGCCATTAGTGCCCCCGCCATTCCCTAAGTTCGTTTTCTCTCGCGCACGATTTGACGGTCCCAGTGGTCGCACCCCGTCAGGCGCCGTTCCGTTAGACCCCTCGGTCACTGCGGTCTAGGGAGAACGAGTGCCGGCGTGTGTCAGCGGCCGCAAACGAGCCGGCAGCGAAACGGGCAGTGATCCCGACCCAAACGGCGGATTGACGGTGACTACTAGGGCATGATGACATGGGTGCCGCCTGTGCTTTGCTTACCGCTGCCTCCGAGTCCGAATACATCCACTCTGATGCTGACCACCGGATTCGCACACTCGAACACAACCTCTCGCTCTTCCCGCCGCATCCTGTGCTCCCTCCCCCCCGCCCGACGCCCCTCGACGTCGACCATGGCGTCGAAGCGCACTCAAACCGCATCGCGTCTGGTACGACACCCTCGCCGCCTTCAACGTCGGATAGTCCCCTCTTCTCGCGTAAAACGCGAGCCCGGTCCCCCACGCTCAGTCTTCGTCCACCAAGAGCTCCCCGCGGACTAACTATGACAAGAAACAGCGCGTCACAAAGGACCATGTCTATGCCAGAAACCAGTCATCACCTCAAAGTACACTGTCATCACCTTCATCCCCCGCAATCTCCTCGAGCAGTTCAGGAGGGTAGCAAACTGTGTGAGCATCACTCCCTCTTTCATTTCTTTCATTTCCGTGGCGGGCAGCTTCGCGCGCGTCGGGGAAGGAAATGACGACGTCGAGTCCGCGCGCCTTCATTCGTGCGCTGACACAATTGCTGATTGACTTTCCACAGTTTTCTTCTTGCCGATTGCTATTACTGCAGTTCTTTTCCCTGTTTTCTACCGTCTCCCCGGGACTTGTCATCCTCCACGCACTTCTCATCGTTCTCGCAATTACCGCTCTCTCAAAGATGGTTACGAGGACATCAAACGGCACCAGTCTGATCGCGCGGTCAACGATATTCGCAGGTGCGGGTCCTAACCGGAGGCGACTTCGTAAATCCGAATGCGATGGAAGCCAAAAGCAAGACCTTTGTTCGCGGTTTCGTCCCTTCGTTCAAGCGGCGGCCAAAGAAGAAGGACGCAGAGAGCAGAGAGTACCAAGCAGCAGGATGGTACGGACATGGAAAGCTCCCCTCTCCCGCGATCATGCAGCGCCTCCTGAGGGTGTGCCCGTGCACAGGCCGAGCGCACAGGTCAGCACGGCGAGTCGTGGGACGGCAATTGAATACGACGACGACGAGCCAGTCGAATCCGGCGCGGCGGTCTCTTCCACCACTACACGGCGCAGCACGCGCCCGCAACTGGAAGTATGACCACGTGGGAAGATGTCAAGGGGTCGGACGACTTTGTCAAGATCATGGACAACGAATCAATTCCGGCGGATGTCCTCATTCTGCGCGAGCGTCTGATGGGTAGAAGCGTCCGCGTTCATTGAAGTGGACGAAGAACCCTCGATCGGCGAGACACGTTGAAGAGTCGCAACCGCTGCTAGTCTTCGAAGCTCACGTACCTCCGCAGCGCCCAAGCCTGTGCGGTAGCAAGGAATAACTTACGTTCCGAATCGACTGTGATCGCCCATAGACCAACTTGTATCGTCCTGAACGCCGCCAGTTGTCGACTCGGATAACCAGAAGTCGCCAATCGACATCAACATGATGCTTCTCTCGTGGAACCGATTCTGAGGAATACACAGTGGACGATCGGTCCTCGTTTCTCTAGCACAGGTCAAGACACCCAAGATTGTTCTCAACTCTGGTGATACGCCGAGTAAGCGGAGCAAGGTCGAGAGGCAATATGAACCCCCATAGTGTAAGTTTTTAGCTCATCAACACTGGCGTATGTGCTCGGATATTGTGCAGTTTCATCAACTTGGGTATTCCCTGGCATGCAATGTCGTGTAGCCCTCGGTATCGCAGTATGCTGTTCTGGGAGCAGCGGGGTATTTCCCTCTTGTATGCGCCATGGCTATAGCGGTGACCACGCAAACGACGATAACCCGCACCAATCAACGGTCTCGTAACATGGCCCTTCGCCTTGATTACATTCCAGAACATCGTCCCCATCTCCTTTACATCGCCCATCGAGTTCGTAGGACGCAAACACGATGCCAAGCTCTATGGATCTCTAGCTCGACTACGAGATGTACTACGCAAGACCGACACTACGACCGCTCGCTCGCAGCTGGAATCTCTCGGACGACCTTGGCCAGGATCCAGTAGCATTTTCATCGGCCACAACTGGCGAAAAAAACTCACTACAGACGCGATGGTGTTCCGCCAAATGCTCGATGGAGGCACGGAGTACAGGGGCGACCCGGAAACTCCAGAGAGACGCTGAACTTGTCAAAGAGGATCCGTTTTGCCTCACGAAGCGGCTGTCGGCGACTCATGCACACCGTCCGGCGCGAACTCAGCGTCGGCTGCCACTGGGCAACCGCTTCGCCTCGCAAAGTCCCCGGCTCGGACCCGTCGTCCGTCGACCAATTCGCAACGCTCGACCCACGCGCCACCGCGGAAGTGAAGCTCGCGAACGGCGTGCTCCGGCGGTTCAGGGACTCGGTGCTCTCGGGCGACATCGCGAAAGGCGACCGCGGTGAACGCGGACACGAACGCGCGGGACTACCAGCAAGCGCGCGCGCTGCACGGCTTCTCGGCTCACGCTTGCGCTCTGCCACACCGTCCTGGCGTCGGTCGACCCCGCGACGGGCGCGCTCGAGTACAAGGCGCAGAGCCCCGACGAGGCGGCGCTCGTGCAGGCCGCGGCGGACGTCGGCTTCACGTTCCGCGGCCGCGACAAGGACGTCATCTATGTGAGCACAGCCGTTTGCGGAGGGCATGGAGCGCTACGAGCTCTTGAATGTGCTCGAGTTTAACTCGGCGCGCAAGCGGATGAGTGTCATTGTGCGCAAGGTGGACGACGAGGACAAGGGCTTGATGCTCCTTACCAACGGGCGCGGATAATGTCATCTTCGAGAGGTTGAAGGAGGGGAATGATGACCTCAAGGATGTTACCGAAGATCATTTGGCTGACTTTGCGAGCGAAGGGTTGCGGACGTTGACATTAGCTTGGAGGCGTGTCTCTGGTAAGTGGAGCTGCCGCTCATTCTTTACTCCATGCTAACAATTTATATAGACCAGGAATACGAGGAATGGAATGAGATCATGCACGAAGCCAGCGTATCCCTCGAGGACCGTGGAGGACAAGATCGACGCGGCGTACGAGCTCATCGAGAAGGACCTTCGACTCCTCGGTGCGACTGCCATTGAGGACAGACTCCAGGACGGTGCGTACCAGAAACCATCGCTGAATCTCAAGGAGGCCGGGATCAAGATCTGGGTCGCCACCGGCGACAAGCTCGAAACCGCCATCGGTATGTCTCTCCGCAGACTTTGCAGACGCGTTGCTCACATGTTTTGTAGCCATCGGTCACAGCACGAACCTCATCGGACGCAACGACAACATCATCATCATCCGCGGCGCCTCGCCGACTCTGGCCGCCCCGTCTACGCGCAGATGGCGGGTGCCGTCGACGAGTTCTTCCCTGCGAGCGGCATCCTCCAGGAAGACGGCATCGCGAACCAGCTTCAAGACGGACGGCAAACACCCGAACGGCGCGTACGCCCCTGCAGCGCGTCAACACTGGCAGATCACGGACATTGTCGGACAGAACAACGGCAGTCGGCCGGGCGGATACGTTCTCGTCATCGACGGTGCTGCGCTCCTCGAGGCCCTTGCAGATGAGAGCCACAAGCAGCTTCTCCTGCGCTTGGCTATGCAGTGCGAGGGTGTCATCTGTTGTCGTGTCTCGCCGCTCCAGAAGGCCCTCATCGTCAAACTCGTCAAGGAAGGGCTCGATGTCAATGACGCTCGCTATCGTTGACGGTGCCAACGATGTCAGCATGATTCAGGCTGCGGACGTTGGTGTCGGTATCTCTGGTGAGGAGGGTCTGCAGGCTGTCAACTCGTCGGACTACGCAATCGCACAGGTGCGTTTACCTCCTTTCATCTCAAGACATGCCGAGTTTGACCTTTGGTTCCAGTTCCGGTTCCTTGAAGCGGTTATTGCTCGTCCACGGCCACTGGTCATACTCCCGCAACGGTAACATGATCGTCAACTTCTTCTACAAGAACATTGTGTGTATCGTGTACTATGGTGGTACCAGATCTACTGTGTTCCAAAAACATTGGAGCTCGCAGTCAATAGAACCTCCTCACGTTGATACTGGTACAGGCTTTCTATCCTTACACGAAGCTGACAGTCCCCAAAGCGTTTTCGAGTACACCTACCCCCGTCCTGTTCTGGAACTCCTTCTGGACTATCCTTCCTGTCATCGCCATGGGTCCCTCTTTCGACCGTATTGCCGACGATCACGTCCTCATGGACTTGCCCCTGAGTTGTACAAGCACTCGCGCAATGGAGCGTACTTCAACCTCAAGCTGTTCTTGATCTACATCATAGACGGTGCTTACCAGATCCTGAGCAATCTCTTTGTTGTGCTTTTGCGGCATTTATTGACACAACATTCCAGTCGGTCATCATATTCTTCTTCATCTTGTACGCCTACATCACGCCCAACCTCTCACCGTACGGAACGGATACGACGTATATCTGTACGAGCTGTCTACGGTACGCTCCAACGGTGTTTCGTTGCGTAGGAACCCCTTTATGATAATCGTCCAGGTTATGGCTATTGGTGCCGTCATGATTGTCACTGTCTTTGTCGGAATGAAACATCACTTACCTGGACAAGCTGGGTTCTGGTGGGTCTGTGGGAATTGAGATTGTTCTCATCTGGGTTATACACTGTACCGTGATGTACTGCTCGGATGGGTAGATGTATACTAACGTTCTACTTTCAGGCCGTTCTACTCCGCAATCAGACCGAGCTGGTTCCCCACACCCATCTATGGAAACAACCAATATTTATTCCACTCGGCATACTTCTGGTTCGGCGTTTTCTTCATGGTCCCCCTGGCGCTCCTTCCAAGGCTCCTCTGCAAGGCGTACAAGTTCATTTTCCATCCATCCGACATCGACCGTGTGCGCTATCTGCACAAGATCCAGCCCGACCACGACTTCCGCAGGGATCGCGAAGCGGGAGGTGTTGCGTACATCAAGCGCGCCGTCAGCACCAGCCGCGGCGTGAAGCGCAAGTCCATCATCCACCGTGGCCACCACAAGGCAGCCGGATAGACCTCGCGACGGGCGTGCGTTCACGCGGCACGGGCTTCGACTTCTCGATGGAGGAGCCCGGTGTCGCGCTGCGGCGACTGCAGAACCTCTCTGCAACCTCTCTGGGACGTCGCAGCCCAATCGTCGAAAATCCATCCTGCACTCGATCAGTCCGGACAATACGGCGGAAGAAGGTGCCTTCGACGGTGCACGAGGAAGCTGAGGAGTCGAAAAACGGCTTGCCGAACTACACACAATGATGATCACGACTGCCCCATTAGATGCTCCTATACGTCCCCTGTTGTTCCACCACCTCCCACCGCACCCTATTACCCCCATATCCCATGTCATCTCTACCAATGTCTTTGTATTGCTCATCTATCCACCTACCCCGATCTTCCCTCCTTGTATCCGTTGGATGTTACCGCGATCCGGTGGCCAATTTTACGATAATGACAGTCACGCATTAATACCTTTGTGCTTCTAGGTGCAGACATCTCTTCGTTGCATATACATTTGTGTACAATATCCAGCGCGCACTGCCTGAATCCTATTTAACTTTGTTTCTATGAGCTCGCTCGCCCCTATGCCGTTTCCCGCGCGTGGTCGAAAGCTGAAGCAACTGCAGCTTGCGTCGAAGGTACTTGGACGGGGGCTTGTCGTGTGTGCCGTGCCGCGGCTAAAGCTCCGTTCCCAAACCTGTGCCGAAGAAAACAGAGTCAATTACCGGGTCCGGGTATACATGACATTACTTGTAGACATAGGGTATCGAGAAAGCTGCGGCGAGCGCAAGAACGGCCAGACCGATGGCTAAGTATGGCCGGGGAGAAGCGACAACGGGGCTTTGGCCGGCGACATTGCTCTTTTGTGCGGGAGGTGGAGGCGGAGTGTATAGAGAAAGTTGTACGTACCCGATGGATTTGAGACCGTGGACGCTGCGAAGAGGTTAGATACATGAGCGAACGCATGTCAAGTAGGTAGGCAAAACATGACTTACTAGTATCCTTGAATGTTGCGGGTGATCTCGTCTTCCATGCCGAGGGAACGCCGGAGAGGGACCATGTTACCTTAGTGTGATCTGTCGACTGGTCGAGTGTCGTGGTCAATGTGGCGAAGTGACCTACGTCAGCATCAGTACAGGTCACTCGACAACTTTGAGAAGGATTCGCCGCATACCCGAGGGCCAGCTTGGGCTCGAGAGAGCCCATGTCTGCACGATCTCCTTCGATGGGCTCAGCGAGACGTACTTGCCCTTGACTCCGCCACCAAAGAGCGAGTAATCGGTATCAGGTTTTGCGGAAGACTGGTGAACGTAGTGAGTCTGTGACCGCTGGTTTTGAATGTCACGGCCAAGCGCACCTGAGCTGGAGCGCGTGTCCACATCGGTATCCTCTTCTCGTCGGTGAACAGAGAGAATAGGTCATCAGCAGAGGCCTGGAACGCCGAGTCTACATTCACAGTTGTGGTGTTGACGGCCTTCGCCTCGGGCTTCTTCACAACAGGTTTCGCCGCAGGAGCGGCGGCAGAGGGCGTCGAAGACGTACCGCTGCCAGCAGCGGGCGCAGGGGTACCTGCACGACTTGGGTCCGCGCTGACAGTGAGATCCTTTCCGTGGTGGTTGATGATCGCGGAAGGGAACTCGGAGAGCTTTGCCTCAAGAGCGACTGGGAGGCGGGACTTGGCGAGCTGGAAAACCGCGTCGACCGCTGGGCTACGTTCGGTGGTGAGGCTGAAGTTCCACTGAAGGACAAATTACGTGAGGTATGCAAAAAGCCTGACAATGGACGAGAACATACCACATATTCCGAGAGACCGTCAAGCGTGATCTCATGCGAAACCTCTGGGATGGACAGTCGGCCAGCAAACCTCAGTGCCATCGGCCGCCTTTCCAGACCATTTGAGCTCGACCTTGCAATCGTAGATTGTAATAAGCCTGTCAAGCGTTCCAGGATGTTACCGAGATCGTGAACCCGAGTCTCAGGACGTAACACGTACTTGGACTTGCGCTGGCCAAGCTCGACGTCACCGTCCACCTCAGTCACTTCGGTAACGGATACCTCCTCTTCGCCGTCGCCTTTCACGGAGACAGTCACAAAGCTCGCGTTCGAACCCATGTCTTCGCCCAGGGTGTCACATTCTTGTTCTTCCAGTGCCAGTTGGCGGTGGTGGAAGCCATGGGTGGTGGAACTGCAGCCATCTCGCACAAAGATCTCACACAGAAAATTAGTAGGAAGCCTAGGGGAGGCCAAGGGGATACGATGAAGGATGAGAGAGAGAGATGAGGGAATGGAGTAAGAGCGAAAGTCAAGAGATGGAGATGGGGTAGACCAGGAAGCGGACGCGTTTTAATCACAGCGCCGTCGCTCGCGCGCATCGTCTACGCTCTCGAACATTCCATGGCTTTCTCGCCGCTTTCTTCACGCTGAAGGCACTTCGGTCATACTCAGAGCGGCAGCATACACGTCGAGTAGAATTTAGAACACGTGGCATTAGGAAGGAACGAGTGTAGCGGCAAGCGTAGACAGTTAATAACAACGGGGTGGAAGGGTAGACAACACATGTAGTCCTTTCGAAAGCCAGTAATATCCAGTAAAAGGAACGGTATGGACGAGTGCATCAAGGGGTATCGAAGTTTTGAACGGCTAAACGCGATCACCAAGAACAAAAAAGTGAGGCGGGACCGAAACTTTACGCGGCGGGCGGTTAGTCTGCTCCTTGAGCGCGAGCAGCTGTTTTGGAACGGAACGCCTCATAATGGATCTGAGCAGTTGTCTCGATGAGGTCTTGCAAGTGTGTCCTGGTGAGGAAGTTGCGGAGGTACACGAATTCGCAGTGCTTCTCGTCTTCAACGTTGATGACGCCCCAGCGGTCTTGCGTCCACGGACGGTCTTTGCCGTCGATAATCACACTACGCTCCGAGCCAAACGACAGCAAACGGAATCATGTTCTAGACGCAAATAGTTAACGGTATTCATCGATAGCAATGTGCGTGTGACATACCCTGATGATGCTCTCGTTGAGTTGGACTTCTTCCTCGTCATTCTCCTCGGTATCGAAGGGGTACAGGCGGATGTTGTGGTAGGTTCATCTCGGCCCGGATCTATGTCATAAAGTCCCTTTTGAATACGCTCTTCTCCCTTCAACTCATTACTCACCTTCTGCTTGAACGACTCCCGCTCCTCAAGGGTCAAGCTGTCCGCCTTGGCAATAACGGGCACGACATTCACAACCTCACTAAGCTTCTTCATCAACAATGATATCAATGGGGCGGAGCGAGTGACCGCTAGGGTTGATGAAGTACAGGGCACAGTGAATGCGGGTGTCCTGGATATGGCGGGTGGGTCGCGCAGTCCTCACGCGCATCGCGGTGAGTTCCTTGCGGAGGTAGGCACTGTGTTGGTCCTTGATGTACTTGATGATGGGGTCCCAACTTCAATAGCGAAATAGAATTAGGAAGATTTAGTACGTTGCAGAGGGGACCAAAATGAATCTAGCGGACCGCACCAACCCTCGTTGTTGATTTGGTCGCCATAGCCAGGCGTGTCAACAATGTTGAGGGCGGAGACGGGACACCGTTCTCGACAATAACTAAGATTTGGAGTGTTATGAGCTGAGGGGTATTTGCTTAGGTATAGTAGAAGACGCACCATGTGAAACTGGGTGGATCTCCGTTGTCTGCCTCACGGCTCGTCAGAACCAAAGCGTCCCTTGGAGTCAACCAAGTGCGACGCGAAGATAGTGTTAATGAGCGTCGACTTTCCCAAACCCGTCTGGCCTATGCGAAAGATCAGCGTTCAGCGCCACATACGCTCGCGTTGAGGTGCAACAGGCGAACAGACACCACATACCGACGGCGATCACGTTGAAACTGGAAGCCACGCTTCAAGAGCTTGTGCTCAATCTGCGCGGTGATACTGTCGAAAACCGACATACGACGACGCGCGAATCTCCTCTGTGGGGGTCGAAGACATGGCTTATTAGCAGAAGAGAAGCAGGAATGGGGACGAAGGAGAAGGGAGTGAGTGGGAGGGTGCAACCGAAAATGCAGCACTGGGGAGGTGATTCTGATACACCTGCTGGCGTCAACCAACCGCGTAGTGACCAGTCAGGCCAGTCATATTGAGGCTTCAGGTGTGCCCATCGGAGATTGAAATACCGTTCAGTACCTACTTACTTTGTCAGTCGCACTTGTTGACTTTTCAGATGTCACTTCTGTTACCTCTGCTGACGTAAAGGGAATGGTAGTCAAATTGGCGCGACTGTAAGAGCTTTAGCGACAGTTGGTTGTAACACCTTCACTTACACTCTTGTTTTGAGCTCAAGCAGAACGCTTAAGTTCACATCAATATTGAAACTTTCACGTAGGTACGAGAGGACTTTGGCTTTGTCTCGAGATACGACACATTATTATCCAGTCGAGCCAGAGGCATAGTACGTGCCCTCCCAGTGCGCTTGCTGGCGTGGATTACAATATCACTAGACGTGAATGACTCAAATTGGTGCAATGTCTCAATCGCTAGAGGCTGGCGCACCGCGTCTCCGACCAGCACGCGTCAAGTTGAACTTCTCCGGTATGAGCGAAACTGCGATTTTGCAAAGTAGAAGCCGTAACGTGCCCCGTGTAAGTCCTAGCTTGGCACCCATGCGGATTACCACACGTTAACATTGGCCGTTCAGCCCAAGTGGGGTATCATCGCAGCCAATCGTGCTTGTTCATGACCACACTTTACCACTGGCGGTGAGGTCTCAGTGATCTCAACGAACCCCCGAGAAATCAACGCTTTACGATAGAATCAGGTCGTTTACTTGCAGAGGGTCAAGATACAATACCGATGTGGATACTGTTCGGCACCGTTGCATCTGTGAAACGACCTTTCCCACCGCTGTGGTTCTTGGTGATCGGTGACAAACAAGCCTCTGGCGCGGTCATGGACGGAGAACCTGTCAAATATTTGTAGACGAAGCATGATCCCTCGACATCATGCGCTTTCATCTAATGGGCCGTGGCTCGAAGTATAAAGGCCGCTCTACAACTCATAGGGACTTATCGTCCTCGTTCACTCCGTTTCACTCAAGGCACACACCAACTCAGAGCAAAAATGAGCATATGGACCCCACCTCCCAAGCCTGCTACCAAGCTTGGTCGCCATAGGCCACTTGCTCCTCTGGCTGGTGTTCACGTTTCTCCTCTACAGCTTGGTGCGATGAGCATCGGGGACAAGTGGGTACGGATGGGCGCCATGGACAAGGAAAGTAGCTTCAAACTTCTCGACGCTTACTACGAGGCTGGCGGAAACTTCATCGATACCGCGAACAACTAGTAAGATACTATCCCCGCCCATGTCGTATCCTATTGCCTAAGCCACACTCAGTCAGGACGAGACGTCCGAGGAATTTATCGGTGAATGGATGGATAAGCGTGGGAACCGAGAGCAAATAGTGGTTGCTACCAAGGTAAGAGAAAGGCTCACGTATAGCTCGTAGCCATAACTTACAATGTGCGTCAGTACACGACGAACTACAAAAGAGGCGCAGATATTCCCCAAAAAACGCACTATACCGGGAACAGTCTCAAATCTTTGCAAAACACTATCACGTCGTCACTCAAGAAGTTGCGCACCGGACTACATCGACATACTATACGTCCACTGGTGGGACTATACGTGCGGTGTAGAAGAAGTCATGAACGGCCTGCATAATCTCGTCACGCAAGGCAAGGTCCTCTATCTCGGCATCTCCCGACACACCTGCATGGATTGTCTCGAAAGCGAACACGTACGCACGGCTCTCACTGGCAAGACCCCGTTTGTCATCTATCAAGGTGCATGGAATATTATGTCGCGCGACTTTGAGCGCGATGTTCTACCTATGGCTCTTTGCGGAGGGTTCGTGGATCATTTCGGTGTTGCAACCTTGACGAGATCTCAAGATTCTTGATGCACAGGTATGGCTCTCGCACCCTGGAGTGTCCTTGCGGGAGCAAAATCCGAACCGACACGCTGAAGAGGAGCGGCGCGAACAGTCCGGCGAGGGCGGGCGTACAATGTGGGCAGATTGGAGACGCACCGAAAACGAACGCAAGGTCTGTCTCGCTCTAGAAAAGGTCGCCCAGGATATTGGCGCAAGGAGTATTACATCTGGTTCGTACTGGTGGGATCTTTTTTTCAATACGTGGCTCACTTCTGTGTACAGTTGCGATCGCCTGGTTGATGCAAAAGGCCCCGTACGTTTTCCCCATTGTCGGGGGCCGGAAGGTCGAGCAACTGCATCAAAATCTCGAGGCGTTGGACATTTCTCTCAGTGCTGAAACAGATTCAAACTCTCGACAGCATGCGTGCCTTTCAACAAGGGCTTCCCTTACAGCAACTTCGTAAGTTTCGCGTTAAATACACGTTGAATAACACTCTGATGCTTTGATTATAGGGTGACGGGACCGACTATAATCACTTGCATAAGTCTGCGGGCATTTTGATAAATGGCCAAGACAAGAAGCTATCCGTCCGGAAAAACAGTGAATAGTCCCAATCACACCTTTAACCGTCGCACAGATAAGTAGCAGGCATCTATGAAGTATCACTATGAAATCGTCCCGAATTCTAGCCATATTAAATCCAACAAAAACACAACGGCGCACGGAAGTTGTGGGAGAAATATGTAGTAGTGCCCTCCAAGTATGATGAATACAGTCAATTGCTCGATGGCTGGCACGTCCGTAGCAGAAGGAATATGTGGACCCTGTGACAAATCGACCGTGAAAAGGCTGTTCTGTTCAGCGTCGCGTCATGAAGAAGATGAAGCAACCGGACTCCTCCTGTGACTAATGCTTCGAGTCATGAGCACTCCAGTAGTCGTCTTGGACCGTAGCTTCAACAGAAGATCCGCAGATATAGGGCGGTCGCCGGGCTTGAACCGCCAGCAATCCTCTAAAGCCTTCCACAGATTATCTGGAATAGGGCGACGGGATTGAGACCGCAGTGGATGCTTGCCTTCGGTTATGGCTTTCCATGCTTGATATTCATTTTTACAGGTGTGCAATGGTGCGGTTTCCGTATATATCTGTAGTCTCTGTTGAGGAAATCCACGCAGGCTGTGTGTCTATTGACTGGACACGTACTTGCCACGATAGCTGACCAAAAGAGTACATGTCACTCTGTTTAGTGTGGTTAGGCAGCTCGTTTCCTATTAGTCCCGGCTCTAGAATTTCGGGGGGCCATGAAGCGGATTGCTCCCGCTCTCGTCGCAAATGCAGCACTGGTCCCTGAGGTATCGGCAAAATTGGCAAGCCCAAAGTCTGCAAGGCGCACACAAAGAGAGTCGTCGATAAGGACATTGCCCTGTCGACCCCTCGATAAGTAAAATACAAACTGGGGTAAAGGCGATGATGACTGCGTACAATATGTAAGTCACCGTGTACAACGTTGTTGGCGTGAAGGTATGCCAGTCCATCAAGCGTCCTCCAAAATCTACCATGTCATCAGATCACCCATAGCCAGAGTCTATAATGTCACATACATGTCGCACAGCTGTGTCTCGATCCCAGCCATTGTCCTGGATATATCGGCGTACATTGTCATGACGATAGTAGGGTAAAACAAGACACAAGCCGTTGGGGCTGGGAATATAGGGTACATTCAGCCCGACGCCTAGCGGCGAGCAAATGTGTTCATGCCGTAAGCCCCCGTAGAATCATGATTTCACGATAGAAGCGCTTTAAAGGTGGCATGCAAAAGATTGGAAACGTGCGATGAATTGAGAGTCACATAAGGTACGCACTTGACTGTCTTCTCTGTGCTCAGGGGAATAATTGATAGGTCCCGTGTTGCGAAGGGCTTTGAGTGCTACTCGCGCGCCATCGTGACCTATACCCGTATATATGTCGCCGTACGCTCCGCCATTGGCGTAATTTGACGTTTCAACTTGTAGATTCTTCAGAAACAACGTGTCGGGTACTTGACAGATATGTTCGGCTATACGGACCACAAGACGACGTAGGGGGTGGATGAGCTGCACCTGCATCAATCCAAGAGGACTGTTGCCGTGTTCGGAGATCCCTGCAGCTAATGATGGCTGTTCCATGAGCACCTGAGTTAAGATTTGATTAGTGCGATAGCGAGATCAGAGGATTGTAATATATACCTTGTCAAGAAAATTCAGGATCGTAACAAGTTTATCTCGCGAGATTTTGATGAAATATGGATCTTCGCGCATTGCATGCATGAGACTTAGCATATCCGTGCAGCTCGCAAGGAGTTCGTCATGCTTAAATGTTCCGCCTTCCACTGATGCGTGTGCGTGAAGAGATTCAATCGCTGCTACAAGCTGAACAGTTTGTCGGATCAGCTGACCATGACACTAAGCAGAAATAGCAATAAATCGCACCTCAGATAAGCTGGACAATATAAGCTCCTGCTCCTCCGAAGAAAAATTGAAAGTAGAGATTGAGTCGGCGTAGAGCGGGGCAAATTCTCAAGCCTGGTATCGTTGTAAAAATTGCGTCAATGGAAACAAATTTGAGGTACGTACTGGGGCTGAACACGAATGACTGAGAGAGGACACGCTCAAATGGCGGGTCCCGTATTGCAGCACGAACGTCGGCGAGTAGGTCATCAGCAGATGCGTGAGCACTATTGTGTGGCCGACTGCGTGAAGCTTGCATACTGTGACGGTAATAACGCTTCAGACCACCTAACGGAAAATATATTAATCCGCTGTTGTAATGACGCCGCAGTCGGAATTCCGGGTATAGGAAATGTTGGCAGGGACTCCCGATCCTATCGGTGAGTGTTGCTCCTCCTGGACAACGATGACGGGATCGATGATAGTTTGAGTCTGGGGAGGAGGAGAAGGTGGTGGTGGTGGCGGTGGTGGACCAGGCCTAACATCTTTCTCCTCCGAATTCGTCGTAACGCCAGCTGTGGCTCGGCCTGGCAAAACGCGACTATCGTTGGCGGGAACTGGACTGACAAGAGATTGATAGAATCTCTTAGGAGTGGATTTCTTCGAACGTCTCAGTAACACGCGTTTGGACCTGGTAAACAGAGACAAGCAGCCCGTCCTTGGAGTGGTGTGGTGATGGTGTGACGGGTGCGCCCACATCCAACCGATGACTCTCTACCCATTGCAGTAGAATATGACCTCTACTAAGGTCAATTAGAGCGCAAAGATCTCGCAAATATTGTAGGAATATGAACAGCACGTACGAGCTAGATGAAGGGAGGAAGTCTGCCGATGCCATAGAGGTCGGAATGAAGTATGAATGCTGTTGGCCACGCCCTGGCAGAACCTAGATTGAGTCGGAATACACCGCCAGGAGTACCGCGATTGGCCGGCATACATGATAGTATTCATTACTCATGGCACATGACAAAACGTAGGCTCGGAACTACCCAGCCGCGTTCAAACTCAGCCGTGCCGAGGATGGCTTCGTAGAAGCGGCTGGGCTAATCGGACGCACTTTTGTCGACCCCCCCTCGGGCCGCCAATTTTCCACTGGCGGGCAGAATCCAAGAGTCTCACCAAGTGCTTTTTGGGGGGCGCATTCGGGCATCCAGTGTGCGCTTTAATTCCAAAAATTTAGTGGGGTCAGCTCGTAGCACATATGAATTAAGCGACTATCACTCTAAGAGTTGAGCAAGACGAAATGGACGTCGTACAACGTCCTTGCAAGGGGTCCACCAAACCGCGTCCGATGGCACCAGCCACTTCATGCAAGCGTCAATATTGCGGGGCGGAAAAGGGCGAAAAGATTGTGGTAAGGTTTTTTCGTTTTGATCTCATTTTTATCCCCTATTCCTGTCTATAATGGGATTCGTTTTACTATCAAATATTACTCAAATAAAGCACGTGGGGAAAGTCAGACCTTTGTCGACGGCAAAAGGCTTGGAAAAAGGTTACCCATTTCCACGTGTCTCAGCGTGTCTCCGCGCTGTAGGGGCCCCTTGGTCAGGTACTTAAAGGTTACCTTTGTTCACAGCCTTTGTCCTCGAATGAGTTTGACTATGCCACATGGTCAAAGGAAGGTAAAAGGCATGGAAAAGGCTACCCTTCACTGATACGAAAAGGGAAAAGAGATTGTATCAAAAACCGAAAACTTTGCCCAAACTTCCCTTCCCCTTTTCCCCCAATAATATCGGCGCTTGCATGTGGTGAGCCGTAGTGTTGCCGCGAGGTTGAGGTACCTTGAAGGTGACCTCACCTTGTCACGATCAAGGTGACGGGCGCTCACACCTTATGGGCACCTTGAGGTACCACAAGGTGACCTCAATCACCTTGGGTTACCTTGTTCTCACCAGCCGTCTTCATGCCCCAACGCCCGCTGTGTCTGACGCTTCCCACCATGCCATCTCTTGAAATAACATGCAGATGCTCCCCTTATTTCTGCGTTTTTCTAGCAATATTGGGCTACAAGTGTAGGTGAGCGATGCCGACGGTATCCCGGCACTCTTAAACTTGTCATGTCTAGTCCAGAGAATTCGGTATACTCTAGCCATGCGACACGTCTCCTTGTCTCTGCAATGACCCGGTTAAACTCTGGCCGAGTCTGGCAACGGATACGGAGATCATGCCACGTTGCCAAAGCCATCATCACCGTTTGCTCAGCAGCGAGCGCTCAGCTTCACCCAATCTCAACGCGCGCCAACGTCTAGCCGGGAGTTGCCGTCAGTGGCGCTATACCTTGAGGTCACCCTCGGTGGCACCTCAAGGTCATCGAGGTAACGGCAGTGGCGTCACCTTGAGGTACCTCAACCTCCACCTTGCGGCAACACTAGTGAGCCGTTAGAGCGAGTAGGCACGGTTCGCACTCCGACGCCGCCACACATCAACCCAACAAAAAGGCGCGGTGTTGCGTACCACGTGCCTCACGAGCGGAAACGGCGGTTACGAGGAGTAGGGCACACGGTTCGCACTCCGACGCCGCCACCTATCAACCCAACAAAAAGGCGCGGTGTGCGTACCACGTGCCTCACGAGCGGAAACGGCGGTTACGAGCCTAGACAAAAACGAGGCAGAGGGCTCTGAGTTGAAGGCGACCCGGTTCCTCCATATATTCTGACCATAAAGTGCTACATCCGTGTCATCGCCACATACGACTTGCAGCTTCGCATAATGATTATCTTTTCCAGTCGGCACGGAAAGTCGGCAGTTCTTCGCGCGAAAGGGGTTCCATTATCGATTGCGTTTCCTACTTGATGCTATTAGCACCACAGAAATCCCAAAGACAACGAAAGAATCAAATAGCTGTGTACAACACAAGTTGAAAGAACGAATGAGTGCAGCTGAGGTGTGACGTGCATCGCAAAGATATACAAGCAACAAGTAGGCGCACGGCGTCTTCAGAGCTGTAGAGATGTGTATATGCGTGGAGAAAGAGCCAGAAAATGGATTGAAGACGTGACGATTAAGCAGCGATATTAGAGTAGCGTCTTGATAGGTTGTCTACGAGGGTTGTCTTGGTCGGTTTGGTGTGACGTGGTAAGGTTTCCATGTGCAGTGAGATAAATCACGGAAATAAATAGCGGGGTGTTTATTGCGCGACGCGGGCGTTATGAGGCTTTACGTGCGGCAACTTTGAACTGGGTGAGGCTCGCGATACGATTGATGAGTGTTGCTTTTTTTGCCCTCCTCCTTCTCTCTTTCACGAGATGATCGCGCCAAACCGTCGTCTGAATATCGTCGTCGACGGCTTCCTCCCAGACCCGGCCTACTTCTTCCTCTTGCTTTGCTTGGGCGTGATGGCGGGGTTGCTGGTAGCGCTTTGTCGAGGCTGGTCGCGGGGGCGGTTTGCTCGTGTCCGAGCCATCGAAGCAATGTCGCGGGCTCGACATATTCGACGGCGGGCAATGTGCTCGTCTCGTCGCTGCTCGTGCTGCCCGTCATGCTTCCCGCTTCCGACCGGCTCGCTCGCGCTCTCCTGACCTGACAAACGCGGCTTCTTCTCTCCTTCCTCATCTTCTCCCACGAGGCCTCGGCCCACTCTTCGACACCTTCCTCCAGAGAGACTTCGCGCCGCCCTTCACCATCTTCCCGAGCGCGAGGAGCGCATCCTCCCCGGGCGTGCCGTCTATCAGGTGCCGCACTCCCCGACCCCGCCTGCCACACCCCCGCATACGGCGTATTCGGCGGCCGGTGCCCGTGCACCACTACATCTCCTCGCCCTCCTCGCCAGGATACGCATACCGTACCGCATACTGCTGCTCATCGAGCGGAAGCGGCTCGCCCGAGGTCGGAGGTCGACAAGGCGCATGCGGTGCGCGCACGTAGCAGCATGCGCAGAGCGCGCCGCGACGCCGAGCTGCATGTGCGACGCGCGAGAGCCGGCGCGGCTCGCCGTCGCGGGGGCAGCGGCGCGAACGTCACGGCGGTGAGGCTCGCGCTCCGGGGTAGCGTCGCGCTGCGCAGGATCGAGGGTGGAGGTTTCGGTGATGCAGGCTGTCTGTGACGATGTGCGGGTCGACGAGGGGGCGGTGCTTGCCGGGGGCATCGCCGAGTCCGAGTCGGGGTTCGTGGCGAGCGAGCTGTCGGGCCCGAGCACTCGGGAGTGGGAGGATATGGACTCTTCGACCTCGAGTGTAAAGGAGCGGCGGGTGATGGGTGTTCTCTTTCGAGGTGGAATCGACTTCTTGATTTCCTGCTGGAGGGGATGTACTCGGTGTGCAGATGGAGAGCTGGCTCGGGCAGACGGTGTGTCTGCTAGTGACAATACTCGTTGTTCAGCTCTTGGTTTTCTACTTCCTCAAGTTTATATCTCTCACCTGTAGGTTGTTGGAGAGTCCCGTTGCTCCCCCGCATTAAGATGCGTCGTCGGCCTGGGCTGAGACCGAGGCTGAGGAGACGGTAGTGCTAAGCTCGGAGGATTGAACTGCGGGATCCGGACACAGCGCAATCAGACCATCCCCGTTCTCTTTGTTGGAGTTATGGTCGTCTGGGCTCGCCATGGTCTCCTGAGGGTGCAATCTTGTTGGGGGACACAGTATGGGAAAACGGGAGCTGAGATGGATTGGATCAGGGTGTGACTGAAAGCGGGTTGCTGTCGCGGCGAACTCTGCTTGGTGGTGAAAAGGAGTGCGAGCAAATTGAGTGGATATTCAAGCAAAAAAAAATATCGAGGAGGTAAGTTTTGTAATGTCGTCCTGGACACCGAAGGAGACGAGGTCAGAGACGCAAGAGCCAGGGGCAGGGGCAAAGGAGTAGGAAACGAAAGTCAAGAGGAGACAAACAACGGCCCGGCAAAATCCTCTGCTCTGAACCCACGTGGCAAAAGCTGGGACTGGAAAACAAACACTTTCCATCATTTCATTTTGGTTTCTTGTTCTTCTGCCCCTGCTTTCGCCATTCTTTGTTGACCGAAATCTTCGCTTTATGTCGCCTTGTAGGCCGAAGCTCAAGCCGTTGCTTTCGAATAAGGCGTCGGCATAGATCACCTTACAAGCAGCGCCTCGCTTCGCTTCGGTGGGACCATAAGTAGTGGATTGCGCGCGAGGCATTAGGCTATGGGAGGTACGATAACGCTACGCTCGGGGAGTAACGAATTGAAGATGCGGGCGAGAATGAGAAGTACACAATGTGACGATAGCGCGACATAATATTTGACTCTAATAGGTTACGCAGTCATTGGACTTTATGCTACGGGAAGAGCTGATGGATGCTATAGCCGCACCATGGCCCGTAGAATATGAGGCCTCTTTTTTCGTGTGCCACTTGTTATCGTCAAATTCGCGCGTAACCGGTCAAAACGGTTAACCCCCCGACACCTTGCTAACGACAGCCCGTTTGTGGTCGACTTGCATCCAAGTATTTGCTGAATGTGATTTTGTCACGTTTCAGCGTGTCTTCTATCGACAGCACGGCTGTAAGATCGTGACTCAGTTTCTCGGCGAGACAAGCCATGAGTTAACATTCCTCGATATCTTCTAGGCTACAGTCACGATAGTCAATGTTATCCTTGCGATGTTCTCTAGAATCACGCTGTTAAAACACCTTCAGTAGCGGATCATCTCAATATAATATAATGCAGAGGCTAGCACGGCTAGAACGAAGCAGGCGCGTATCTCCAGACTGTCTTCCCCACTCCCCATACCCCACATACTAGCTAAATGTCAATTACGCTCAACTCTCTAAAGATGTCTTCCGGCCAACATCATGAAGAATCCGCCGGCACTGAGTGAACGGCGCAATGAGTCCATTAATCCCAGCCTCGCAAGTGTGAATATACATGCGGCGCATGCAACAAATAAGTTCTCCTGCGCTCTTGCCAGAATGTCGAGGTGGTGACACCTGGTGACACTCGGGTGACACGCAGCCCGCACTGCGGACGCGTGACGTCACATCCTTCACGCCGACGCCCTCAAGTTGACGTCACCGACGCTCCTCCCTGCCTCTCCCCACTCAAACCTAACGACCACGCATTGTCTTGGCCAACGAATTTGTGGCTCAAAGTATCCACTGTGATGTACCTTGACCTGGAAATTCAGTTTGCAACGTATAAAGGTAGCCAGCCAAGCCCTGCGGTACCTTACTTTCTCGCCACGCCTCCACACCTCCTTATCCAACGGGTCCTTGGCTCGCTTAGCTTGCTTAGTTCTGGCTCGACATGTCACGGTCTAGCACGTCACGCATATTCGCAGTCTGCATGATCCTTGCTGTTGCCAATGCATCGCCTCACCTACACCGGCACCAGCACCTGCACCGGCGCCATCACCACAAGCGATTTCCAGCGCAGAGTCATTGTTCTCCAGCGTAACGGGCGCAGCAAGCAGCTCAGCTTTGCCAAGCAAAGTCATCTACATAAAAATTATAATATATAATGCTTATAATTGACTTCTCTAGGTATACTTGGGGATTGGCCAAGTCTGTCGAGCATCGAGAAGAAGCTCGGAATCGACCCCAGCAGTAGCGATCTGTCAAACGTCTCGACCTCCGCTTTTGCTGATTCCATCATATACGCAAAATCTTACAGACCAAGGTGCGTGACAATGGCAGAAATACAACTGAAGATACTCACGAACGTACAGATGGAATGTCCGCTTCTATGGTCCTCGCCTACAAACTTCCCTCCGTCAACACCTCTGACTTGGATTCCATCATCGACGGGCTCAGCACGTCGAAAAAACCTCAACTCCACCGAAACATCCCTCCTCCAGAACCCCGCACGCAAGTAGACCTCGCATCCATCCCCGTCCCGTCAGCAAACCTTGTCTGCGATTGTCATCGCAAACCTCACGAACGCCACCAATACACCCATCGCGCTCAAACACCACAGACCTGTTGGTCGAGCTCCTTTGGCTGGAGAGTTTGACCAGTTCGTCGTCGTGCCCGAGATCCACGACGAGGGCCTCAGCGTCCAAGTAGTCGAGACGGGCATCCTAAACGCGACGGGTCCCGGGAATGGCACTGTGATCCTCGTGCCGTCACAAAGGCATCTCAGTCGTGTCGGACATCGACGATGTCCTGCGCTATCACGAAGGTGTACGTGCCGAATGAGGGCCTCAAAGAACTCATTTGTCGAGCCGTACGTGAACTTACCCGGCGTGCCCGAGCTCTTCCAGCACTGGCTCAAAACGCTCCCGAATGCGTCGTTCCCATTATGAATATCACGACACAACGCCGTCGAGCTCACGCGGACGTATGTCGAATATTTGTTCAACAACTACCCCCTTGGAATGTCTGGAGATGCGTCCGATCAACATAGCGAACCGAGTCAGGTCTTGGACGCGAGACAGAACAGTTTTTGCTGAAGCTCTTCCAGACGTTCCCGTGAGTCGCAAGTTCGGTGGGACTTCTCTCTGCTTTTCGTGTAAAAAATTCCCAGATGACTAATCGGTCGTACCCAGTGCTTGTCGGCGATACATCCTCTTCGACCCTGCTGTCCGCCTACCCACAAATAGCCCAACAATACCCCAACAACATCGCCTGCATCTTCATCCGCAACACCTCATCTACCGACTCTGACGACAAGCTCCCCTACGACACGAGCGCGTTCCAGAAAACGTGAAGAACGGCAGCTACTTTTTCTACCGCGTTCCCGAAGGTGCGTCATCCGTCCTTTCCGTGATTGTGATGCACGAGCTTACGAAATTGTAGATTTGTTCAATCTGAACATCGTGGATGGGAACTGTGTAAACACGTCTGTTTCCGCAGAACATCACGTTTGGAGAGCAGGGCGGCGTGCTTGACAGTGCGGCGGCACAATTTTGTGAATAGCTCGGCTTTTTGGTCATGTCGATGGTGATTGCGGTCGTTGCGGGCTGTCTTGGCCGTGGGCCTGGTTGTAGGACGATAATTGATTGTCATCCTGACTTGCATAAAGTTTATGTACTTGAAGCTCGTCTGACATGTATTTTTACTGGGATCTCAAAAACATTTTTTCGATTAGAAAAAGAATTCGGCGCTAATATATCTAATGATGATGTGGTCAGCAGTGCTTCAACTTCTGGCACCCAGAAGCTAGTCTCCCTAGGCAGACTTTATATAATCGGCCTGTGATAGTCGATAGGCCTGAATGATATAAACGTCTGCACTGAAACAAATCGCGTTGGCTGGAGGGGGGTCCGATTACCATTTCAGGCAACGCCATCAAGGGGCTCACGCAGGCCTCTGCCTCCCTTTGCCCCCCGCAAAGAACACACTCATCGATCCGTTTATTATTGCCTATGCGTATTTTTTCTACGATAAATAGGAGCATATGCTTCACGATTGTCCAGTTTTATAGCGTCCTCGAGGATCGGAGCCGTCTGGGAGGGACAGCCCAATGCCCACGTTATGCCCACGTGCTGGCCTTCCCGAAATTAGGGTAATAGAGAAGGACCCCCTCAGCCAGCGTGATTGTTTCAGTAGAGACTAACCAGAAGCCAGCATCCGCAAGCCCTTCCAAGTACGTCGAATACAATGTCTCTTATCGAAGATGACTTTGCTGTACATATTCTCCCTTCCATTACCTACATTAAACTTAATGATCGCACGCCACGAGACTGTTTGCGCGGCGTTGAACAGGCGCTGAACATGTGATTAGTCAGCGTGTGATTTGTACATGTTTAAACGTTCGGCTGGTAACGCCGTCGTCTCACTCCATTCGACGCGGCCGAGTAGTTGAATCCTCCCAACCACACGCGCCCAGCGTACTCATCACGCATCTTTTATCGTTTTCATCTTTCCAGGTCGTTTATTGCGGCCTTGTTGCGGCATGCCGGGACATATACAATCTGCAGATGGCCTCGCTTCCATCAAGATCCAGGCTGGAAGGTCTGACCTCTCCTAATCTGGCGCGGTGCTTTCTCATGGCTCTTTGCCGCTTCTCCAACTCAGTTCAAAATGGCAAGGGCCGTTAAAAGTTGAACTTAAGTTGAACTAGAGTCGAAGTGCTCTTCTTCTGCTACTACGACGCGATAAAAAACTCCTTGTACCAAGCACACGCGCTATCATATCAGCTGAAGCTGTACGTATTCTCTCGCCATGTTCTACTGCTAACATTGAAGACAATTAGTCGTGATATCAGATCCTCTTGGCCTGGCTCAACTTGAGCAGCGTGCCGGTCCAGTAGCCCATGGACCAACGAGTAAACTCTCGCCCTTGAAGCTCATTCAAGATACCATATGTCTTTCTCTCTAGTTGGCCGTTTTCGGGGCGTGTTGCGGAAAACCCACCCAAACAGCGTCGGAACCACAAGCCAGCCCTCTGCACCCTCTACATCGCCATATAAATAAAGCGAGACGTTTCTATTCAGCCACCCGCCACTAAAATCGACGGTGGTTGATGGCACAGGACTCTCAAGCTCACCCACCCTTCCCCTAGCCCCCTTCTTTCTTGTCGACCGATCACTAACACACGTAACCGCAGACATTCTCTGCTAGCCCATGGGATCGCCGCGAAGAATCGCTCCAAGAGTCTATTGCCCATGACCGCAGGCTTTCGCAAGTTCTAGATCGGAATATTGTTGTCGTACTTCTTCACGCAGCATTTTCGAGATGTCCTGGTATGAGTCTGCGGACCAGTCGTCGTTTGGGGACGGCATGGACACCGCCTCGGAAATGGGGCTACAGCTACTGCTGGGTTTCTCCTCGGATAGGGGCGATACCACTTCATCGCCCCTAGTAGAAGCCGCAGCAACCAAACTAGATCGGATCTCACCCTCTCCAAGCGAAATCGGTACGGTCCCCGCAACGATAATCACTTCGTTTCCTGATTGCCACAATTCGATCTCCTGACAGGCTCTTCCTCTCTGATCTACGCTTTGCACACACTCGGCTTGGCTCAGAAATCTACCCTAGCTCACAGAACACCTGGCTCAGAACAAAACCCTGACAACCCCTCAGATCGACTAGGCGTTTTCATGCTCCGTAAGCATTTTGATATGGTTTTGTCGCCGTGAAATGATATCTTATGCCATTCGCATACTAATCCAGGTATACTGCGCATCCAGACATACTCTGACGGCAAGTTTAAATAGGGATTCATTTTTTGTGGGAACATGATTGGCACTCGTTGGGACTCTTTGAGGTAGGCAAGACATGCGCTAATGTAAACGGCGCGTAGAGACTTACACTACTCATTGATAAGTCTGCGAATGCACTGATCGAAAGAATATTCGATGTGGACCACTTCAGCGAACCGGACATATGAGGACGAGGATCTTCTTGTTCGTTCGAAGCAGATGTATGTACCTGATGCATACCATGCGTGCCATGGATAGCCCTGCTCTCCAGCGATGTTGAGTAGCCCCCACGATAAACTAGACCTAATATTAAACTTCCTAGATGAGGCGAGTAGTACCTATTAATTGCCAAATTCCCTCTAAAATTGTTCTAAGGCTCGTGACGGGAATCAACACAGGCTTTGATGAGCCAGATCGAAACTGGCTGAAGATGCCCTGGAGTCAGGCGAGTTACTCGTCGACCCACAATGCGGCGTCGACTCATCGATACCCTACGTCGACTTGTGGTCCGCCTTGCCGAACACACTTGCCAGGCACCCTCCAGACTCTTTATAACCTCCTCACGAATCGAAACTGCGATCTTTTCAAGACACGGGTCTTTCAGCGACGTGTATTTTTGGGTGTTGCTTCCGGCACACGTATCGCGTTGAAAGTTTCGTCAGAGCTATAGGAAACCCAGAAGATCGCAGTATGCTACTAGCACCGAGCAGTGGCGTTCAATCGAGTGGGCGAAGTAGAGAGTTACAGGTTACGATGCCGCTTTAAAGAGCTTCATGAGTCATGACGCTCCATAGCGTTCTTCATCCTTATCACGTTAATCGTTAGCGCTTTTATCGTGAGATCATGATGTTACGCAGTCTGTGCCATCAACGCATCTGCAGTCCCATTGGCGTCGGCTCAGGTATTACCTTCCATTCCAAGCAGAGATGGTCTATGTCTTGTCATGTGTTGGTAATATCAGCACGGGAATATCCGAGAATACGCTCAAAGAAATAAGTGGAACCCAGATGTTGCGTCTCAACATGTAAGCCTTGTGGTTATAATATGTGTATCTATCAAAGTGCCTAAACCGCATTGACTGGCAGGTCTTGGAGGTTCTCGAAGGACTTACGTACCTACACTGTAACAATATACGTGCACGGTGATTTGCATCTTGTTCGTCGCTGCCAACTGGCATTCTCGTTGTGAGATTCACTGTTTGCCTTACTCTTATGAAATAATTCAGGGCAACGTTCTGATAGATGACTTCTACCACGCCCGCCTTGCTGACTTCGGATTGGCAAACTTTGCGACGATACTTCCGGGATAAGCGAGCCGCGTTTTCGACAAAAACCAGGTGGCAAAATAGAAACGAGGTGCACGCGGTTTATGGCACCTGAAATCCCTGGAACCTAAGCTAGTTGGAAGAGAAATGCTCTGCCACACAAAGGAAAGCGATATGTATTCATTTGGACAGTTAGCATGGCAGGGTGCGTGTATCAGCTTGAGTAGTGGTCAAGTTTTATGATCTCGTCACGCGTCGCAAGGTGTATACTGGAATACCGCCATTGGACGCGTATAAGAACGACTTTCAAGTCTGGAAAGCAATCACCGAGGGAAAGCACCCTGCGAGGGTTTGACTCGACGCGCAAAATCCCCCACGACTTATGGGAAATGATGAAGGGAGTGTTGGCAACTGAGACCCCGTGACCGTCCTACAGCAGTCCGGCTGTTGTGGAGATTAGCGCCAGATAGAGCTGCTAGAATATTGGGCTCTTTGACGATGAATGACTCGGAGGAAACCAGCCCGAACGTGGGGCATCATGACAAGATCTACGGCGGAGACTCGGGGGATATGGGTGATGGATTTTGAACGTCAGAGACAGGTGCCGAACGAGGACATTAGGACTGATACATCTCGAATTGAAATGAGGTCTGGGATCTCACTGAGGTTATTCAACTTGCCGCGCGCTTGTTGTAAATATGTATTACTCACCGAGAAGCTCTGCGCTGGCCCACAAAGCTACGCCACTTAGATTATAAAAATTTGCTACGTGCCCTTATAGTGAGGCAGGCATAAAAGATCGTAATCGCGGAGTAACTCGAAAGTTGAAACAGGCGGCCGACAAGACTCAGACGGGTCACCGTCCGACCCCGGCGCACCCGGCAGTTCCCGCGCCACGACGGCGCAGCCATATTTGTCTTGCGCGATTTTCCTTGCCTCGGAGACACCGCCTCGTGGGACCCGCATTTTTTCAAACACCCGGAAATGACGAACCCGATATTAGACTTCCTGCCTCCTCTCCTTCGGGGCCCCGATGCCCCTAAAATACCCCGAATTCGCGAGGCTATATTCGCTGTACCCCGCAGCGCGGCAACCAGACCGAACATATGCACGCGCTGGAACAAGGGCCCTCGACATGGGCCGGTGGCGTGGCGTTTGGTTTGATCGCATAAGCGATAAGATAGAGGTCACCAGGAACGGGGCGACCTCTTATGTAAGCAGCCGCCCGCTCTCTTAGATGTTGATCCACAATAGCGTCGGGCACACATCACTTTTCGCAATTCTGTTCAATAGGTCATGGATAGTATTACCCTTTGGCTTGGATTCCTATTGAGCCGATCTTGTAATTTAACCTCCTAGCTCGAGTCATATGCCAAAAACATATTATGTTAGAAATAGTGTTTTTTCGGCATTTCTGACCTCTCTGGAGCACTTTTGGATTTTCGAGACAGAGGATTTGGCCGGGCGTCTACACCACGCGTGACTTGCCGACGTGGGTGCGCCTGATGCGCCTCCTTTCCTGATATGGTAGGTGGGGCGCTTGACCTCCTGCAGGTCTAGTGGTGGATGCTGTCTGAAGCAGTGGCTGACGGTCACAGTAGTGTCTCAGTACATCCAAAGTACCCTTTACAGTACTACTAAAGCTCAGTTAGCGAGCCAGGAAGTCATTTCTTCAATTAAAATATTCTGCGGGCACAGCGAGCACCTCAAGATTTTGGCCGGGGCGCTAATGGCACGGTGGATCAGATTACATAAGCCGCCCCGTTCCTGGTGACCTCTATCTTATCAGACCAGCAGCATCTCAATAGACAGTGAGCACGTCAGCAGATGCCGTTATGTGTGGTTCTCCCGAATTAGCTGGAACCGGTGTGCGCCGCATCAGAGGCGAAACCGGAGTAGACTCGGGAAGGACCATGGCGATCCCGCCGAAGGGCACAGTCGCACACCGTGCCTTCGGCGTCCCGCTCCGGCCTGAGAACAGGATGCGCGCTCACGTGTATATAAGCCTGTCTGCGCTGGTGGGGGGCAATCCTCAGTGAGCTCGTCTCATCTCATCAACCACAACACTTTCGACTTCTCACCACACTAATTCTTCGTTCTTCTTCAAACCCGCTTTCTCTTTGCAAAAACGATCACAAATGAAGTTCACGACCCTCTTCTCTGCTCTTGCCCTCGGCGCTGCATCCCACCTCGTTAGCGCTCTCCCGGTCAACCAGGCCTCGGGATGTTTGGGACCCCAAGATGACGTACCCGATACACAACAGTTCGACTGTCTGGAAGTCCGGTATGAGACCCACATCGTCACCTGGTACGTCGCCAACATACTGTGCCTAGAAAATAGGGAGCTGACGTAGGAGTGTACAGGGACACCTCTGATGCTCCAGCCCAAATCACGAACGGCGATGGAGGCTTCATCCTCTTGAGGTCGGGCAAATACGAGACGCCACGTGATGTATTTGTGGTCTGGATTTTGGAACATTTTAGACTGATGAATATCGCAGTTATCCTCGCCCACAAAGAACATTCACCTACTCGACTCAAAGGCAAGGCACAGGTGACCGTCCCTGACGTCATCACCCAGCAACGATTACAGCCTCGTCTGTAAGTAGTCGCCTTTACCGCACAAGAAAATGGCCCAGGCTGACCTGATCTGCGCAGTGTTCGGCGACTCTGGCAACTGGGGTTACCCCGCCCCTGACCGAGTTCACTATCAACGGTCCCCCATCGGCTTCTAAGCGCGCGAAGAGTGTCCACAAAGTGAAAGTCCAAAACTGGCATGATTGAACGATTATGACTTACGATTTGGACTTGGACTTTTCCTTGCAATGGACTTCGCGTATCGTACACACATCCACCTCGCCTGTAATCATCACACGGACTTGCACCTGTACAAAATGTTAACACCAGATCTTTGCTTTTCAAAACTCGACGGTGTGTGACAATTGCGCATTCATTCGATGTGCTTCTAAGTAGTCTACAAGGTGGATTTCAGTACACAAAACAGGGCGCTGCGCTCACAAATGCGGCGATAGTTGTGTTCTTCCAACTCTCGACAATTTCCTTTGCTCGACGCAAGACCCATCTATCATTGCCCCCAGAATCCCCAACCCGCCCATGAATCGGCACCAGTCGGACGATCGCAAGCTCCCAGTGAATCCAGAATGTCTCGAACGGTGTAGTCGTCCGCAGGACATCCCGCAGCTGAAGCCGCACGCTGGAATTCCTCGAGATATACGTGCAGAAGTGCCTTCTCGTCGTCAAGTGCCCGGAGGAGTTTAGCCCTCGACGGAAGTACCGAGGAAGTAGACAAGATCGAGCGCAAGGGAGGCCAAGCCCGACGTACTGAAAGTCGTACAGCGCGCATCGCAGAGGCGCGTCAGAGGCGGTCCCGTTACGTCGAAGGTAGGGATCGCGGTCAAACACGATATTCGCGCCTTTGCCATCGCCATGCACGAGCGTGCCATACTTCCCAATCTCGCGCGCCCAATAGCGCCGTCCGACGCTGACACACACTCAGTGTCGCATTGCACAAAACGAGCACAACCACGCACCGTTACAACCCACGGCGCCAGCCACGCATACTCCTCCTCATCCATCTCCGCCAAGCTCCTCCCTTCGTGTGTCGAGATACCAATATGTCCCGCGCGCCCACACGCCCCGCGCCTCCTCGCCGTGCCATTGCAGCGGCGGCGGCACCGTGCTTAGCTCCTCGCGCACATTCACCGCGATATTTCACGCTAAAAACACGCGCCGTGAGCCCCGCGCAAGCCATGCCAGCACGCATCGCGTTCCCGTCACGCGCGAGACTCCCGCGCGTGCAGGGCATGGGAACTCGCGAGCGAGGTCTTCAAGCAGCAGCGTGCCGCCGTCCTGCGCCGGGGAGCGCGTAGGCGGTCGCAAGCGGCACGCTGGGCGGGAAGAAGACGCGGGCGAGGTGCTGTAAAAAGGTTGCGCTCTTGCATCGGCGTAGGAGAGGAGTTTGCGGGTGTGGGACTCGTCGGGCGTCGAGGTGGGCGGTGGTGCGGATGGCTTTGAGGATGACCGTGTGGGGGGGCGGTCGGTGGTGAGGTGGATGCGGTGGATGGCGCCATAGTTTTGGACCAGAGGGAGGCGATTTTGTTCGGATTAGCGGTTGCTTCGAAAGGGCGATGGGGGAGAGGCGGGCGCGAGGGAGAGGCGGGCGCGGCATGGGTGGAGGGAAGGAGGACATGTGATGGGTCTTCTCTCAGTTTGTACTGGACTTGGTCTCCAGCGACCCAAAACCGCGTGTGGCGTGGAAGCATGTGTTTCATATTTTGAACTTGCCCGAATATTGAAACAAAAACTGAGAAAAATACAAAATTTGCAATAATTAACTGGAGTAGAATAAGAGATTGTATGATAGTAGAGAGATGAGAGAGAGAGAGCGTCGTGATGGATCCTTCGAAAAAGGAGGAGTGGAGAGCCATGGATTAAATATGCGGGAATAAAATAGGGAGGGAGTAGCAAAGCGTTGAGTTAAAAACTTTTGATATGTTTGCACAACGGTTGATCAGAGCTTTGGCCTTAATATAATACTGGGCTCGCACAGACTCGATTTCTTCTTCAGATTCGGGAATGTCGGTCACACAGTGCACGCTCTTCTCCACATTGATCTGCAGCTGGAACCAGCATGTCAGAACGGACTCGCGCCAAGTTATGCCTGTAAGGATGCTCACACAGTGCTGGTGGGATTTGTACTGTTTTTGAGTCCGAATGGCGCCCTAAGATGGCATTTAGTGACGCATACAATCAGGAAGAGGTGTAAGCACTCACGCTTTTCTGGGCCCGGATACGGCCATCCCAGAGAGTAATGTCGGTAAGCGTATGCTGTTGTGCGGTACATCTTTCGAGCTGATCGACTTCTCCTTGAGGTGTCTCCTTGCATTAAATGGCTGTATAGAGTGAGTATATGCGTGAAATGGTAGGCACAAGTGGTACTTACGTGGCGAGGAATGAGTTTACATACACTGTGAAGTCGGTCAGCCGACGATCGTGGAGGAACACGAAAGGCCTTACTCTTCATGATGCAGAAATGCAACGCCAGGAAGACGAAGTTATGAGGCATTGTTAGCCACTGTTGATTTATGAGTAAGACCATGGGGTAGCATCCTCAGTGCAAACTTTACGCAAATGAAGGATGTGACCGTCAGAATAGACGTTATGGCATGCCCGTCTCCGACGTGTACACCATAATCGAGTCAATGACATGATCCGGTGCTGCACGAAGGTTGGACCAAGGCGACCCGACAGCGAATCACACTCACCCAGAGAAACCGTGCGTCGTTTTTGGAGATAATAGCAGAGAGAGAATGCTGTGATGAAATCGACGCTTGCGGAGATAGCTAGACCCGTGGTGAATAGCCACTGTCGAGAAAAAAAGTTAGTTCCGCATCTCTTCGCGGCTCTGGATGCTCACTGCTGCTATGATCATGGAATGCAGTCCACGAACTTGAGTCTGTGCAGTTGGGGTGACGGTTCCTGAGCCAAGTCGTGTGAGGTCATATTCAGAGACGCGATTTGAACGCTCGAAATACCAAATGACGCTTACTGGACAGAGAAGTGTCAGCGTGGGAAGACACACTTAGCGTATTAGGGGGACTCACTCATTCGTATGTGGCTAGCACAGCCCTGGGTTTCCACACGACTTAGTGACTGGAGGCGACACAAAAAGTGCTACGCACAATGATACTAGTAAGCCAAACGTTGATGGCGCTTGCTCACTGCGAAAGTATCATGCTAAGTATAATGTGCAATACGATGGCCGAGACGGCTTACGCGTCCAGATCCGGTAGGTAAAAAACCTGGGCGACAACCAAGTGTGAGTAGAGCATTCGCAGCTGTGAAAACACTTGAGTACGCACATGTGAATGAGGAATGTCGTGGGTAATGCCCGTAATAGCGATATCGTGACCTACGCAAGTCAGTTGTAGGCGGCTGCGATGAGTAGTCCGATAAGTGACCCACGCTGACCGGCCTTTACAGAAAAGATGAGCTTAATGATGCACGTCTGAAGAATATGAACTTACCAGTGCACCCGGTGTTATCACTGATGGGTCGCTATAACCTCCCACAAGGTAGTGAAACACTGAGCAAGACGAAGGAATGGATTCGTGCAGATGAGGTCTAATAACCATACGGCTACCACCTGCAAAAATCGAGAAATCAAATATCGATCGACTGCTTAAGTAATGGGGATGTCGCATACGCATAATCCTAATTCGTGATCGGTCGCGCAAGGTGAACGATTTGGCGGTACAGAAACACCTGCGGGAAACAATGCCGGAAATAAGCTATGAGTACTGTATGTGTCAGTCAGACTGGTACATGTGGCAAAGAGGATAATCACGCACTATAGGGCAATAATCCGCCAACAAGACTAAAAGGCCCCGTACGTCGTTCCGTAAGACATCTTGCTCGCCGTCGCACTCACTGTGAAGCAAACGCATAAGGAAAAGCAAGGAAATCCAGGAAAGCACCCGCACGCGGCGAAAAGGGGACCATGCCTACGCGACACCGCCGGAATTATAAACGCCCGCGGGATGACCCAACTAGTCGCCTTCGCGCGGCCCAGTGTGTGAGGGCCATGGGCGTCACGGCCAGTGCCCGCGGAGCCAATCCGGCGGCGATCGAGGGCCACCCGTGAAAACCGCCGCCTGAAACATAGCGCGACGGGACCACTAGGGGCCTCGTCGCAGAGCCGGTCCCCGCACGCCCCCATCAGCGGGAGGGGGCCAAAGAAAGGTGCACTGCTCGCTGCTGGCGCGAGCCCACTGGCGCCCTCCATGGGGCTAGTGTCTCTGTGGCGCGCAGGTCCCCTAATGCGGTAAGCCGCCGCGCGCGTGGGGCACAGAGGGATCGTTCCCCATACAACTCGGTTCGAGCGGCGGAAGAGTCTAGATTAAAAGTAGGGTCAGTGCTACGGGGATAGCTCCGGCAGTGTGGGAAGACGGCGATGTGCCCATGAGCGTTGGCCAAGGACAGCTTGTCGGAGGAAAGCGCGCTGGCGGGGGAGTTTCGTCTCCCACGGGCGCAGGGCTGGCTGTGATGCGTGAAACACCACTCTGAGCTGCACAAAAGGGGCTGATGAAAGTGTTGTCATCGGTGAGCCAGAGTATATGGCGATGAATAGGTTATAGTGGGATGTGCCCGCGGTCGTCTATTAGGGGTTCTACATCAGTCAGGAAAGGCGCGGAAGTGGGTATGGAAATACGAACCTACGTCGTCGGCTACGAGAAGTGGTATCGTTGGAAGGCGGAGATGTACGGTGCTGTCCGAGATTGACAGAAAGAAGAAGCTTTTCTTGTCTGCAATTTGCTCTACAATCCAAGGGTGTTCGACAAGGTGAATATATCCTCCTCTGTCCGGTTGCGAGGGATGATGAAAGGGCCGGAGGTGAATGTCTGATACCCCTCTTCGCTTTGTTGAAAGCGATGGGTAAAGAAGTCTACAGCGAACGAGCAATCAGCATATCAGCATCGAGCAAGCGGAAAGTGTCGTTTATGCTTCGTCGTGTGGCGCCAGAGTCAGTCTACTGCCAGGAACCTGGCGCGAGCACATACCGAAGCTACATAATCAACATCACCAAGCAGAAGGAGATGAAAAACTGGAGAAGTAAGGTAAGAAATATGATTGAGCCTCGCCACACTGTACCAAGGATCCAGCCGTACGAGACCGTAGTGCCCATACGCGGAGGCCTACAAATTCTGGACGGGTACTGCTTCTAAGGAAGCGAGTAGTCTCCAGCATGTAGGACAGCATGAATGCTTAGCAGAGACACCCTGCGCAGGATCGAGAGCGCATGCAGAGACCCAGAGTTCTGGGCACTCAGGGCGTCGGCAGCGGCGGTTGAATTCTAGACAACGTAGAAAAGACCTGCGCCCTGTCGTTGAGTTGTTCGCTCAGGCCAAGAGTATAAGACACGGTATAAGGCACTCACCGGGTCGCAACTAAAGCCCAAGCGTGAACACAAGCTTAGAAAAGGAACAGTACCACGAGTTACGACCCTCCGGGTCATTTAAGAATATTTACACGTTAGCAGAGAGCAGATTGCACTAAAGGCAAGCCGTTTGATTGGGCGGATGAGAAAAAAGAATAGAGAATCTTTGAGGCAGTCAAGGTGTGCTGGATGAATTGTCACCGGCGTAGTGGAAACCTCACAAGGAAAGTAAACAGGCGGAGCGGCGGGAGCCGGAGTCGCACGCATGTAGACGCCGGGCGGCGGGCGGACTGATTTGGAAATTCCCGACGCGCAAGACTCGAGGCGGCGCTTCTCGAATCCTTCAATTACGCCCACTATTTGATCTTTGCAACCTTCTCCTCAAAACTCACCATCCCCATGCTTGTATCAAGTCACCCCATCGATGTCCTCCAGCTTCCAGACTATTCCTTTGAGCTCATCTGTGAGGATCTGCATTTTGATCATGACTATTCGAGCGTGTTTTTCCAATATCTTTCTGTCGATTTTCTTTCAGTCTGGAGGTGCATCGTTCTTGAGAACGAACCGCCGCATACACTTTTCTAACTACTACTTTTCAGGCTGCACATGATCTTCCAAGAGCACGTCTGCTTCTAGAATCCGGCTCGCTTTTGTCGCGTGACACCGACCATCCAGCGCAGCCGCCAGACGCCCCCAGCCCGACTTGGCGACCTGCGACGTCGCAAAGGCTCTCGCCAGACCGACTCGAGAAAATGACATTCGGGTCTAAAATCCTGGCATTTTACAGGAACAGGGCGGGCGGAGGGCGGTGACTGGACAAAGTGCAATGTTCGATCACCGTCCGCGTTTAGCTCACTGCTTCCGCGCGGGACGGCCAGGCTTGCCCTGCCCAGCCCCACAAATCCCCGGTCTTATATCCGCCAAGACCTGGGGCATACGGCGTTCTTTCTTTCATCCCCCATTCATTCTTGCTTTGCTACCACCATGTCCGTGTGTCAGACGTCCCCGACGTCGACGCTGTTTGGCACGTTCACGACCGGCAGTCTCTCGACTTCGACCTCGAGTAGTCTCACTACGGTCCCCACTGTTTTTACGACCACTATCTCGTCACTTGCATGTGCGAGCGCAACGGTCTCGGGCACGGACGATGCGGGATGTAGTACAGTGGAAGTTGTGAGCACTATCAGCACAGGTGAGTAGCGATCTTTCGGGCTTGGCTTTGAGGCTGAAGTGGTAAGGTCATAGTGACCGCCGTGACTACGGGAGTGCAAGTTGTGCTCACCATTCCGGTGACAACTTCTTCTCCAACGGCAACTTTGTTCACCACATCCTGCACGGACAATGGCAACGGAGGCAGCTCCTCTTCCTCCTCAAGTAGCAGCTCCTCGTCGTCTTCATCATCCTCGAGTTCGTCTAGCTCCGCGGCCTCCAGCACTTCTACTCTCGCACCGACGACATCACTTTCGGTGATAACCTCCGCTTCGACGCTTCCGGGAGGCTCTGTGATCACTGTGTCCAGCACTTCCACGAGCGTAATTACGCCTACCGTGGTGGTCCCCGTTACGAATGACGGCAAGTCCTCTACGAACGTCGGCGCGATTGTAGGAGGTGTAGTTGGTGGAGTCGGAGGACTAGCAGCAGTCCTACTCCTTATCTGGCTCATAGTGTACGCAGATCATATTTCATTCTACTTCCACTGACTCACATGCGCTCCAGTCGTCGCCGTCGTAGATTTAACGACGACGACGACGATATCAAATGGCCACCTATGGCAATTCACCACGAAAAAACCAGGTCCGGGCAACATACCCCTAGACGAAACCGATTCCCGCTCCCACGCCCTTCAACGCGTACCAATACGGTGCAGTCGCAACAGAACCCGCCGCCGGCTCCTCCGCTATGGCTCCAGGGCTCGACCAACCACTATCCGCCCTCACCCTCAACAACCTTCCCAAATCCATGGGGCAGCGCATCCTCGAATGACGGCGCAACGCGCATGGGCCGTGCCACCGGGGCCCAACATCCGAAGCAGCGCATACAGCGCGACAGCGCTCAGCTCGGGTGGGTTCACAGCCGGCAGCGCGCACCCACCGCTGCAAGTGCGCAATCCGTCGCCCTCGGGTCCCATACCCGCAGGCGACGTGAAGGACCGTACAGTGTTTCCTTGGCCCTAGCGGCGGAGTGCAGGTCCTTGGAGGCCAGCCAGGTGCGTCGGCGTCTGCTGGGGCGTCCTCGAAGCGGGCAGAGGCGGCGGCGGCGGCGGGTTCATCGAGTGCGCCGTTTGTGCATCAGGATGCGGGCGTCGCGGTCCGGCGTCGGAGGGTCCGCGTCGGAGAAAAGCAGCCGAGGCGCGTGAGGATGCGCATGAGGCTCAGGAGCAGCCGCCGCCCGCGTATGAGGCGTAAAAATTGCTGGTGCATGGGGACTTTGTGTGGGATACTCGCAGAGTGCTAAGACTTTCGCTCGGGACGCGTTCTCGTGTTTTCGTTGGTTATTTGGTTTACTTTACGATGCTTGTGGTAATCCTTGTGTACGATACGGACAGTATTTCTGTGTCGAGAATCTATGGAATGAAGCCTTTGTGTCTTCAATTTGTCCCGAGTACAGCCTCCTATGTACGTATTTGTGCATCCCTTAGTAGCGCCAAGCGGCAGTTGTCACCGTAACGCCACGAAGGCGCGAGGGAGGGCGGGTCACGCTGCATTGTGACAGGCAACGTGACTGATGGTTCCCGCCCTGCCCATTATGGCAGCTATGGCGGAAGACGCCGGACAATGTCCTTATTGTCTACAACAATGCTCGGCACAACAAGACACAATAGTAAGAGAACCAATGGACTCGAACCATGCGCGTTTTTGCGTTGTACTGAAAATATAAAGGCTGGCTGGGCCACGTCGTGGCTTTATCTGCGTCGGTAACGTCGAGACTCTTGCTTTCACTCCTTCCTCCACCTCTCTAGATCTCCTTCTCTTCTCCGGTGCTGGGCCACCTCCCGCTTGCTACGCACGACGACCTTGAGACACTCTTTCTACTAATTCGCAGCGTAACCTTACAATTTTTCCCACCTTTCTGAGAGACGAACATCGCCATGCTTCCCCCACGCGCATGTGAGTGCTCGATCGCAAACTCAAATTCCATATTTATAGCTAATGTGGCCTCCAGACATCTTCATGGGCCTCAATGGCATCCGCATCCTCAGCATCATTGCTATGCTGCTCGTATTTTCAAGCTCAATATTTGTCCTGGTTAACGACGTAGAAGCCGTGAACCGCTTCATGAAGGACGCGAGTGACGCCGACCTTGCCGACTGCGACTACATCGAGTACGTTAAGTAGTTACATGCATACATCCGATGCTGACATGAATCCCTATTGTAGAAACAGCACAGTACCGAATCAACCTGCTGGAGTTTTTTCTGGGCAGTCGTCAACCGCCTCCTCATCATCTTCCAAATCATCGTCCTCATTCTCTCCGAGTTGGGCTGGCCACACGCGTTCTTCGACCGGTTCTTCCCCGTACTGGGTAGCGGCTTCGGCCTCGGGCCCCTGGGTATCTTCCAGTGCCTGATCGGCGCTACGATCCTCTCGCACCACGTCGACGACTTCACGCTCGTCGCCGCGTTCTTCCCTCTTCGCGCTCGGGTGCGTGAACATGCTGCTCGGCCTCGTCTTCCGCGAGCGCGCCAAGGCCCGCCGCTCCGTGCTCTCGTGGCGCGCCGAGGCCAAGGGCGTGCTCCCCCGCCGCGCAGGACCTCCGCCCCGCGTTCACGCGCCCCCAGAGCGGGTTCATGGCCGCTGTCTTCCGCAAGGGCGACGCCCGCTGCTGATGACGAGAAGACGGGCTACGGCTTCGGCAACGCCGGTGAGAAGAAGGCAGGCCTCAAAGGTCAGAGCTCCGTCTCCGTTTCCGTCGTTCCTAGCTGACTCCACCCGTGCAGGCTTCCTCATCTCCAAGCCCCTCGAGACGCTCCCCCGCTACGCACCCGCACCGCGCCCGACTGAGGCTCCGCGCGCTGGCACGCCCGAGCCGCGCTTCAAGTCGAGCAACTACGCCATCTAGGCTTCCTATACCCGCACCCATCCTCATGACACGACGAACTCTGCACAACACACTTTACTCTTGTACTCTGCACACGGACACTGGCATCTCCCAAGACTCTGCGAGTCCATAGTGTACACACACATACATGTTGTATTCGTAATCTCTGGGTACACTCCTGTAGACTAGGTACAGCCGCCGCTGGGTGGTCTAATTACAAATCGAAGAAAGAAAATTGCCAAAAATGCCGGGGTGGCTGGTAGGATAGGATAGATGCGTGAAGCTTGGTGGGTAAATGCACTGGGGGTGAGGATGACTAGTCCGAGTCGGAGCTTGACAAGTCCATGTCTGAATTATCGTCTGTTGTCTCTGTGGGTAGAGATTTGACAGGTAGGTGTAGGGTTTGTGTACCGTACGAAGACGCAGGGGGCGGAGGAAGGGTAGGAGGTTAGAGGCGCAGGGTGGTAGAGGCGGAGGGGTGTTGTCTGGGGGAGGAGGCGGTGGCCCATTGTCTGGGGGAGGCATTGGCATAAGGAAGGTGCATGAACTCGCTGAGATAGTCGAGGGGATCATCCTCAGGGATTGGAGGAGGAGGCTGGTACGCTATTAGGAAGTCGTTTGAGAAATATGCTTCGGGGGTATCGTGCCCACCGGCGAAGAGGAAGTTGGTCCGACGACGACTGCTTTGCGGTATTATCAGAACCACCAGTACCGCCACCACCAGCGTGAGTAGTGTCCTCAGTTTGACTAGACGAAAAACTGTGGCGAAGAAAGGAGTTCATCGGTTTCGGCCGTCTCCCCATAGATACAAAACTCGAATGGCTCTTCGTCTCCTGTACCCTTTTGGAGGATTCGCTCCCATATGCGTAAGCGGGGATCTTCGCGCGCCGTCCACCCAGGGGGATATCCGTATGCAGCGATGGAACACAACCAGGGTACATACCGTCCAGTATCCCCTTCAGAAATACCAAGAGCGTCTCTAAGTTCAGAGCCTCTGACCTCACCCGGCACAAAAATCTGACAACCACTGTACGCGCTGCTGCTGCCACTCTACAGCCTCATAAATCCGACGATATGGTCCGCCTCCGCCGCCTCTGAAGAACTCGTAGTATTGGCGGGATAGTGCGATTAACCTATGATTTCGGGGCTCTGGACAATCGGGTACCATGTGGTCCGTAGAGCCACAGTTGAAACAATGCCTCTCGCTGCCGTCCGAGTTTTCTGGGGCTTTCGCGGGCTCCTCAACTCCCAGCGTGTCATAGGGGGCCCTCTCGTACAACGGCACTTCAGCGGTTATGGAGAACGGTCGGGTATCGCTCCAGAAGAGGTCGGCGGGGTAGTAGTATCCGTATCCTGGGTAGCCTGCCATTCGTCGAGAGCCTTGTTTACGTTCTGTGCGTCCCAGCGACCTTTCGCGACCTCTTTGCCGTCTATGTGCAATGCGGGTATCCAATACACATACTTTCGCTTCCACTTCTCCTGGCCTTCGTCCTGGATGTTGATAGTCTGTAATTCGAATGCGCGATGCTGTCTTACTTTGGCGAGCTCGGCCTTGGCGATCTGTGGGGCAAGGGGTCAGCATCTGAATGTAACCTAACGCCAGACTGCTGGCGACTCACGTCGCACAGCGAGCACTGAGGACCAGAGAACAGCGTTAAGCGTGGAAGTCGGCCTAGTCGACCCGCCATTCAGCTTGAGACGCGCCATGAGCGCAGAGAAACAAGAGAAACAGAACAAACACGAACTTTGACCCGTTCTAAGCTTGGTTGGGTCTTCGCGTCCGCGAAGTGCTCGGGAAGACCCAAGTGTGGCGGGAAGCAAGGGGTTGTCTGTCCATATTGGGGCTTGACATTAGAAAATATTGTTCTCGCGTAATTCGGTCCTTCCTCTCCGCCTAGCTGCTCGACTTGCCTTGGTCCCTACCAACGACGTTTGCCCGCGGCCGGCACGCTTTCATGACTGCTTCATGACCGTTCCCGATCCCCCGTGAAGAAAAAGAGTGTGTACCACAGCAATCTGATCGCAATAATGCGGTAACATATGGTTTCCCATAGCGCGACCATGTCCATTCTACTCCCAAGGACGGTGCCTCTTTTCGGACTCGTGCAACTTTCTGCACGAGGTCAAAATCAAGGTCAAGAACCCAGAGATTGCCATTATCTCTAGTCCTACTCCCCAGTCGACCCCTGCGCTCTCTCGTACCAATTCTCTCAGCTCAAGTCCCGGATCCCCGAGGATCTATGAGCGCGTCAGGTCACCACCGCGCTCACCGAGGCTTTCAAGTTTGCTACTTGCTCTTGGAGATGCTATCGAGTCCGAGGAAGGCGATGAAGATGAGGAGGACTGTTACGGTGTGGATGAAGACGACACGACACGACCTGGGGACTTGGTCCCGCCGGATGCAGTGTTTGGTCACGTATCCAGACGGCGGAGCGATTCCAGTATACGAGAGCGCAAGCAGGCTACATTGGAGACATCTGCAGATGGAGAAAGCACGCAAATAGAGGCAGATATTGGCGAGGTAACTCGGCCGACCTCCGTCTCTACTTCTTCAAACGCGCCTCGGCCTGTATTTGTACCGCAGAGTGTTCAGGTCACTGAAGAGGCCGACGAGGAGAAATCTGCAGTGATTGAGGGCCCATCAGCTTCGCAGGGAAGTGCTATATCCAGTCCGTCAGTAGAACCCCATGAAGTCCGGAGACATAGCAGACCAATGTCGGGGACAGAGTTTCAGAAACGCTTCAGCGGGGGCAGTCTTATGTCTCCCGTGGAGCTCACTATGGCTCCTCCATTCTGGCACCCTATTGGACAGCTTCCGCAGCCGTCCCAACATGATGACTCTATGGATTCGGGCTACGCAGATTCTTGGACTGGTCCTACTCCGTTTGCCCTGTCCCCACCGCGAAGGGAGTCTTCCAGGCGGTTCTCTACCCTCTCGCTACTTTCGTCCCCCTTCGGCTCCCCTGCTCGCGCGATCTCCACCTAAATTCGGACCGTCTGGCATGTCGGGCTGGCCAGGCTCGCCACGATTCCCTAGGCCAACACATGAGACGTCTTCGGAAGGCGACCAGGACGTATCTGCGATTTCGCTCGACGACGAATTGGACAGCCCTACAGAGCACGCTGCGATACAGAGGCGTTATTTCGGATGTGAGCCATGTTTCAGACGTGTCTCCGGATCCCGAGTCCACAATCAAGCAGAGTGTAGTACCCTCCCTTCACGGAGATCGCTCGGGAGTAGACGTCGCGGAGCCGGCAGTGTCAATCTCGAATGATCCCACAGATATTTCCGAACCAATCCCTGCACCCACTCGGTCCATCCCTGCGGTATTTTCACTACCAGTTGCAGCAGAAAAGCCACGAGACACACGTAGTCCCACTGTTTCGAGCAGCTCACGATCCTCTGAGACAAACGCGCCCCTCCCCAGTATTCTCGCTACCTGCTACTTCATATACGGCTTCTTCAAGCCCCCACACTCGGTCACGTCCCCAGTTCAGCCCTCATAGAACAGTCGTCTGTCATACCTCTCTCAACTGCTCTAGATTCTGGTATCGCGTCCCCGACTAGTCCTGTCGCTCCCTCTATAACCTCTACAAGTCCTGGTATCCAGTCACATTCAAGCTCGCTCTATTCAACCCAGTCACCCATAGAGACAGTTCTAGCTTCGTTCAGCCCAGGACCACGGCCCCGTGGCAGACCCGCATCTCGAAACACAGTCACAGTCACTTCTTTTGCCTTGTCATCAGGCCCTGATTCTGCGTCTCGTCCCAGTTCGCTTTCCATAACGCAGTCTCCTCACACTTTTGCCGAAGCCGATGCTCAGTCTCATCCTATTTTGCATATAATAGAGCAATCATCTGGCATTCCCCTTTCAGCGTTTCCAAGGTCTGATTCACAGTCACATCCCAGTCCACCTCTTGCAGCGCAATACCCTACTACTGCCCTAGTAGCTTCTTCGAGTCCGGAGTCCCAGTCCCGTACCAGCCCGTCTTCCGTACCGCAGTCGCCTCCTCTCTGTCCAACAGCTCTTTTCCCCGAAACTCAGTCTCGTCTCAGCTCACCACTCGTCGCGCCGCTCGATGTTTCCTCGCCGCAACACATCCCGTCGTCTCTTTCTAGTCCCTCCTTCTCCAACCCCTTTACTATCGCCAATGGCACTGCTGAAGATGAAGAGCCAGTCGTTGAAGACGATAGCGCCCTCTATGGCAGCTACTACCAAGAGATCCCGGTATCCGACATGTCCCCCCACTCCACTCCCCAGGTGACTCGCTCCTTATCTCGAGCGGCATCCCTCAGAAGTAGTGCAACGAAGGACGCCTACTGTGCTTCCATCAGTCATTACCTCGCCTACGGGGAGTGCAGTTAGCAAGTCGAGATACTCTCTGCATCTGTCATCCGAGAGGGGACTCTCCGGTCATTTGCCATCTGATCCTGAGCCAGAATCATTGATATCGACCACTCCTCAGATCATCGCGGCCGTGAGATCAAAGACGTCCAGTCAAACTTTTACGCGTTGGCCGAAGCCCCTCGTAGCGCTACCTGGCCAGGAAGCTCAGACCTAGCCTCTCCTTTCGATGTCTCCTCGCCTGTTCACGCCGCTTCGGTTCCTTCATCACCCTTGACCTTGAGCCTCGAACCTGCCCAGCATCTGGAGTAGCCTCAGGGGACCGGGCCTGTTTCAACTCGAAGGTCAAGTAAGGTGTGCCTTTCGTTTCAGAAATTCCATCGGGGTAAGCTTTGCCTTGTCGTCGCTGTGGCTTCAGGCTGACACGCATTGTAGTCCAGGAAAAGGGACTCAGCTGTGATTTCTCGGCCAGGGAGTGCACCTTTAGTTCGCCACCGGCCTCCGGCGCTGGTCGGCATTAGTTCTCACCGAAGTCATTCTTTGACTGATCACCGGCTGGATCTGGTGTCGCCAACGGAATCTATTACCTCTGGTGGTAAACTGAGGCCCCTCCGCTTGGTATGTACCACGCATGCTATGGCAAGGGACCCGCGGCTGACTTAATCCAGTCCGTTCTTTTAAACTCACCATCCTCAAGTCTCTCTTTGAACTCTATGATCTCTCCTTCTCCTTTATCATCCGGCATGTTCCCCACGCAAACCACTGAACTAACTCCTGGTGAGACATTTTCAATCCTCGATGATGACCTCTCTTCACACAGAGCCCTAGCAACATCTCTGCCACCAGCATCTCCAACTGTACAATCGGATCACCTATTATCTAATAAGCCTCAGGTTCGCGTCCATACACATGTATAGCATCTTGTGCTGACATAGGAGATAGCTTTCGCCAACATCATCGCATGTCATACCCAATGCTTCTTCCACCACAAATCTTATATCTACTGACGCAACACTAACTCTGGATGGTCCTGATCGGAATGATTCGCTTTCGCCTTTTGTTTCTTCGCCCTCTGCTGTCTGGACCCGTGCATCAAGCCCCAGTACTTCATACGCATCTCGCAGAATGTCGTCACATCTCATTCGACCCTCAAGTAGACTGTCTGAGCCCATTGATCCTATTCCTGAAGATAATAGAGAAGACTACGACTGGACTATGCTGACGTCGAGCAATCAGATTTGACGTTCGCGGCCCCGTTGCCTCGCCGTATCGTCGACCATCCTCTTCTGCCTCCTACCAGGAGCCTGTTCATGCTATCGCCACCCCAAGGCCCACACTGCTCTTCGCAATCGCCAGCGACAATGTCGCCGAGGTCCGGAAGGTACTCGAGAGCGGGGAGGCAGGTCCAAACGACGACGTCGGACCACAGTCGGCGCTCGCATTCGCGCTGACAGCAAACAATCTGAAGCACAATTGACCGACATCGTCAAAGTCCTGCTCGCACGACGGACGGCGCAACCCGTCATCCATCAAGCCTCCCCAGGCGCACAACGCAAGCTCATCCGTCTCGTCCTCCGTCCAGGCCGCCGGGGCCGCTCCCGCGCGGCCCCGACGCGCTCACGGACATGGACCCCCGCGACACGGTGCGCACGGTCATCACGCGTTCATCTGGGCGTTTTGCTAACCGCCCCTGCGGCATCCCGCCAGGTACTACCTCGCGCGCGCCGATGCGCCGCAGACGCGCCGGGCGTCGTCGCTGATCCACCGTTCGTTCTTCCGCCCGCTTGCGAAAGTGCGGTACGATCTCGTGGGCCAGGATCGTGCGCTTTGAGCAGTTGTTCCGCGTGCTCAGCATGCCGACGATGGCGCCTATCGTGGTGCTGTTGTGTGGTGCGTGCGGGGTTTGACCTGTGGCAGGTTTAGTAGAGTTGACATGTGTCCGATAGGTCCCAGTGGACATGGGAAAAGTCTTTTGGCAAGACGATGTGAGTGTCGATGTGGTTGTCTGGAGAGATGGCGCTGACTATCACTGAAGTCGGCTCGTTGCTTGATGTTCCGACGCATACAGTCAACATGACGACACACTTCGTTCTACTCGGGATATTTGGAAGAGTTACTCAATGAGCCCTTATGAGGTACGTAATGATTTTCAAATATTTCCAGTTTTATGGTACGAATAACCGCCCACGATGATTGCAGGAGCCTTCAGACCTGACGCTGGCAGATTTCCTCGCGGAAAACCAGGGCAAGCGATGTGTCGTCGTCCTTGACGTGAGTGGTACATTGAATCGTTGAAATACCAGCGCGCTGATTCCACCGGACTCGGACAGGAAATCGAGAAGACGGAAAACGAGACAATCCTATCGTCCTTGCTTATGCCCTGGGAATTGGGTGCGTTTGTTTGATATCACGTCCGAATCGCAACCTCTGACCTGGATTCTAAGTCCGGGTTTCTTTCGAAGCCGGTCAGCGGCATGTCGACTGCTCCAAAGTGATTTGGCTAGGGACGTCTAATATCGGCCATGATGTCGTGTTTGAGCATCAGGCTTCGAGGACCTGCTCAGATGATGACAGATGTCGCGGGACGAGTACGTCGACCTTATGAAGCTGCTACGGCCAAAGGTCTCGGATCGGCTTGGGGTTCGTACGCCTTTGTTCTCATGGAGGAAGGTTAAACTCATTTAACGTCTCTTCAGCCGTCCCTTCTCTCACGGGTGACTACGGTGCTACCTTCATTCGTTCCATTTACCCCAGAGGAAAGGATGGCGATCGCTTCAGAGGGCCTTGTTTGCACTAGCAGAGGATGCAAGAAACTATACCCGCAGCGACCGTCGAAAAGCTAGTGAAAGACTCGCTGCAAAACTATGTCCCTGCGGAGGTGTCCCGCTCGCTCTACCGCGCCGTTTCGACTCGGAACTGCTTGCTCGAAGGCACGCTCTAATGGATTAACCTAGGCTAGTGTATAATTGTAATATGGATTATTGCCCTGATGCTCTCATCATTATGCGATTGCTCACGTTAGCTTGGCTCCACGTTGGCGGAGCAGATACTAGGCTCGCTCGGTTGATGTCGATAGTGCTGGGTGCGTCGTGCAAAGGCGGTGCACGAGGTAACACCCTGCTGAGCGACAAAGATCCGGGCACTGGAATTGATCCAGGTCTCGGACTGCAGAGTCACATTTTGCTTGGCCTTCTAACGAGACTCATTTCGACCTTACTAAACAGCATTTTTGGACCTTCAATGGGGAGTTTGCTCAAGGAGTCATCAGCCAATCAACGATGCTACCAACTCTACACTTTCCTGATGGGGCCAAATTTGGCCGGATAAGGAAGGCAAGCGCGCAGAGGCGTAGCTGGTCCTGAAGCGAGCTGATGGACTTGGTGTGTGAAACATGTCTTTGGGAAACGCATCAGTGGCTGATGTCAATACCCCTTCAGGCTGACAGGCATCATATATACGCTCTCATGCCCATCATGGTCCCTGCTTTTCTTTTGTCTCCTTCTCTTCCCGTCTCTTCTGGGCCTTTTCACTTCCTTTTCTCTCGCTCGAGCTCTCTTCTTTTGCGGTCCTTTCCTTGTCTCAACACGCGTGTGTTTCCATTTGTTAGGATATGGCTATCATCGATTTGTACAACCGTGTACTTGAACGGAGAGAGGACGATTCCTCGTCCCACGAAGTCGTCAAGCCCCTGCCGACGTCGGTCAAAGCGATTGCAGGCGTGATCGTCTTCTTTGGTGTTATCATTCTCGGTGAGTGGGGATTTCGGTCATCATATGCTACATAGCCTCATGTTGAATAGGTCTCGCTGCATGGAAGATCGGCAGGTGGCGTAGGAATAAAATCCGCGCTGCCTCGCAGAACTTTGGAGACTGTGCCCCAAAGCACCAACCACCTACCTACCGCATCGACCTCGAAAATCATGACGGTCTGACCGACGAAAAGTCGCATCCCGCGTTTGAGCCCGAGCCCGAGCCCTACAAGTGGAAGCCCGTCGCGTTTCCCGCCACCCATCCACTCGCAGAACAAGGCGGTCACCAAGGGCCCAAGCCGCTTCTTCAAGGCGTTCTCGCCCTCGAAAAAGCCCGCCCCTCTCCCCCTCGCGCAGTCGCCTCCGCCAGCATACTCTGCACAGCCGTCTGCGCCTCTGATCACTGTGCAAGTGGCCGACGAAAAGGACGGCCGCCGCGCCACACCCACAGCGTCCCTGACGCTCCAGATGCTCAAGATCGACCCGTCGTCACCCATCCCGAGCCCCATTCGCACTGCATCCATCGGCCCCGACTCACCACTCTTCAAGAGCCTCGCGTCTGCGCCCAAGCTCAGCGCAAACCGCGTGTCGGGCCTCGCAGCAAAGGCGCTCCCGCGGCTCATGGTTGTCGGCTGCACGTTTCGTGCCGTCGCTGCCTGACGAGCTGACGATCCGCGTCGGCGAGCCGGTGCGCATGCTCGAGGGAGTACGAGGGACGAGTGGTGTCTCGTGCAGCGCGTGGGCAAGGCGGACGCCGAACGCGGCGTCGTCCCCGCGCTTCTGTGTTCAGGAGGTGCCCCAGACGCAGCCTGCGCCTCCGCCGAAGCGTTCCTCGCTCGCGGTGGCCTCGGGCCTTGGCCGCCAGTAGGCGATATGGTTGTGAAGACGACGACGACGTGGAATGATCCCTCTCCCCCTTACGAAACACGTTACGATGATGATACGGCCCGGCCCCCGTCGGTCCCCACACTGCGTGAACGTCTCGACGAACCGCGCACCCGCAATCTTTACCTTGGACGCTTTCCTGCCACCGGTAGATGTCCGCCCACTCATTACCTTTGACCTATTTATTCATCATCTTATCACTGTTGTACGTTTCACCTCTTGCGGTTTACATACCACCCACTTACCCGTGTTGGAGTAGCATCTTCGGGACACCTTGTCTGTTGTTTTAACTTATCTTCTACTTAACATATCCTACGACTGAGCAAGACATGATCACGAGCGACGCATGCTGGACCTCCGTCGAGGATATCCCGAGAGCGCATCTGGGCGCCTCGGCTGGCAAGTAGTATAGTCTCCGGCTTTTATCTAAGTATGGACCCTGCTGCTTGGTGCACGCCGTTACGGTGTAACGTGCATGGTGTTCCAGTGGAGAGTGGTTGTTGTACATGAATTGTTGTACATAGCTAGTCCTGGTATGACATTCCGTGAAAATAAAAAACATGCGACAGAGATACACGTGCAAGAAAGCGGCAAGAAAAAAGTCCGATGTTGTGTATGCATGGTTGATGTTAGTGCAGCTTCACGAAAGATATATCGATTCCATGCGAGAAGTCCCACACGCAGATGCGCTAGAAGACAAGAAGATCAGAATCGATCCTGTCCAGTAAGATCAATGAACGTACCTGATCTTCCCCACAGGAAACAATCTGAAAGAAGAAAGAAGCTCATTAGCAAATGAAGTAAATTTGGACAGAGCAAAAAGTATCACCTTCGAGTGGTCAAACCCGACACAGAATATCCGGCCGGTATGTCCGCCAGCAAGATCGGCTACGAGGGCACCCGTCTTCCGATCCCATACCTACAAGACGAGGATTAACACCTACTAACCCCGATTCACGCTCTGATTTACCTTGACAGTATGGTCATAACTCCCGCTAACAACAAAATCATGATTCAGTACGACACTCCGCACAAGGTCTTTCATGCGTCCTCTGCTGGAGCCGGCCAGTCTGTGGCGTACTGCCGCACGTCTGACAGACAGCACCAGGGGCACTCCGCGACACCGAAGTCTCGTCCATCTCAGGAGAGGTGGACCAGCCCCGGCCGGTGGTAATGTCGACAAGGCGGAGATGCTTGTCAGAGGACCCGGAGAGGACATAGGGTGCCTGGAAGTCGATTGCTGCGAGGCTAGGTTGAGTTTGGGCGTCAGTTTTGCTCAGGAGGCTGGGTTAGGACAGGAGTGCATACCCTCGTCCGTGGTGTTCTCGAACGTCTGGATCAGCTCGCCGGTCTCGGCGTTCCAGATCTTCATTGAACGGTCGCCAGAGCCGGATACGATGTGTTTATCGGACCATTGAGATTGCGTTGACGGCGGCGCGGTGGTCCTCGAGACGAAATTGGGGTTTGAAGCTCGGTAGGAAGGTACGTCCTGAGCGTACGATCTGCAGTTATCATCAGAGCTATGTTTACCCATAATTTGGTGGCACGGCGTACCTTTCGAGCAGGAGACCAGTCTCTGGTCGTTGAAGCGTACACAAAGCACACTGTCATCGTGGTCTCGGATGACATGCACGGGTTTACCGGTGGCAAGGTCCCACACGACAACAGTGCGGTCGCTTCCCCCGCTTGCAAGGAGTCCATTGTAAGCGCATATACTCAGCACGCTTCCCTCGTGGACGCCTTGAATAACCCGCCGGACGGTTCCTGTAGCCATGTCCCATTCCCGGATAGTCTTGTCTTTCGAGCCGGTGAACAAAACTTGCATTCCGGTGTCCGGGTATGTATAAAGCTGCAAACAATATATTGTGTTCGAGTGTCCATTCGGCGCGCCATCGTGTTTGCAATGTTGATAGGCTGTAAGATGCTGACAGAAACTTCCTGCGTAAACGGATATGGGTGGGCAAAGAGGAGTTTGTAGTCCGGCTTTCAACGTGGTGGGAAGGTAGGGGTGCCTAAACACGGGCAGGTTATCGGGGGGCGTATCCGAGTGGAGTGCCGGACTTGCGAAAGCCATGCCTGGACCATGACCGATGTGCGAGTTCGAAGTCGAAGCCTGGGTTGCTTCCCGCGTCATTGCCGCATCGAACACGAACCCTGAGTCGTCCAGGAGCATCTGTTGCGACAGCATCAATCCTCTTCGTCTTCGCCCATGCCCTCGTCGTCCGAGTCGGCGACTGCAGAGTAGTGTGTAGGCGCTGCTCGCGGCGCATTGCTCTTTCGCCATTCCCAATCCTCCTTTGCTGGACACAAGGCCTTCCACAGGCTGGCGTCCCCCGCGAGGGCCCGCCACCGCTGGCTCACGAGCGAGGTCGTCACCAGTGCTTCCCACGGGCAGCCAACCGAAAGATTTGCAGCGCGATTCAGGAGGCAGAAGCTGCGATACGTTTAGGTCTCAGCAACTGACCACCCACGCGACAGCGAGGGAGCGGCCACACTAGAGACGTACCCCGACAACATCGAATCTCAAAAACGAGGCTCAAGACGAGCTTGAATGTTGGCAATGCTTGATCTCGGCATGCTCGCGAGCAGGCTGACTATCGCTCATCTGGAGGTGTGGCACGGGCGTCGGTGTGTGGATGTTTCTGGGCAGCCAAGTCGGCCTCAACAACTCACCTTCCCTCTCCCCCGCAGACCGCAACGTGCGAAGATATGAGGACTTTAGATTCGCCACAGCAGCCTCTTGTACGTCTTGAGTGAGGTCGATAATCATGTCGCCAAGAGATATTTGGTGGGTAAGGGATGTTGAACAACGGGTCTGGCGTCGGGCGGTAGGGAGACCGTTCACCATGCCTTGGTATAATGGCCACGTGGCTTGTTTGTTTAGATGGCATCATGTTGGCGATCCCGATCTCGGTTTCCCAAGCGCAATGAGCGCCCAAGGCTCTGACTTCGTCCGCGTACCAAGTATCCCCGCGTCGTCTTCTACGCATCGGATCTGACTCTTGACCACAACGCCCATGTCTTAGCTTTTACTCTAAAAATTGTGCTAATAATACTAATATCCTCTTTCTATAAAATGCCGTCTATAGACACTCCATATCGACTTGAAGCTGTAGACCCGCCAGATGAGTCAGGGCCGTATGCTCTGCATCACTTTCTACCTGCCGGACTTCTCTGTCTGGACTTCAACGCAGGATTTAGCCTCGTATGTGGTGCATGACGAGTGCGAAGAGCTTGGCATCGCCTCGAAGATATGACGACGAAGCGCCCTGCTCCTGATTGGACCCAAGGATGAGGAATTTTGTCTCTACTTAATTTTTTCTCATTCGACACGCGTTTCATCGCAGCAACCTGGAGAATCAGACTCCCAGGCCGACAGACATATCTTCCTGGTCAGAGTGTACCTCCCCGGGATCGCCTTATGACCTTGCAAAGCGTAGATGGACGCCTTCGGCGGCAGGGACGAGGCCGTCGGGGTTTGGCACCAGCGCGCAAATATCTACGTATACTCCTCCCAAAACTTCTGCAGTAGCAAGTCCGCATGGTCGTGGAGAGGCAACCTAGGAGGCCTGACTTGTCTGACGACATTTTTGCTGCCTGATGAGTACGGTATGCCATGACTCCCGCTTGGTTGTCAAACCGGTTATGGGCTTTTTATTTGTATAGGATATGCCGCACGCTTGCGGAAATATACAACACGCTACCATCGCCAGTTTATCTGCCCTGCTGGCTCTTTGCACTTGTGCGGCGCTGTCATAAGCGTGTCATAGATGGCGAAAACATTCCGGGCCTGGAACCTGCTCTCTACGGGTACCAAACGAGAGACAGTGTCGCGCAATGATGCAGCGAGAGCTCAATCCTGGCTTCATCCCAGACCCTTCATACGTTCCAATAATTGGAGTGGCCGGAACGGTGTTCTATTTGCAGCCGCCACTATGGAGATACTACGAGACCGCCCACAGCAGACACAGAGCCGGGGAGCATTCTATGCGAAGAGCTGGGTAAGATACTACGCTAAAAAGGCGCATACATACGCATGTTCAGCTCGTTCTAGGTACGGGGAAAACGGTCTCAGACACTTGCCACTGATAACGACGGCAACCATGGACGCGCTACCAGCCCCAGAGGAGTCCATTTTAGACCCGCCTCCCATACTCACGCCACTCTCGTTCCGCCACGATCCCTCACCAACGTACGGTCGGCGGCCCGCGGAACAGGTTCCCGAGACAAACGGTACAAAAAATGGTTGGACGCAGCCAACAATAATCGGATTCCCTCGCTCGTTAGAGCACGTCTCGACCTCTGCAGAAGGCATCCCGACGAAGCAGGCGTACGCGCAGGCAAGAGTGTTTTCAAGGAGTTGCATCTTTGGGCGTCGTATAAGCGCAACACTCCCTTCTACCACCAGTTTTGAAGATGTGGCTCTGGAGGGTCAGCAGGACGAGCCGGAAACCGCGCGCGGAGGGAAGGGGCCGAAGACCATGTACTTGTCCGCAGGGACACTTGATCATCGTTCCGCCTAACTTGAATGAAACCAGTGGGCGAGTGAGATGAATAAGCACTGCAATGAGTTGCTGCAGCGTTTTATTGTCACTGAGAAGGAACTTCCTCCGGCCCAAGTACTCGCGTTGAACGACGTCTGTACTTATTTTTCTACACCACTTTTTCGTACTTTGTGCTCACAACACACTCCGACAGATCGTACTCATGAGTCATTCTCGTGCGTAGCTGATAATGAATTCCGATACGACGCCTCATTTGATGACTGGATAGGTCTTTCGCTGGAAGCGACTCGTTTGGACCCAAAGAACGAGCAGACGCTCTACTCATGGCACACCTATATGTTGCTGTGAGCCGTCTTTGAAGACGTCCCGACCGGGTACCACGCTGTGTCTGTGACCCACCAAAAGACGTATCACCGCTGCTGCAAGTTCGATGGAAGCGGGTGGTCCGTAGACGAGGGAAACAATCTCAGCAACGCAAGCACAGCCCTGTTCTCCATTCTCAAGAGCCTCAGCGTCGAAAGCAAATGGATTGTGACAGGAACACCTACTAGTAAGCCCTCACAGGAACCACGAGGCTGCGAATTGACTAGCCTCTAGCCAACCTGATGGGCTTGCAGTTCGGCGTCGGCGAGCAACAATATCCAGAGGGAGCGGCAGACGAAGAAGACGCCATGTCTGACACTTCCGCAGCAGAGCATGCCCCCGACCTGCGTCTTGAGTCTCCCACGCCTGAGAATATGCACAATACCAATCAGTCTCGTACACGCGTGTGTGACAAAAGAAGACCGCGAGGACCTCAACAAGCTCGGAACGATGATATCGATGTTTTCTCGAGGTACCGCAGTTTGCGTCAGGGGCAAAGGTGTTCAGTAGCCTTGTCATTGCCCCGTTAATGGATACTGCTGGGCCGAGGCCAGGCGCTGTCCAGGTCTTGACACAAGTCATGGAAAGTACGATGATACGCCATAGGTATATTGGTGATATCATTGAGCGATCTTTGGCTAAAACTACTTGACATCAGGATTGAAGATATTGAGACGGAAATTATCCTGCCGACGTTGACACAGGAGACGGTCCTCCTAGATCTGGACCTGTACGCGGCCAAGACATACAACGTCTTACAGGCGATGATTGCAATAAATGCGGTCACGTCGCAGAGAGAAGGCGCGGTGAGCTATCGATTTGATGTTTTTATATTATGACAACCACTCAAGGGCAATCATAGGACTACTTCTTTCACCCCCAATGTAAGCCATTGATTTGTGGTATGCTGCGCTGCTTTTTAGCACATCATGCTGACTATTGCGCAGAACGTCAAGGCTATCATGACTACCATTGAAAACATATCACAGTGCGTGCACTACGTGCCATGTTGGCTAAAACCACTCGTCGATTCGGACCCTCGTTAGGAACATGTTTTGGCACACTACCGACGATGAAATCGAGAATTTTAGCGTCGCTTTGGCAACGGGAAAAGCATACATGAAGCAGGAATCTTTCGTTGCAGAGACGTCCCTATCAGACGTCAAGCTCCTGGTGAGCTCTATCACGCACCTGTATGCATAACTTATATGTGCATTGCATGTCGAGATGACTGAAACATGTAAACTTCACAGTCAGAACGCCCTGACGGACATTGTGTGGCGCAATCTGCAGAAGATTCCGGTTATTTACACTCGCGTCTTCAACATTCCTCAGCCGATATACCACGCATGGTCCAACTTTTTCAGGAGAACTCCCTCAGCTCACCGGTCCCTCCTCGCACGTTCCTCACGTTCTCCTCAACGCTGAACATCTTGCCCGCCTACGCAACTACGTCGTCACAAAGCCACTTTCACGCGACGATCGTCTCATCGAGCTGGGCGAATTGGTTCGCGAAGAGGAGCGGTATCGTGCGGAAATTACTCAGGCGCGTGAGAGCCAGAAGGGTCCGGCGAAGAAGCGCAAGGGAAAGCCACGGATAGAAGTCAGCCCCGAGACTTTCGAGAACTTGAAGGCCGTGCAAGAAAAGCTAGCCAATCTTGGAGCGTCGAAGATTTCGCGGGTGCTGGACGAGCCGGCCTCTGTGCTACTAGAAAGCTCGCCTTTGGCAGGCGTAGTATGGGGTAACACGCCGTCTACGAAGTTGAACTTCATCTTGAGCGAGGTAAACATAAACATATTCTTCAATGTTTAACGCTCACCGCCCATGTCAGGTCCACCAATATGCCGCAGATGCCAAATTCTTGATATTCTCGAAGTCTCCACTAACGCTGGCGTATGTAGCGGAGGGCCTCTCGTTGTTGAACATCAAGTATACCACAACTGTTCACTCTCCGGTCAAAGTAATTGAACAAAATGTGACAACATTTGAGTCATCGGACACTCTACGAGTCTTTCTCATGGAACTTAAATACGGGGCTCGAGGCCTGTAAGTTCTCGTTCCTTCATGGACAATGCTACGTTCTGACCATCGCTTGGGTAGAAACATCGTGACCGCATCACGGGTCATATTTTGCGAAAACCCGTCTCAGGCAAAAGCTGATGTCGAAACTCAAGCCATCAAAGTGCGAATGTCGCTATTCCGTTGACTTTCAATTAGTTATCTGACTTCACATCAGCGTGTGCATCGTATTGGACAAAAGTTGCCCGTATCAGGTACGTGGCACATACACATCATCGTTCGATTCTGATTCTTCGTCTGACGTTTCACAGTCAAAACCCTGGCCATCAGGTCTACCGCAGAGGAGGCCATGCTCGACCGGCGGGCGGCTCTCAAACGTGGGTCTACAACGTCTGGAAAACTTCCTGGTCTGACAGAAGACCGCACCATGCGCGACTTCATTGCTGTACGTGTCTAATCTGTTTGCCATTCGCGCAATACCTCAAGTTCTCTTCAGAACCCTAAATTCTTGCTTCTTGGACCGAGCGCGGTTGAGACCGATCACTTTTCTTATCTTTATCCGCTCTTGCCTGAGCACAGGAGTTTCTCCGTGCTTCTTTCGTCAACACCAACTCAGACGTCGCGCCCGTCTGTTGATGTTTCGAGGACTGAACCGAAGAGACCGCGAGCTACAGTGGCGGAGTTTGGTACCGCACGACACACAAACAGAGTCCTTGGACGAGCCTCCACACAAGAGACTAAAAGATCACCATGGATCCGGTAAGGTCAGGTTCCTTTAACGCATAAGTCAATCGACATTTCGGCCAGCATGGTGACGTCCTCCTGCACGGTCATCACTCGTTTTCGTTTCAAGACATTACCAGGATAATATACCTCATGTATATTGTTGTCCTTTAGCTTCTGTATTTGCCCTTTACTTGTTGTATAGTAAACCTCTTGTATGCCCGAATGATGTTGTAACGGTGTCGGCGAATTAAATACATGTATCATGTGCTACGGGGTGGTATATATTACTTTGCGATTTCAACACCCCTCTGTTCTAACCAGACATTGTTGAGTGATATTACCGTGTGTAGTAAACAATATGTTCTCGTTCGTTATTACGGTATGAAGTGTTTGTCTACTAGCGTTCAAAAATCATTTGTCAGCCATCATGCGCGGTGGGGAAGGTGTTGCTTGGATTCGAACAAATATTATCAAAAAGTTCGTGTGAGTAAACTAGGCACTACAATGACACGCCGTGAAACACTACTTGACAATCGAGTATCGATGACCTCGGGCGGAGCACCTCTACAACACGAGTATGTGTGCACGTCTTGCCATGCATCGACTGTCCTACCAAATCCCGCTGGATGTACTGTAAGTGCACGAAAAGCACAGTCGCAGAGTTCGCATAGATATGCGTGACCCTAAAAGGGCTCCAGTGACGACCAATCTCATTCCATAGTTTATTCTTCAATAAGGCAAGCGGCATGGGTTTCGCGATCAGGCGCGTCCGTTTTTCAAAGTGGTAGCTTCCTCGTATGACGATCTGTTCTACCTGAACCGTTTGCAGTGGATGGTCTGGTCCGAATATCTCGAAAGGCGGTCGCCAGTTAGTCGAGGTTTCTTTCGGTTGGGTACGGGCGTGAACAGAGTCCAGCTGACGGAGCGAAGAAATAGGCAGCGAAAGATATAGGAACTGATTGCTGCGCCCCATACGATATATGGCTGCACCTTTGTACCCTCAAAGACTGATTAGATTTTCATGTAAAGCCCCGCCGCAGCTTGAACGTGTGGAGGCTATCGCGCGACACCAGGTGCTGCACAGATGTAATGGATTATTGGAGAGTGTCGACAAGCCAAAGCGGCGCGAGTCCTGTAGCTTTCAATAGATCCAAGTAGTCAGCCGATGACGGAGATGGTGTGTGCGGAGGGTGTACTGCTGGTGCTTGCGCCACTGTAGCCAACTTCAACCATGCGAGGCTTTCAATAGTGAGAAAAGAGGGACTAGAGTGCGAATTAGTACCGCAGGTGAAGTTGTTGGGGCGTTGCGCCTTTGAGCGTAGAGAAAGTATGTAATCGTTTGATGCGTCCGCAATGTCCGTCTGGAAGTGTAGGCAGTGTAGGTCGTAGAACGTAAAGTGGAGATGAAGGGGAGTGAGATCATGACCAAACGTGGGCACGCAGAAATGATCGCGGTCAGACGGGTATCTCCAGGTCGTCCGTGAGCACCGTCTCATAGGACAGTCCCTTATAGGGGTTTCAAGTCGCAAGGCGCGAACATTTTCGCTGAAAACGGGACTGGCCGTCAATGTGACCACGAATATGCGCGAAAAGCGTTGCTCCCCCATTCGCCCTGCTCTAGTTTCCTGGGATGGCAAAACGAGATCTCGAAGTAGTTCGTACAGAGGCCATATTTTTTTTCCCCAGCTCTTACACACGAGAGAGCAGGAGGAAAGATGGTCTGTGGGTGTGTAACTGATGACGTGATCGCAGAGCTCTTGAGGTAGCCTGCGCTTTGCATAGTTTCAAAAATCGCGTACGGCTAATGATCTCAACCTAAGTTAGTGCTGTTTTTAGACCAAGCTAGGATGGCTCGTCAATATTCCAATATGCAGCATGGATAGCTGGCGTGTCTCGAATTCGATACATACCCTTGATTTCTATAGACCCGCGGGTCGTGTGCTCGTTGAATTTGGCGAGTGAGCCCAGGCGTTTTTACTCCCGCAAGGCTTCAGGGGGGGGGGGGGGGGGGGGGGGGTTGGGAATTGCAGAACCCCCAGAAGGAGTTTCGTGCAATAGTAGTCTGCTGCTGTCAAGTTACGCGACCGTGGATCAATAAGCGCATAGACATCTCGGGTGGCGCCACGGCGTGCGCAGGGCCTCGCCATGATCGTCCTCACAACCTTTGCAACCATCGACCAGCCATGAAGAAAAAAAGGAAAAGTCGCGCCGCCTTGCAATTGATGGTAAGAGTATTTGAGGACATTCTAGAGATACTTGTGATCGTGCTGATCCAATGATAGATTCTGTAGGGGGAGTCATGGACAACATCTTGGCTGGGTCACTTCCCGATGCACGATGCTTGGGAATTGTGGCGTAGTAGTGAAACAATGATAGACTGTGGCGTACCAGCATGTGTAACACCTTGAAGGTATCAATGCCTATAACATCTAAGAGCACATCTTGAAGTCGCTATCTATACACGCGGCTGATAGTTTTATACTCCCAATTTCCCAGCTGATTATGCAGGCCACGACAGTGTCGCCTCCGTTGATCAGCGTTCCACTCGCGGCTACTCCAGTCATCCTTGCTCAACGCCATTGACAAACGCCTTACATCGCTCACGGCCTCCTCCGCCCTTGCTGCCCTCGACAGGGCGTCCCGAGGCCACCGCATTGACGATCGCCTCCCTATCACCTCTTGGGTACCTATTATCTACGCACGCGTGCGCTCGAGCTGTGCAAGGTATGCTTCGTCAACACCACCGGTGACGTATTCGCCCACAACGTGAATACGGAGCAATCGAATTGCTCGATACTGGGAGCTGGAGCGAGATAGAGAACGCACGGATGCGACGAGGTCGGGAAGCGTCTGGAAGATAACGAGGGTCGGCGCCGATCGATCGTGTGCAGACAATCGGTCACTTCCCCCTTCCCGGTGGTCCAACGTCCGTGCGCGTCGTGTGCAACGAGCTCGTAACCGCGAAGGCCATGTTGTCGATACCGTAGACGTTTCGGAGTAGCTGCGTTACAACATGAGAAGCTAGGTATATGCGGTATTTTGGGTACCATAGAGACCTCATCTCACCGAATCGGTAGGAGCGCAGCTAGCTACAATTACGCTCCTCGCACCTACATCCCCCTTCTGGCCATTTGAATGATCTCCTGCTCTGGAAGTGGTTCCGCGCACGATGGAATCTACGAAGCATGAGCGCGAATCGAAAAGAAACTTGAATCCAAACATGGAAACAGACCATCGACAATGAGAACATTCTTGGTCTTGGAAACTCCAGCGCCATGGCGTTCGCTTTTCTCCCCCGATCAACGTCTTCTTTCTCATCTGCTGGCTCCGGGCATAGAGTTAAAGAGTCCCTCCCAACGTTATCGCGTTTCTTCGCCATGACAAGACCTCGTGATTGATTCTTGCTAGGGATCCCTTAGCTTTTCTGCGCCCTAAGTACATACGACTCCTCTAAAGCAACACCGAGCGACGCGTTTCCAGGAAACAGGAATGACAACGATCGGAACCTGAAGAGCGTTCTCTCCTCAACTCAAGCAACCACGCTTGACTTCGTCCGGCCGAGGGCTATTCGTACCATAGCCATGCGTACTGCGGTCCACGCTGACACCATCGAGAAACCGAAGTCAGGGCTGGCCGAAGGCGAAAGTAGAATGAATTCGGAAGAACTGTCGCGGTGCGAAGGTGCTGTCCGCGGGCGAAACTGGCCGGTCGAGCTAAGACGTTAGGACGAGGTGTGCATGATCTCCCACCCTCACGCCTAGCCAGTCCTTGACGGTCATCACAGTCAAGAAGCCTACTCGCGTCAGCGACCGACGCTCTCGCTGCGAAGAGTTGGATAGTTCACTTTCGCCCTCCGCCACCGCCCGAATTTTGCAGTCAGACCGCGTTATGCAGCGGAAATCGCCATAGTCAGAATCGCATTGGGGCGACGGACTAACCGATTCGAGTACGCGGAAAGCCGAATAACTAACACACGAACAGTCTGGACAAGCGAGCGCGCACTCGCAGGGACGTTCATGACGCACTTTGCACTAGTGACTCCGAATGCAGCGACCCGATCGGCCTGGTGAAGATAATCTTCCCTACAATGCTACGAGGAACTTAGCACAGTACTTTTGATGAGGTTGTCCAGCTGAAGTAATGTTCAATAGAAGATCCCGAAGTCCGAAGGACAACAGTTAGGTGTTAATTTGTATGAACGTTGTGGCCGACGTGATGATTTCAGTGAACTGCAGGAGCTCGGGAGCTTGATAGACTGCAAGGCTCTACAAAATTCTATAACGGTCTCGGACATGATGTACAAGAAGGACGAGAAGATGACGATACAATAGCATACATGGGCGAACACGATGCACATACAAGGCGAGTTTACTAGAAAAGGCTGTAGCCAAAGTCTCGTTCGTGGTTTGAAGCTTCACGCACGAAGGGTTACGCACTGTTGAATGTATTTAGGCACAAACATACGTAAAGGCTCAGATATATACGCACACGTGACAGATACCCAAATACCTTCGATACAGCTCACTTGACATGAGGTCGAGGTCAAAGACGTCCCTGACCATGCCATCTCGCTCCTTGCACTGGTAAAATAGCGGCGCCCCCTTGGGCCCGCAAGTGACGATACCACCAGGCATCCTGGCCTCTGTGTTGCAGCACAGCAGCGAGGAGACCTTCACATATCTCTGACGAGACGGTCGATGGATGGATCGTTGCGAGAGTAGACCTTAGGATACCGCACACACTTGTTTCTTTCTGTCAGATTGTTTGAGCGAGACGCGTAGAATAAGCCACATACTCTTGGAAGAAGGCCTTCAGGCGATAAATACACAAGGCTGGTGAGCCGTGTAGAGAAAAGGATGGCCGGTCTTGGTGATGGTTCAGGACGAAAGGCATGTTATTGCTTTTTTAGATGAGCACTCTGACTGGTTAATAATTTTCTGCAGAATGGCACGAGTGTCCGGGTCACGCTTTTTGCTCTCCACGTGGGCGCGAAACTGGGGTCAGAAACATGGTCATGCGAAGCTAGCGACGTGCACGCGTAGCAAACGCAAAAAGCGCGCAAATCTGGCTAGTCAGAAAAAGGTAGCCAGGCTAGCGACATTGCGTGGCCTGAGGGTGCTTGAACATTTCCTTGCACATTTTTCACTCTGGTCGTGAATAACTTCATGGAGTAGAAACGGCCACAAACAGCTCCCCTCGTAGTGGATGCTTTAGGCAGAACGTCGGGATTTGGGCTGGCGTGCATAAAAGTGGTGGGCGATTATGGTGGTACTCAAGAGCGCACCTCGCCGCAACCTGTCCCATGGGTCTTCGCCTTTTACGGTCGGATGAAGCCGGCGTCGGAGAGTAAAAACAGAACTTTTATACGGGGTCACGCCTGGCTCATCCCGACTTCACGCAACCTCCATCGTCGTCGACAGTCGTTCACCATGCTCAAGTCCTCAAGATAACGCTGCAGCCGTACACCAGTCCTCTCGGAGCGCAGGGAGCGCTGAGACAGCGCAAAGAAGACCAACGGTTTTTGAATGGAGTGCGTAGTCTTCTTCAGGCTCCACCGCCGCGGCCTTGCCAACGCTGTCGCTCGCCCGCGTTGCGGTCGTCCAACAGTGGTTCCTTCCACCAATCCCGTACGGTTACTCGCAGGCTCTATCTGTCATTCCCCGGGCTGCCGGCTCTCCTTCTGGTGCGTTCTCATTCTAAACAATGTCGTGCGCTCGTCCCTGACAACGCCTACGTGTCTTTTTCTTTCTCTGCAATGATTCATCGTGCCACGTCGTTTGGTGCGTTACCTCGTCATCGGTCGCGAACGTCTCCGTGTTTCACGTCCGCAAAGCCCGCACCTACGCGAAACCGACTTCGGGCCAAGACCAATGTCGGCGGCGCTGTCAAGACCGTCATGTGGTGCCGTCGTCGACGTCTCAGTTCGAGACTGAGGGAGAACCTTCCCCCCATCATTCTCAAACCCAGCGCTCGAGGTCCAGGACCACCACGGTGGCCGTCTCGTCCTCGAGGTTGCCCGCCCCACGACTTGGCGACAGAACTCCGTCCGATACTATTGCCATGGACGGTACCGAGGGTCTGTGTCCCGTGGCCAGAAGGTCTCGACACCCGGTGCATGCTAGGCTCCTGCATTCAGGTCCGGAGGGGGGGGGGGGGCCGTCCAGGGCTAAGGGGGGGGTTCGGCCACCCTTGGCCAGTATCATGACCGTGTCATTGGTGACAGCCCTCATCGACGACTACGCGTGGCCCCATCAAGTGGCGGGACCCAAGGTTCGTCAACCCCATAATCACAACGAGCCCCCCGCCTTCGTACGAGCAGCGGTGGGGGAAAGTCGACCACTGCTGAGTTTTTGGAGACTTGCGTATCAAGGTCGTAGTCGACCTCCTCGCTCCCTACGCTCGTGTGTGGAAAGATTGGTCTGTTTCGGTAAATGGTGCTCGGTGTCGGCAAAGACTGTGTTGAAATTCAGGAGCTTATCAACAACGTCGCCAAGGCCCACGGTGGTAGTTTCTCTACGGAAAGGAAGTAAGTTTTCTAGCGGTGAGTATGGTCGTAGACTATATATTCGACTAGGCTATGTTGGCTCATTTTTGATTTAGAGTGATCGGTCAGCAAGTACAAACCCGTGAATGGGTAACGGATCTGTACCACGAAATGATTGAAACACCGGGGGGGTGTCATCACCACTCGAGGGTGACTCGAATGTCAGCTATCGTTTTCGGTCAGGATGAAAACGAGCCCCCTGAAGTGCCCGTGGGGCCTGTTGTCTCTCATCGCTGGTCTCAGCATTGTACGGAGTAACTTCCGGTTATGAATTGATGTGCATCGATGTGCTTCTCTTTCAGGGCTTCATCGAAACATTTTCGTTTCCCACCTCAGCCGGTTCTGAGGTAAAGTCTGCCCGGTGCTCGGGAAATCGTAGTGCCCCGTGCCGGCCGTCGGTTACCATCCACCGCGTGTCGTACGACATGGTGGCATGTTAGTGACTCACGGTGCGTTTTGATTATGAAAATACCACCGGGGGGTCTCATCTGCGTCTATTCTTTAGGCATGAGGAGCGTATTACCACCACGCAAGAAGGTTCTAGGTTGACCTCTGTGCAGAGGCCGTCTACTGCCCGCCGGGACGATGTTGACCATTCCCGCCCCGCTAGCCAGGACCATTCGCTCGACAAAAAAGTTGGACGCCAACCACTGTATTTGTCGCGTTCCATTGCCTCCCCCGAGCTTGAGCTTGCGTAATCTACGCCGGCCGCTTGCGAGTCGACGTCCTCATCGAACTCCAAGGTTAGCCAGCTTTAATGCTTTAGATCCCACCGTATAGTTACGTTTCCGGACCGCGTCCGGTATGAAATAGACGCTGACATTTGATTGTTCGACAGGTCGGGTAAGGAGCACTATGAGGTCGCGAACTGCCGTCCAGAAGATCCTCCAGGACTACAAGTCCCTCCAGGATATCATTTGCCATTCTCGGTTATGGACGAGTTGTCGGAGGAGGACAAAGCTTACCGTACGTTGTCCGCTTCGTGTTGTATATTAGGCAATGACTCAGTTGACACCACCTTCTTCGTCTTATACGGTCGAGCGTGGCCCGTAAGATCCAGCGTTTCATGTCGCAGCCCAGTTCCAGGTCGCGCAGGTCTTCACCAGGTTTCGAGGGCAAGCACTCGTCCCCAAGTTGAAGGAGGTCGATCCGCTCGTCAACGGAGATTCTTGCTGGCACGCGGCACGACTCGCTTCCCCGAGTCCGCGTTCTACATGGGTCGGCACAATCGACGACGTCAAGGCCAAGGCCGAGCAGCTCGCGAAGGAGATGGGCGAGTCATAAGCGACAGCTGGTGACATCGTTGCTCTCGAATCGTCCGCGGTCGCGATGGAAGTTCTATGCGTACCCTAGAGTATCTGGACCGTTACCAATAAAATGATAGCTTGTAGTGGCACCCGTTGCGGTTACAATGCTATGCTGTTAGAATCTCGCAGTCGGTCCCGTCGTAAGGTTGTGTGCAGCTATCATCAACAACATCCAATAATGGTTTACTCGTTGTACGGGAAGATTTGCCTGGCTCTTAGGTATCCCTTTGTACGTGAACATACTCGCCCTGATTTATTCGCGCTATTCTAGGTCTGATATTGCCCCTTCTGCTTCGTGATACAGTACTAGGGGATTTGGTCAAGCAAGTGAGTGGGATGAATAGTGATGTAAACCTCCAGGCCAAGATACTAAAACACATGTCCATATAGCGTCCGTGAGCGTCCATGACTCCCCCCACCGGCATCGTGCACAACATCCACCTACTAGGGATCCAGTCGGCCTCTCTTTCGTCTCTCCTCACCCATCGCGAGCACAAACAGCGCCCCAGTGAGTCCTAGGACGCGCCACCGCCTTGCACCTCTCAAAACCACTCCACCCGGGCCTGGAACCCCAAACGTCTTGCCTCATCCAACGCACACTCCCCAAAGTTATCCTACCGGGGAACTCGCCATCGCAATGCATGCCGTCGCGCTTGTACCATCGACTTGCCGTGTAATTCCCAGGCCTCTTTCACCGTTTCGAGCTCGAGCTGAAGGTCATGCCTTCGTTTTTCCGCCGCGCCGCCTAGGATATTATGCCACAGGTCGTGCTCTCGCTGTACCTCCCCCAGCTCGACCCATGCCCGCCGTGCCGCCCGAGCGAGCCGTCCGGCTTCTCCAACCGGAAACTGCGCCCCAGTGATGCGCGGATCGTAGGCGATATTCTGCGACTCGAGTGCCTGGACGGAATTTTCGAAGCAAATTCGTTTGTAAATCGAGGAGGTTCGCAGAGTTGTCCGCATATGCATGAAAGCGGGTGCCCACACCGTGTATGTCACCCTCAAGTTCGCGAGTATAGACCTGGAACACGATATAGGCTTTATCGTTCCAGAATTTGGACAAGACGCGGCTATGTGTGAAGCGGTTTTGACAATGACACATGAAAAGATACACAAAAGACCGAAAACCTACCCCAAACTCTGCTTGCGTGCAGGAAGTGGTAATTGTGGCGTGCTCCAAACTCTGGCGAGGTAAGTGTGGCGAGGAGTTGGGAGCTGAAGAATACGTGGAATTGGTGAGCTCTCCACACTATCTCGTGGTTCCAGGACTGACCTGCGAAGTTGATTAACCATAAGAGCTTAAGTACCTGCTGATATTCTGGGTGATCGTGGCTCCGTGCGGACTGAGATTTATAGGTCAGTCACACGGGTCCGCTAAAACGTGTCCGCTCAGGCGAGAAGGTCGCGAGGGCGGGCGCCCAGAGACACCATCATCGCGTTTAGAGATGGTCTCTAAGGTTGTGCGCGGGGCAGACTTTGTGGTATTGCGGTTTGCTTTTGTATACCGCTTAGCGTAAACCATCCAGGTCAGACGCACGTTACAACGTCAGGTACCCAGTGTCAAAGGTGCAGACGATGAAACTTGCCAGGCGAATGTTATATAAGGCATTCCCAAAGGGCAAATAATAGCGTCGTAGAAAAGTTCAAATCAGGAGTACTGAGACGTGGTGAGTAAATGTCATCATGGGAACCGCGAGTATAAAGAGTGTGGCGGCGCACAGCATTGATGAAGAACAAAGGATTATTCCGGGGCGATGTGCTCCGTTGATGTTACGTAGCAATAATGCGCACCAGGACCCGGTAATTGGCAGGCTATCCGTTGTCTGTATCTAAATGCATGCCCTGAGTCTGCGAAGTTGAGCAAATTGAAACTAACCATGGAACCGATGTGTTTGTTCTGTGGAAATATTGTCTGTATGTTGTGTTAATCATAGTCACGACCCACACTCGTACCATGAACATCTCAAGCTTTCTCCGCGAGTAAACTGTAATCTGGCAAACGATGCACTCATGGCCCAAGTTTTTTATATTATTCTTATTCTTGTTACTCAAAAGTCAGTGGTCGTGCTGTTTAGGCGCCATCTCCTACCCAGCATCGATGGTTATCGAGACCGACTCATGAACGTTTGAACCTCCTTATACCTCCTCCGGTTGGAGCAATTACTACTCACTGTGAGTAGACGTGGATTTTATGTATGGTCATATCGATAAAGCTTTGTAGAATCCGGGACGGAGACGCGTCAGCTGTAACAAGTATCTGAAGAATAGTGATGGGTTTGGAGATTGACTCATATAAAAGCGAAATTACATTGACGATGCTTTGATATTACAGGAACTTCCCTTTGGCTTGTTCCGAATCGAGAGGTGGCCGGCTAAGTTACAAGATGGAGTAATGAACACCAGGACGGACTCTGCCAAGTCGCCATCTTCATTCCCAGCATTTGACGCACACATCACCCTCGTCACGGTGCCTTCCTCAACCGACTTGGACGAGCTCCGAGCTGCGATTCCTAAAAGACAACCAGTTGTGCCCATCACTTTCAAGACTGTCGAAGTGGGCAACAAATACTTACCATGTCCGTTTACGTCACGGTCCACCATGCCGGACAGCTCGTCACGCTCCGCGAGGCTTTGAAAAAGACCTTGGGCGAGAAGGCAGTCCCGCCTGTGGCACACGTGTCACTCTTCTACATTGACGACTCTGAGCCGAAAGAGAGAGACAAGGCATACGAAATTCTTGCGAAGGAGGGTCGGATTGTCGACCAGCGGCGAAAGTCATGTTGCGCTTGACTGCGCGACGGGAAGCCTGGAGAACGCCAGCCAGACTTGCTTTCTGGGACTTTGAAGGAAGCGAGATTTGGATTGCTGTCTGCGATGGACCAGTCCCCACTTGGGAGGTGAACGGATCGCATAAAGCTCTCGAGTGCCTAAAGCGTCGTCATTGGGACATGCGCACACACTCAGACTTGGGTCTACCATGTATGATGTTGAATAGTATCTTCTATGTTTTTGGCGTTTAGGTGACGTTACAGATGAAGTGTACAGCTACAAATACAATGTATGCGGCGAATCCGGATCGATGTAGTGATAGAAGAGACCGAGAAGAAACGCATAGCAGGTCGAGCACTCATGACGTGCGCTCAGCCTTCGCCGTCTGCCAGTCGCTCATGACCTCCAGCACGGTATCGACATGCTCGACAGAAGGCTTTGCGCCCTGCTCCAGAGCGGATATAGACCTGGCGGTGCTGACAGCGTTCTTGATCTGGCGACCGTTGAGCTTGTGTGACGCGAGACGATCTAGGTCCTGCGTCCGTGATTTGCTGGTCGTTCATGTTCTTAGAGAAGAAGATCTTCCAGATAGACTTCCTTGACTCAAAGTCCAAATCGGGGTACCTGATGCAGAAGTGAACAGAGAGAGCGGTCGACCTGAAGAGAGCCACGGTTTAATCACTGAAACTAAGTCTGAGGCAAAGAGTCCACGTACTCTCAAAGGCAGGATCAATCGATTCAATCATGTTCGTGGTGAAGATGAGGATACCGCGGTAGTACTACTCGACCTGCCGGAGGAAGATCGAGACGAGAGCGTTCCTCGACACGTCCGTGTTGTTCCTCGCTTGCATGAACACATCCGCCTCGTCCAGAAGCAGCACCGGCGTCCCACAACTGCGCCAGCTCGAGGATCTCCGTGAGCTTCTTGTCGAGATGCTCAGGCTCTGTACCCAGCTCGCCCGCGCTAACAAATGTATAGTGGCCGGTGTGTGACCTCCGCGACGGCCTCTGCTGTCAACGTCTTTCCACACCCAGGGTTACCACAGAGGAGTCCGACGAGGCCCTGGCCCTTGCCCGCGACAATGTCGTCGAATAGTGTGTGTCTTTGCGCTGTGCTGCTTGATAAGGCCGCGGATGAGTTGCTTGTGCTTGCTGCCGAGGACGAGTTGATGGAATGTCTCGTCAGACCATACGATATCCTTGATACGGTCGAGCGCATATCCACCTGTGAAGAAGGTCAGTGGAGAAACTCCTGAACATGTAGGCGTACTGACCCCAGGCTTTGTTGCCAAAGTTGAAGCCGAGGAGGACGGGGTTACTAATCATTAGCTGATCGTCAGTGAGGATGGTCGGGTCCAGCTTCCGGACGACGTTGCGTATGAGGCGGCTGCATGGCTTGAAGAGGCGGAAAGTGGCAGGGTCGATCATAACCCGTTCAGTCGTAGACTAGAAGCTCGGTATCAGCCGAACAGTCGTAAAGAAACAGCACAGGACAACTCACGCTACACTTGACCGGGGTCTCATCAAAAATCGCTTTGCGCTCCACACGATAGCGGGGCCGCTACACTCCAAGAATTTCCGAGTGATACCAGCAAACTCTTTGCCGCGCTTGATGGCGTGTGCACGAAGGCTATCCTTCTCAGGATGGAAGTCGAGAGGGTAGGCGGCCAGATCAAGAATCCCGCGGGTGCCGATGTATTCGGGAATCTGGATGACCTCCTGAGCGATCCACGAACAGCTTGCCGTCGTTGTTGACGATGTCACAAGAGATCTCGGCGTAGTTGCCTTCCATAGTGAATTGGTATGCAAGCGAACGGGCGTACAGAAACCATCTCTTGTTCAGTGCCGTGGTGATATGCCCGGAGGTAGGTGTTGGGAGGAATCAGCGCCCAGAGGAGGTCGTATGTGATGTCATTTTGCTTGGTCATAAGGCCAAGGTCGATTATTGTGCGACCGAAGTCCTCGTCGACGAGTTGAAGAGCAGCTTGGATAGCCTCGATCTTCTCGTCATCTTTCGTCTCCAGCGCCTCTTCCTCGGCGAGCTTTTTCGCGAAGACCGAAGCGTGAGTGGAAAAAGAGTTTCCCGGTCGACCTGAGTGATATCGTTGAATCTGAATAGTCCAGGAAGATACAGAAACGAGACTAAACGTTAGGAACCTCGCCGTTCAGGTCGATGCCTCCCTGAACGTCTTTGTTGACTTCGATGAGCACATCGCGTAGCACCTCACTGTAGATCTCGACTTCGATCCCGGTTCTACCTTGCCCTTGTCGTCGAGGATGCGCTTCACGAGGATGATGGGCTTCTTCTTGCTGAACTTCTTGTTGACCACCGATCGACTCGTCTTGCGCAACCTCATCACGCGTACGTTTTACTGTTGAGTTATCAGTATGGCATTTTACACGTGGCCGCCCACGTCGCGCTCGTCACGGATTGTAGCCTGTAAAAATATTATTCGGCGGTGACTCTTTTGTAAGACACAAGAGAGCTTACAATTGGTCGTATCGTGCAATTCTGGTTCGTGGCTTTACTGGCTCCTCTTCTTGGGGCTGCTCTGTTGGACGTCTCTTCCTGAGCCTCAGGTTGAGGCTCCTGGGTGGCATCAGTGGCACCGACACTTGTCATGCTCTGCAACGCCGTTGACTGCCGGCTCAGAGGTGCCGTTGATGACTGGAGTGGTGCTCATGATACTTTAGGGAGGATGGAGTGAATCGATGGGTGAGGATGATGCGAACGACAAGAGACCATGAAATATATACCTTCTGAACCTAATACAAGTCAAGCGCGGTCCCGAGCACGAAGATAACAGGCTGTACGCAGCATTGCCATCCACGTTGAGCGACAAAGAGTCATGGACACGAAGCAGAATATCGAAAAAGCACTGCGGCCAAGACGGCGGCGCCCAATGCCCGTCACTCGGCCTCGTTGTGATCGATGTTGTACTAGGACAGCCGCACGGGCGTACGTTTTTCTAGAGATACCGCCTTTTGGAAGAGCCACGGTCGATTTTTGGCTGAATTTGCACGCAGTGAGGCGCGCTGCTTTTACGGCTGTGTTATTCCCCCCCGCGGCGAGTCTAAGGCACTCCCCTGAGAGCTGGAGCGTCAGGTGTCGTTGCACCCCACACTGAGTAGAGATTGAGCGACTGATCTTAAAAACAAAGCATAGAAGAAAAAAATACACGTAGGTGAATGGTGGACGACAGGTAGAGTCAACGTGTGCCAAATGGAGTCATCAACATTATGGGCGCATCAGGGCGGGCCAAGGGCGCAATCAACTGTGCTACCTAGGCGCCTTGGCGCATGATAGGTTTTCAACGCACAAACGCCCCGAGGCAACACGCACAGCAGCCTCCGCAGCTTCGTGACTCAAATTTTGCTATTCGAAGAGGCGCGACAGAAGAATTGTCGACACTTTTAGTTGCATGGACTCCCTGCCAATGCTGTGCATGTCGGACCCGCATGCAGTCCCAACTGCCTCATGCCAAGCGTCATGCGTCCTCAGCGTCGTATCGTCGTAGAACGGATACTTGGACTCCGTAGACGCAGCAGTTATCATGATAATCACATATAAAAGGTTCATTAAAATCCCTTTGTTCAGCTCTCTCGCTAACTCTGAATCTGTCGCTCATCCCTTCACTCTGCTCCACCTCAAGGTTTCAACGCCCAGCCAAACACTATGTCGGACGAACAACCCATTACGATGCCCATAGCCAGGGCTCCACCTCTGAAGATGTTTGTCGACGCTCCTCAACTCCCCTCTAAAGTTTTGAATTTGACTGAGGCATTTCAACTGAGGTCGAGCTCATCTGCCATAGGTTCTTCTGAGCCGCACTTCAATGTCAAGCCGATCGGCTCAGACAAGCTAACGGTGCATCACCTGTGGTATGTGACATTACTTTCGGCACACCTGTCATTTAAGCTGACGATTCCGACAAGTTCTGAGGGGGTCTAGCCGTTTGGCCGTCGAGACTTGGATGCTGAGTAGCGACAGCGACCCGACGCTCGAGCGCACTCACTCCGTCCTAGTCAAAGGGCCTACCCCCTGGAATTATACACTTCCAACACCCAATACGGTCACCCCGTTGGACGAGACTAGCCGAACGGTTGTATTGGCACTCGGTTCTATCGTCAAGACGCCTCGGGCAACTACAGCACTTTCGATCCGGTCGCTCGAACGTCTTGGTCGCAAGAACCACATCGTGTGAGCGGTGTGGCCCTTCCCAAGGAGAGTATTCTGCTATCACGGGAAGGAAGGTCGTTCACCGACCAGTCGCTTCTCGCGAGGAAGGAGAAACCTTTACCTACGATAGAGCGACGAGGAGTCTGAAGCCTCTTCGGTCTGCTCTGGACGACGAGGCGTACGAATCCTGGAGCGAGTGCTCAGAGGATGAGTCAGTGAAGGACTATGAGTCAGACAACTCGTCAATCCAGGAAGACGAATCTGATCAGGAGGAGAAGGAAAGAGCAAGAAAATCCGGAAGAAGAGGAGCAGAGCGATTCTTCTATCGACTCTGATAGCTCGGACGGTGACTCGAGTGACGAGGAGGAGGCTGAGGTCGACGAAAGTCTCCATTCCTTCCCGTGCATCTCTCTCAGTCTTTACGTCCAAAGGCCGAGCCTTCCATTACTCGCGCAAACTTTGTCGCCCCGCTCTGGGACTCCCCGCCCATCATACATCCTACTACTACCCCCTTAGTCGTGTGGCCTCTTGGAGAGTCCGAGATCCTCTTTGGAGATTACCTCAACAAGACGTTCTATACACGCTCTGCTTGGTCTATGGGATACTGTTGTAGGTGTCTATCCTACATCCACTCGATGAAGGCTCACTAGCACTTCAGCCCGCCAACTCTTCATGCGAGCCCGCTTCTCGCCTTGCGGAAAATACCTTCACGTCGCATGTCTCAACGGCGAGCGTATCGACGGCGAAACAAGCGAGCCTCCACTCGACGCCCCGATGAAACTTGAGCTCTCGATATACACACATCGCCTCTGCGACGTCAAACCCTCACGCTGTCGGCCAAATCTTGTGCATAGCGCCTGGATTATTCTTGACGAGCTCGAACGCGTGAACTTCGACCAACCGCCGTGCACGCTCACATGGACTGACAAGGATGTTTACGCGACGCTCAGCGACACCACGTTGCGCGTTTCTACGAACTCCCACGTGTTCTCGCAACATGAAGAGGAGGATTTCCCCACGCAAAGCGTGGAAAAACCAAAGGGAGCTCATCGGGCTGCCGGAGTGCGCGCGTCACAGACAAGTGTTCTACTTCCCTCCGGCGAAGGATACTACCCATGCTCTGCGGTCATTGTCGCAGGTGCTCTTGAGATCAAAGCGAGTCAACGGGAACTTATAGACGGCGCGCGGGTACCTCTTGCGTTCAGGCTTGATGAAGAGAAAAGACTTGGTGGATGGGTCGATTATGATCCAACCACAAACGGAACCTGAGGAGGAGCCCGAGGAGGCAAAGGAGGAAGATGTAGCTGGGCACGCCAGGGTGACGACCGTGAGGACGATTCCGACAAGGGCAACAAAAAAGGACCAGTACAGACGCGTAGAGCGCCATGTAGGCTATTACTGCTTTGGTGATCGTGGGGGCTACCAGATGTAACAAATAGACTTATCCGAGCCGACTCCAAACAGCAGCCGGCGAAGCGTGATAATATAGCGATGCTTGTCGACAAGCTTCAACCTTGGCTACAAAAAACTGCTCAAAAACTGTTTACTCCTTTATTGAAAAACCGGAGCAAAACACGATATCTGATAGATTGAAGATTCTGAGTCTTGACAGTAGCACTGAGCAGCTGCAGGCTGCGTTACGAACACAAAACAAAATGTAATTCTCGACGCCAGCAGGATTCGAACCTGCGCCCTGAAACAGGAAATGATAGTGTCGGAGTTTTCTAATCATTCGCATTAACCACTTTGCTATAGCGCGCCAACACAAACGCCCCAACTCTTGTTATTGCTGGCCAGGTAAAAACACACATTTTCGTGTTTCGCGCGCGTTTAATGAGTCGTAGACCAGGCCGTGACCGCGACCCGCGCGCCTTGGCCAACTAGCAAATCTTGGTTTCCTGCCCACCGCGGCACAATGCCACCTTCCCCCGCTTCCCCTCACCCCAAAGGATAGACTCTCTCATCGTCTTTGGAGACGCTTCCTCCTACTCTGCTGAAGATGATGTTGCCTTGTCTGACCTGACAATGATGACCCGAACCAGCCCCCCAACGCCCGTCTATGTATGTCGAAGCTCTTTGAGGGTATGTATTGCCCTTTGCAATAAAGCGTGGCACTTGGATCTAAAGGCATTAATATTTTACCGCTCAGATATGATAAGAGACCGTAATTAAAGGCGAGAGCAGCCTCTTCGTCGATACGGAACTCAAGTGTCTGGAGGATTATTTCAAATTGCCCTGTGCGGTCCCTCTTCAGCGCATTCTCTCTGTGTTCGGAACTCAAGAGTCTATATCAGCCGACGCAAGATACTTGCTTGTCCGACTGAGTCTCCGCAAAAGTGTCGATGGATCAAGCTGGAAAGAGCATAAAGTACAAGCGCGACCTTGCAACAGGCCGCATCCTGGCCTGCCCTGAGGGCACCTTTGCGCCGGATATTCTAGGAGTCATGGCGTTGCGGATATCAAGCCACAAAGATTGAAGAAAGTGATATCAGCCTGGCCGATGAAGCTAACGGTCTATACACCCAAGGTCGAGACTATGGCAGCAGCCCTCCCTCAGCCAGACTACAACGTTTTTTTTCGCGCAAGATGAGACCAGTGCAAACACTGGAGCAGCTCCTTGGCTGTTTTTGTGTTAAAGAGCTCAAAAGAGCTCGCAAAACACATGAATGTTAAGCTAACGGACCCCAAGGTATTTTCATTGGGATTTGCTTGCGTCAAGTCTACTCATTACGGTTATACCATCGTCCCATACTATGATCGCTGCCCTGCTTAATACCACGTCGCAGCAGACGGACTTTAAATTTAAACAAAACACCCCTTTAGACAAATCGGGTAGAGAGTTGTAGACAGACTCAGAGCAATCGCTCTGAAAAAACTCGGTCAGTCCACTCACGTTACTAGCTAACAACCTACACCTACTGACCTAGAAACGATATCAAGGAGCATGTATCTGTTTTGAATAGCGACGTCATCAAGCTTTTGAAACCGAATCAATCTTGTATACTTCCGAAGGTTTGCACCTTCCCTGCTCAAAACAAACTGTGAATTGATACTAAATCTTGCTAGTACGAGACCCTTACACCCCTTCTCACGGACGACCCCATCCCATCCTCGCTTCCGGACGTAAGAAACTGGAACTTTGCTCATTATTCGCAGCCTCAGATACCCCCTTCAATTACCCCGCCATACCTGCCGGCCACCTCCTCAACATCTATTCTCTCCCCTGCACTCTCACAGTCATCATCATCTTCTAAACTCTTCTCGACGGACTCTTCTCTTCGCGCGCTCCATCTCGTTTTCGCACACCCCACCAACTTCGCAACCTGCACAAAGCCTGAGCCTTCGCCGGCCTCAATTGGAGGACGTAGAACCACCGCCCAACGCCTTACAACCGAACATGCTATCGCATTTGGCCGACGCGTGATGATCTATTGGCATACGAACGCGCGCTTGTGCGTTAGAGGCATGCGTGGATGAACTTGACAGGCCTTCTACGGCATCCTATTCTCGTGCACGTGCACGTGCCCAACCCGCCAGTAGCTCGTCTTCTGCGAGAGAAGGACCCGCAGCGAGCACCGGGCCTAGCAAACGGGACAGTGCCAACAGCCCGTTTCACTGCGAGAAAGTGGTACAGCGTTCAGCGCCCCTCCGTCCATCGGAGAGCCCGTTGGTGAATAGTGCGAATTGGACAAACTCGCCTGCCATTGCAAGACGAAGTGGGGGCATGCAGCAAGATGACGAAGATGAAGTCTTCACAGAGGGTGATGATGACGTTTTACCGGTTCTTCTCATCGAGGACGAAAGTGTTGAGGGTGTTGATTTCACACTTTGACTTCCTGGAAAAACTCATTGAGGTCGATGACGCACTTTGGGTAGACAGGAAAGGAAAGGAGAAGGAGCTCGCAGAGACCTCCGCGCAGTCCAGGCTGCGAGGCGGATTGTCAAACTTGGAAGAGAGATATTCCGGGTATGGTGCGACAGTACCGCAAATTCGAGAGGCGTTGGACAAGGCTGCGAGCGGTGACATCGACGACGAAGATTCACATCCAACATGGCTTGCAGAAGTGGCCGTGAAGGAACAAGAGCCAGTGGTGGCGGAAAGCGGAGGCTCGAGGGCGAGTCGTCCGTCAAGTCAGAACGCCGTTGGTGTAAACCGCACTTCACAAACGGCCCTTGGTGTCACAACCGCACAGGCACGCTCAGCACAGAGGTCTCTGCAAGAAACGCAAGAGAGTGAGATCCGTGTCGAAGAGGAGTTGGAGCTTGGAGACAAGTCCTCGTCGCTGACTCAATTCCACCACGGTACACTCTTCGATTACCATTGTTTACCCAACGATATTTTAACCATACATTTCGTCTCTAGGCTATGTTATTACTCGCCTCATCTCTAAGACCGCGCAGGCTCTGTGTGTCCTTCATCAACATCAGGCGGCCTTGAAACATCTACACACACCTGCCTCGCTCAGCGGTCTTCCGCCGCGGGCCGCGTACGTGGACGATGGCATGAACAACGTCTTCTCATTCTCATGGAACACGCCCCCCCACCGTATCGGCGCGGTGGACGAGCGTGCGTGGACATATGTACATGATGCCTTGAACGATGACGACACGCACATGGTCTGGAGACCGAAGCTTGAGAGAAGACGAGAGCGCATTAGAAAACGTCTCATCAAGAGCGCTCCCGGTGACGTCGGCGTTGACGAGGACAAGAGCGAGCTACATAAGGCCTAAAACCGTGATCATCAAAGGGGAAAGGGTGTTCCTCACAAACAACTCACAGGTGCCAGGAACCGCTTCTGGTGCGGGGCGTAGTCCCGTTAAGAGGCGAAAGGTTGAGCCCAAAGACGAGAAGCAGACGACGCTGCGACTTGTGTCACTGCGCCCAATGATGTCAAGTCCGAGGAAGAGGCCCACGGTACGATTTTCATTATAATCTATACACTGATATTTGCTCTGACTTCCCACCTAGCCGCCAAAAACCAAAGCCTCTTACCGGGAAATCTATCTGGATAGGCAACGACGAGAAGCACGTCACTGTTGAGACTTCGCACTCGAAAATTATCAGTCCAAGGGGTACAAAGGGCACGTATGTTTTGACTGATCCGTCACATCGTCGAGCTAACAGCATGATCAGGCTGCACTCTGAAGGTCGCGTGCTCACAACCCTCTTTGCGTTGCTCTTCTTCGATATCATTTCGCGCCTATCCCTGGAGCGTTCGAGACACCCTACCAGAGGCCGCACCTCTCGACATTGTGCCTGCGACAACATTTACTTTACCGCGTCGCGACCTCATAGACACCCAGGGGCTCGCCGAAATCTCTTCCGGCAAGGCATCACAAATCGCACTGGGGCACATGGGATCGTGAACGCGAAACAGCGCAAGACGTGGTGTGTCGGTCTACGTTGGGATCTACTCATACGCGAGGATTGGGAGGAGATTCTCGCGTGTTGGAACCCCAATGCTTCTCGCACACTTTGTGTGCCAAACCCTCGCCGAAGATTTCGCGAACCGAACCTCGGGTGTGCCGGATCTATTCATCTGGCATAACGAGGAACGGGAGTGCAAGTTTGTGGAGGTGAAAGGACCAAACGATAATCTACAAGAGAACCAGAAGGTGAGTTCAATCAGTGTCTGTAACGTCAGTACTCTACTAACATGACTCTGAATCATTCAGCTGTGGATAGACGTGTTTCTGCGAGCGAAGGCTAACGTTGAAGTGTGTCGCGTTGAGGAGATCAACTCTAAGCCCAAGCCAAAACGTAAATCTACACCGAAGGTCATCTTGACACCAAGGCACCCTCCTAAAATGACTTCCACTCCTGGAACAAAGTCCACTCCTGGATCGAAATCAAAACCTGGTTTCAAGCCCCGCACGTTCAAGCCCAAGTCTCCGATAAAGAAAGAGCTGAAGGAAGTCATTGTCATCTCGGACTCGGATTCGGATCCAGAATCTAAAACCGCGACCGCCTCATCGAGCGAGGTCGACTATTCTCAGCTTGATATCCCGAGGAAGCCAGAGCCTCGTCCGAGACCAACTCCACAACAAACAGAAGTCAAGCGAGAACCTACTACTACCCCGCGGCGCTCGACCCGGGTCAAGCCAGTGACACCATATCGGTTTGACGTGGAGCCTGAAGTGGTGGAATTACTCGAGGCATCCTACAATATCCTGGTCCGTCATCGAGAAAGAGGAAGAGGGCGGCCGGGTCGCCTTGATTGGTTTTATATCTAGGGGGCGAGATGCTTATTATTATTCGTAATCTATATTGTATGTACCTGACATTATTCTCTTCCAGTTCTACGCCTGTAGGTTTTTGAGATGAGACCGTTTATGTCATTCGACCAAGACCCGCGCGCGATTGAGCGTCGGGAGAAAGGCGCATCAAAAGGTACTGATCTTAGAGACGCTTACATAACTTCGCCGTAACAAGCAGCAGCTGAGAGACATCTCGACCTGGAACTTTTTTTTTGCACCTCGATCTTCTCCGCTGATATGAATATTTGGTTCCTGTTATACCTTCGTAAGTTGAAGACAATAGCAACCACTAGCCGCAGATGAGGGCTCCTTCGAATTGCCGTACTCGCCCACATCCAGCGTCATACTCCCGCCTGAAACACGCTGTACCGCCCGTCTATTGTTCGAAGATTGAATGGTGGGGCATCAACACACGGTCATCACTCCGACCAGGGGTTGTTGTGAGCGATACGCTGACCCACAGTCTTCTTAGCAGATCGGCAAGGGACAATGGGACACAGCACAAAAATGGCCTCACGGCACTTTATGACCAGTGCTCGCGTGCACAGGCTGTCATCCTCGTCGCGCCCACTCCTAGCTTGCTACCTCCGCTTTAGGCCTCCTAAGGCGCGTGCTGGTGGCGTAATGTGTCGACGCGTCTGCAAAGCGTATATAGCTTTGCATAGTGCTGAGAGTATCTCCACGTTTTTTTACCCTCGCCGAAGACGGAGGGCGCCTCGTTGGGACTATCGGCCCCAACGACACCCTCACGATCCTTTGCCATGGCCGCTTCACTGGAAATAATACCTTTTACTAATTCTCCTGGATATAATGTTCGGCGAGCCGATAGAAAGTGAGTACGACATATGACGGATGGGCTTTCAATATTGCTAATTATATTACAAGCGCCGCGTACTCGCTATCGGGACACATTAATATCACCCTATCCTCTCCTTCTTTTCTTTTGACCGCAAGCGTGTTTCGCAAGTCTACTTCTCCAGTCGCTCGTTGTCACATTCGAGGGACAGACCGAGATGATCAGCGAAGAAAACCAGTTACTCGGCTCTTCGACTTTGCTCCATCTCACAAGAGCTCGTCTCCGGTGACCGCATAGAGCTCAACAACGACGACCTTCCGTGAATTCATCTAAAACGTGCTCATGGAGCATTGTATTCAACCTCACGGTCCCCCGGATGGCTGGTGCCCGAGAGCTCCGCGTTCGGTGACCGTGACGTGGAACCTGCTACGCATTGCACGCTCGCGCATACGATACACAACAACGACGCTACTCCCGCTAGCTCAGACTGGCTATCAAACTAACTTCTGCACACCCCCTTCCAGCCTTTCTACTCGCATCGTCAATGCCTGCCATGTTTCCATCCCTTTGAACAGATACACACACACCTTCTCGATCTCGTCAGGGTCCAGTACTCCCTTCCCCCACACTCGCTACGAAGTCTCGGGATCCCGCGGTCAGCTCGATCCCGGTACATCGCGAGGCAGCCTTCCCTCGCGACTGTCTTGCCGAAAATTCGCGTCCAGCTGTCCGTCCCAAGATGCGTAAACGCAGAGGGCGATCACGTTTCGTTCTCGATCCTGGCTCAAGACCAAAGGATTGTCCTAGCACGAGCGCAAGCGTCTGCGAGTTAGCGAGTTTCATGTTGACGTCGAGCAGGGGGAGAAATACAGGTCCGTACCATCCATTCTTGTTTCATGGCGGATGCTAATACAGGTTATGCTGTAGATCACGCCCGATGTCGGAATTTACTTCACGATTTCTATCCCTCCACCAGAAGCTCAGCCCACCACACACAACTCTGTTACAGCCACATCCGCTTCACTCTGTCTATGATATGGGAACTCACGCCAACAACAACCAAATAGTCAGCTTCTAAGCCTCCTTCTCCCTTCTTTCGCCCGACGCCCCCGGACATTACAAGATCGCGGGTGACGGATATATCTTCGCTCACCAGACGTGTCATGCGCTTGATGACGACGCATGGTTCTCGCTCTCGACCCGCGTTTCAGCTGGCGTCTCCCCTGCCTGAACCTTCGGACTGGCGGTCGCGTTCTTCACAGGACCATCCGGACGTCGCAGTATTTCGCCGTTTCTCTCCGTGCACCATCGGATGTACGTGACGCTCCTCGTGCACGTACGACGTCGCCTCAGCAGAGCGCAGGCTCCCCTGGAGCGCGTTGCTGAGCGCACTACGCTTTCACGTCGCCCTTGAAGTTTGTTAGAGTACTCGCAAAACAAGCCTCTTTGCGACTCACGCTCGTCGACACCCTCGCTTGTCGGGCTCATTCTCGAGCTTCTAGCGAGGACTCTGTGCACTGCATGGATGACCCTCGGATTTGCCACGCTGCTTAGCGCGCCTTTCAAGTTACGCGTCTTCTCTTCTGCGTATTCACAACTCTACCACACCAACCCGGTGATCGTAAGATCGATTATTCTATTCCACTCCCGCTATACACACCTCGGACTGAAGAGCCCATCGCATACTCCTCTAAACTTAATTAATCGTTATAGCCATAGTCCTCTCGTGCATCACATATTCGTTCGATTACTTGTAGCTTTTGCCTCACTGCTTTGCCCCTTGCTCCTCGAGATTTTTTATAAGCTCATGCTTTTACTAGCTAATTTTTCCTTCGTTCTCCATGCATCATGTAGATTACATCCGAAAGCCGTTGTCATGTATCATACAAGTTCCAGGTCTCAAAATGCAGTGTCCAGATCCGTGATCAAAGCGGGGGTTTCCGTCGGCAGATGCGGTGTTGTATGGGGGCGACTGAGACGCGACACATCCGCTTGCTCTATCATCGGACGACGACGCGACTGCTCGTCGTCTGCCCATCCGTCGCCGCTGCGCTCGACTCCACGCTCACTGCTACGCCCTTAGCAAGCGTCCAGCAGGTAAAGTCTTGAAATGGCCTCTCCCCCCCGGCACCGGTCCCCCCTTCCCTCTCACATCCCCCACCTCACCGTCCACACTCCCCCCAATCCAGAACCCCCAACCATCGTCCGCTCCCACAATCCCAACCATCCTGTCCACTACTGCTCGCAAGACGACTGACTGCAACTGAAATTACAACTCATGCCAGAAGCTGACACCACGCGCAAGCGGTCCCCTACTCCCACTTCAGTTACGCTGACCAGCCCAAGCACTAAGAGAGTCCAACACAGGCGCTACGTCGGATGACGCGCAGACACGACTATCTTGCTGCTTGGTGCGCAACCGACACACGCATGGACCACACCCAGACCGTAGACGCATACCCGCCGCCTCGACACCCGAGCCCTCGACGGAGAAGGCGTTGACCACGGCCAGCGGAGATGCGCCTGCGGCGGGCGAAGCTGGTGCGGAGGGATGCCTCTGCGACAACCTCGGCGGCTCCTAGTGCCTCTGGGTCGTCGTCGACTGCACCGGCAGCAACCATACACATGCGATGCCTGATCGTCACTCAAGACGCCTCCATCATCATTGGCAAGGCTGGCTCGCATGTCAACGAAATCAGGGAGGAAGAGCGGCGCCCAGTGTCATGGTCTCGACGAGAGCATTCCGGGCAACCCTGAGCGCATTCCTCAACGGGGGGGAGACGTAAACGGGCCGTGTTAGATGCTGGTCTCCAAGGTACGCTTCTTGCCACATCATTGCCGAGGACGTTTTGTAACCCGCTTTGTAGGCATTTGGCCTCATTGTGAGGCGAATCAATGATGAGCCCCGTTCGACAAGCCAGTCCTGTGCCACGGGAGCAGGGCTGTGTTCACCATCAAGTCTCATGATTCCCAACTCACGGATGGGTTCGGTTATCGGCAAGGGAGGGTGCGAAAATTAAAGAGATCCAAGATGTCCAGTGTGTGCACGCCTGAATGCCAGCGAAGGCATGCTCCCTGGGTCAACAGAGGTATTACGCCGCGCATGCCCAGCCCTCATAACTTGCTCTCATGCCTGATCCCCTTAGCGCGTATTAAGCGTCTCCGGAGTTGCTGATGCGATTCACATCGCCACGTACTACATAGGCAACATCCTTATTGAGGCAAACGAGCGGATGCCGTCGTCCAACAACTCGACGTACCGCCCCTCGAGCGTGTCTCGCGCCGACCGGCGTACCAAAGGAACTCGTCCTATGTTCCTGGCTACTCGCGGTGCTGGCCGCGCCCCCATACCACAGCAGGCTGTCCTCCGCACAGCAATCTCACCGCAGCAGCTGCAGACACAGCAGATATATCATCCCCAACGACCTTGTTGGATGTATCATCGGCAAGGGCGGAGCCAAGATTAACGAGATTCGCCATATGAGTGCCAGTCAAATCAAAATCATGGAGCCCGGCGCGGTCGGCGTCCCCCCCCCCCCCCGCGTGCGAACGCGAAACGGATGCGCCTGCGCCCGCAGGCCAAATGAGGGCGAGCGGCTCGTCGTCATCACGGGCAGCCCCTGCCAAACATCCAGATGGCCGTTGCAGTTACTGTACCACGTACGTCGGTTTCTTTCGCTCCCGCTTGCTCGCGTGGGCGCTGATGACCCCCCGAAGCGCCTGGAACAGGGAGAAGCAGAAGCAGCTGCGGGGCCCGTCTGGGCGGTGAGCGAGGAGGCCGTGCTATGGGGGTATGCTAGGTGCTTTCGTACTCTGTTTGTGCTCATGAACTGTCCGGTTTGTGCTTTGTTTTTGCTAGCGTGCTTGTTCTGGAGTCCCGTCCTGTAATGCTGAGAGTCGTTGCTGGTCGCTGTTATTTATTGCACCTCGTAGCTCGCCCAATTCCATCTTGTTATATAGTCAAGCTATTGCTGGTGCGAGGGTGAAGCGTTGTTGCTGATCTTGCCCTACCTATGTCGACCGAGGTACATCACGTCTTGCTCATCAGCTTTCTAAATGTCCGACGCTTATATTATGATTTTTAGCGAGTGATTTAAAGACTGGTATTCCGGCATTCGCAGTGCAAAATCAATTTATCCCCCGCCCTCTCAACTCTCGCACGTCCAACGGGCCAAGGTCGTCCAAATATGTGGATCCCAACTCGACAGCAAGCAGCTTGACGGTTTCAGCGCGCGGTGTGGGTAGTACCTAGACCACATGTTCGAGGTAAAACCCATCATGGGGTCAAGAAATGATCAGTATGTCTTGCCTGTGACTCGATACTTTTAGTTGATGCTGAATTTTGTAGGGGTCCCACAGATATATCGAGTCCGGTTTTCGGATTTTCAAGTTGCGTCGCCGTGAGGTATGTGGCGTCTACAGATGCGTGTTAGCACCGCCTGACGGTGATGTCACATACACATGCGCAATGTATTGCACAGAAAGACCAAATGGATGTATTTTAGCGTATATCGTTGTGATAAGGCCCCGCTGACTCGGAGCAGGAAGATGGATGCACACAGCGCACGAAGAACGGGCGCCCCATGGCGAAGCCTCTCCCGACGTGAAGTGAAACACTCGCGCAGGCCTAACGCCGGACCTGTGCTCCCGCGCATGCCGCGCCCGTACAGCTACCTACGGAATTATCCTGAACTCCACTCATGTCGACTGCGATATCACCGGACGCCCCTCTCACGGAGTGATTGGCTCCGAGGTCTCGCGTCGAATACGCTTGTATAATTTCGGTGTTACCTATTGACGAAAACCTCTCACCTACCCCGACCCTGATTGGCATACATACATGACGCTTCTGTGCTCGATGTCGGAACAAGAACTTCAGGAACTGTGAGCACACGTCGTCGATGTCTGGTCTGGAAATGTATTAACCTTCCTATCTTAGGTTAAACTCATGTTACCTATCCGTCTCCTGTGGCGGGTACGTATCAACGACTCAGCTGACAGAATGATGCCGTATCTAAACGTGTATCTAGTACTAATGACCTACGAATATTTGATTACCATCGACAAGGAGGTCTCGACACATGCTGGAACCGGAAGCTCAATGCGACTTCTATCCTATTTATCAGCATACGATGGACGATGGCAGCCAATGTCGCGTTTCTAGTGCTTCCCGCTACCCCGAATGTAAGAGCAACTGTCCGGATAGTCCATATTTGTTGACAAACTGACACAACGCTATAGATGTAAGTCCAATTTTTCAAGTGTCGACCAAGGCCTTTATTCATCACCCAACAAGATGTGCATCGGTTTCCATTCATCCTTCAGATATTTATCTTTCTGCGATATCTACAAACAGCTCGTAAGTAACAAAAAATATTCGTTGACATCAGTATCTTTGCAATTGCGTAGTGTTTTCTGCACTAAGGGTATACGCGGATATGGAACCATAGCTTGACGTGGGCCGCGATTATATTCATCATGGCCTTTCCGATTACCCGTAGGGGTCAACATTGTGAGGACTGTTTGTTCTATACATTGCAATCAAAAACTAATTCATTCAGTACGCAATCGCAAACATCCATTATGGGTACGCTCGGCCAGCCATTTTCTTGCTCGTCGTCGTTGACAATGTCTCCGTCCGAATACCTCACGTAAGAGACCAATCAATTGGCGCACCCTGTCATATTCTCACACCCCAAGTTCATCAGTCGTATGTATGACGCGTATTATAGAGATCACGTCTTTCTGATTCATCTTCATCAGTCGTGGGCATAGTGCATGGCGCATTAATCGTAGCTGATGTGGCCGTCTTGGCTTTGACATGGGTTAAAAATACCATTCAATCAGTGGCGGCAGAGTCGCAGGCTAGGAAATTCAAACGCCGATTTCTACTTGCCGTACTACGGGACGGTAAGAGCCAATTGTCGCTGTTGAGTACTTTTGAAAACTCATCTCTCAAAGGCACATGGTTTTTCGTCTGTAAGTTGCGCAAGTCTTAATCCGCAATCACCGCAGCTATGTACCGTCCGACTCGAACTGCAGAACCATTTTAATTATAAACGTGGCCCATATTGCTACCGCAAACTACCGTAGGTGGCAGAATTCCCTTGTCCAGGTTATGCATTCATGTCAGCCGACAGACCATTTCGCCCCGTCACTGTCTTGACTTCAAGCCTGGTTCGTCGTAGTATTCTGGGTGTTAAAATCTCAAATATTTAACAGCAACAACCGTTCCCTTCAGCCAATCATCTTGATCAAAATAGATTCTTGATAAATCTACGCTCTCTCAGTGACACAACAAGGACCAAGTTCAAACAGTGATATGTCCGGCAATTTGCCCCCGGTTTTCGCCCAAACTCAAGGCGCCCTTGGCTCAATTGGCGACCGCTAGACTTTGGAGGCGCTACGGATGAGATACAAACCGAGGATTCGCACATCAGCGGCTGTGCCACGGCATGAGAAACAGCCTCCCAGACTTGTGGAGATCACACTTTGCGCTTGTATGATTTACGCTATATTACGGCTACAGCCTTATGTGTGTTAACACCGTCAGTATGCATAGCCATTGCTACTTTACCAGTCTGCTTGGAATCTGCTCACAGAAGAACGTCCCCACGATCGGGTGCGACTCTCGTGCACTACAGTCGCAGCGAGTGGTATCTTTCAGCAGCAGCATCATGGAAGGGATTATGTCTGTACTTAGATTCTTGCCGGTCAGCCTTGTCACACTCTCAGCTGGTCCTCCTTTGACGACATACTCTTCCCAGAGCATCTTCCCCGTACTTACACAAATGTACACCAATTCTCGACGCTAAGCCATTCTAAGGCGCGCCAATGATGACGATTACCGTTTTGTTAATATGCCATGTCGTTCACTTGCAACGACAATGCACCCGCTTTGTGATTCCGCGGCACCGCATTCATTGATTCAGTCGTGGACTAACTTTCGGCCTGCTCTCACGGCGGTTAGTCATGCCTGTTGTGTATGCTCAGCTTGGCAGTGACAGACTCCTGGTGATAAAGGCGAATGATTGCTATGGAGAGGATCTTCATTTTCGCCTACCCCTCTCGTCAGTCCAGCAAAGATGGATCCTTCACCCCAGCATGCGGTGGCGCAAGCTCCAGAGCTACAAGCCTTGTACGTATACATCATACCCTTGTCCAGGACGTAGTACGACATGACGGTCATTTCAGTCTGCTGGCATCGTATCTCAATATTGCTTGTGGGAGGTGAGTATCTCTCACAAATAAAATTGTCAAAATATCCATCTCAATCTCACATTAGGTCTGACCTTATACGAATACATCATCCACATTAGACCAAGAGAATTGCAGTTCTGTGGGGGCACAGAATGAACGCCACCTCAATCCTGTTTATCATCAGCGTACGATGGGGGCTTATCATGACAACAGCAATAACATTCGTTCCTATAAACTCAAAAGTACGCATGTATGAGATTGAGATATCAAGCGCTGCAATTTGACCATAGAACGTTTTATAGAGGTGGGAGGCATTCTACACGCAGAGATACGTATTCAAAGTGGATGGGATAGTTGTGGCATTGCTCCCATTCTTGAGGAAAACGTTGGTCCTCGTGAAATATACACAAATGGCTTGTATGGCTTTTTTGTCCTTTCTAGCGCATACATCTGATTTCCATATCGGTGCGGACAAGTGTTTTGATGCCATACGAGTCTACGCCATTTGGAATCGTAGCTTACCTTGGGCACTGCTGTGTTTTCATTTTCGCTTTTTCTCTGCCTACAGGAGCAACAATCGTAATGGCGTCGCGTCATATCTGCAGGCGATGGTCAATGACTTTCACTCAGTTCGAAGGTGCTCGGCAGCATTACGGGAGCCTTCAGCTACCGTTCACATGTTTCACTATCAGTACAATTGTCGAGACAGACGTATCTTGGGTGAGTGTTAAACTTTTCAATGTCGTACATTCTGCGCTTGATGCTAACATATTATTTAGACGTACGCCTTTCGCATTTTCCTTCGTCAACCCTGAGTCTCAATTGACTTCGTTACAGTGCTCTATGCGACACACGCGGTCTGCTATTGCTTCCGATGCGATTGTCCTGATCATGACATGGATCAAGACATTTCATAATTTGGCGACAGGGACGGCAGCTCAACATGCTTCTACCTATTACCACTTCTTTGTTGCGAGACGGTATAGCTATCATATACACTCATGGGAGGTACTCAAAGCATTGAAGAATGTAATTCATGTCAACAGGAACATGGTTCTTCATGTACGAGAATGGCACATCTACTGATGTTAGAACCGACTCACCAATCAATTTTTGATACTCGAAAGTGCCATCCTTGTCATCAATCAACACCTTTCATGTTGCAACCGCAAGAACGGTATTATTTCCGTGTTTCCTTTTCCAAGCCCACAATATTTGGCGTGCATAGCTGATAAATTACTGTGCAGTCAATCTCGTCAGTCGCTATACTAACGTTGGCACTAGTGCGTAAATATTCTACTCTCTATATACAGAAATGCCAACAAGTAATACAGCCAACGGTCTGTATGAACCGGTTACATTGTTAACTTACGCGCTGCGGGGGTACAATCATGACATCGACGAAAAACGCGAGACGAGTCCCCAACTATAGTCTTTTTGCCAGCGCATCGACTATACTCGGTCCCATAGGGAGCACTCTGGAAATGCGGAAACATATGATTATACCACTACGTAGAGATGCATTCGAGAGCAAGTAGCCCTTGTACACTTTCGATAGAGTGCTGAAAATACTATTTATATCCCTCTCCAAGAAGCTTTTATAGTTCTGTGGGTTATTGGATGATGATTTTTTTTGATTCATAATGATGGTGATACCGCCTCTGAGCCCAATATAATTGTCGCGTAGCTAATTCCAGGGCAGTTGATGGAAAGCCGTCAAGGGGTGCAGGCACATAGTCTCGAATTGTTACCGCGGTGTCTCCACCCCGGGCGAAGGTGGTACAAAGTGCGAGCGTTTAGGATTATCTGATGCAGTTAATCAGAGCATTGCATCGTTCATTCTATACATATACGTCATAGCGTACGCACATTCTGATCATTAGTCGAGTTAAATCCTCCCGGCACGTATCTCCCTGTCATACTTCGTCAATAACTGGATTCAAGGGAGAACGGTGTTCACTTGAACTAGAATAAGTTCGCTGCCGGGTGGTTTGCGGGCCTGGGATGTACCACAGCAAAGGGTCTGTCGATTGCCGTTCTCAGCCATGGCCGCAGTCAGCAAGTGGGCTCCACCGCAGGTAAAATTCCCCGGTGTCGGCGTCGGGCAAGCGTTATGTATCATTTACCATCATTCAGCGCCAGGACTACCGTAGGATAAAGTCCGAGCTCAGGCGCAAAGATGCATATACGTAACCCACCCACATGGGTCGACGGGTCAACAGTGGCCCTCGGTACCGAGCCACCGTGTGACACATAACGTACAAGGTTATGAGACATAGTTTCGGCCCTCTTAATACGACAGCGACGCTAGAGCGTATAAAGAGGTGCATTTGGCTGGTGGACCTGACTCCTCCTGCATCGAATGCTACCATCCCACACGGCTAATATTATGGATGCTCAGTCAGAAATAGTTCAGATATATTATGAGTTGTGCGTACAAACAGTCTCTTGTTCGTGCTCGTTTATCTTGTCTGATGCGGGCCCTATGAAGGTTAGTGGGCTATTATGTAGCCATCGCAGGCGCAGGTATAGGCGTGTGCTCTCCGCCCTCACCGCATTCGACGTTGTAAGAGCTAACGAACTTCAATGCTGAGCGCTGAGCAGGAGTCGTAATTTATGAATACTTAATCTACCCTAGATCAAGAGGTTACTAGCGTTTGGAGGAAAGCGACTCTAACATAAGCTCTGTTCTGTTACTCACGATCCGCTGGGTTATGGTCATCAACGCAGTAATTCTGCTATATCCTGCCCACACCGATGGTGAGTTTCTGGGCTCGAGCCTACTTGGATCGTCACTGATTTGTGAAATTTCCAGAGGGACGTCAAGGAAAGCTTTTCAGTGCGAGTAAACACAATCTGAAACATCTCGGTCAGCTGCGCATTAACATACCGGGATTCCTGCAAGCGATTGCTTACATCGGAGTCATCCAAAACGCTGGTACGAACTTTGTCTTTGCACCCCTGAAGTTGTCTGAAATATTTTATTCGTGTTCTCTGCTTTGCGAGTCTACACACCGTATGGCTGGTCGCAGTATGACCTGGACTTTGGTGACCTTTGCTTTAGCTTTTGCACCCCCTATGGCTACAAACATTGTGTGTCCAAATGATGCATTGCGGCGAAGATGTGCTTATAGATGCATATTAGTACATCCGGGCTTTCGTTGAAAAGTACGGCTATACAAACCAACCCTTCTCCTGCAACGTTTCGCTAGCAATCTCGGATAATAAATATCTGATGTACAGTACCACCATAAGTCGCCTAGTATCACCCACTAAGTGACATACTACAGGAGTACGCGGATCATGTTTTCGAATCACTTTCAGCTATTGTTGAATATTCTTCCCCGTAGTAATCTGTGTAACGCGCGTCCCTCCCTAGTGGTCGTTGACATTATCGTGTTGGTGATGACGTGGAGCAAGACTTACAGACAATGGCGCGGAAGGCCGCAGCTTGGGGCTGAAGCTTTCCATATCGACGTGCCTGCTAAGGACGGTGGTGTGGTAGTCTGCTATTGAGAATATAATTATGACGACTTACCAATTTTTAGGAACGTGGTGCTTCATGTACGTGAATTGTCAGCTCCAATATCCGTCCGACTTGTCGCCCTTACACACGCGGTAATTCCCCAGAGTTCTACTCATCATCAACGTTGCACAGATGGCGACGGCCAACACGGTACGGCTGAACCTCACAACCCCTCTCCTTCAAGTTGTTCACTTCTTCTTTTTAGGTCGTGTCTCCTGTCCTCGTGCTCACTTCTGTTTTGGGTCTGTTTTGTCAGTTTCATGGTTCCGACGGAGTGCTGATTCAAGCTTACGTTTTTAGCCTGCAATCTTGATGAACCGCTTCATCGTCAACTTGCGCGCTGTGCCACGAGCGACATCGATTCGAGCGAAGAGACAACCGGTAGCAACCACGATGGGCGACACGATGCCAACATTTGCCGTCCCGCGAACGACATCAGAGTCTACCGGTCAATCCTTGGAGGAAACACAGAACGGGGCGAAGGGGATGTTTATTCGATGGGGCGAAGTCTCTTTCGTTTCTGCCGAGCCTTGATGAATATGTGACATTGAATGAAATTGGGATACGTCGGACTCAGGTTTCGAGCGTCATGGTTGTCAAAATCGGTTTCGTCATACGGCGCGAAATGCGCGAATCGACGCATTGAAGCCCGTCATACGGCCACAAATCCTCGGCATGGATACATGCACGGATGAGCTTCCCTGTTTGGTTGAAATTTTCCCGACGACTGCCCTCAGGCAAATCGATACCATGGACATCATACAAATAAAATATAGTCAATATTTATGAGCATAGTACAAGTGATAGCACAGATAAATCGCAAAAAAAATTACATCCAGAAGATTAAAGCAATGCCGTCAAGTGACACAGAATAAATAGGATGAATGTGTCACACCACAAGTAAACGAGTCGTCTTAGTCCGCAGGGTTATTTTCCCCCTCGCGTTTTTCTTTGCGACACTCAACTTCTTGCTTGACTGTGAGTAGTACTGCAGAAACTCCATTGAAGTAGGCGAAACATACTATAGGAAAGGAAAGGACTTACCCGCTTTTTTCTTGTACCGCTTAGTTCGACTTTTTCTTCGCGACCTGTGAAGCTCAGATTCCAAATTGATGACTTTATGCTGAGACCCCTCCAAATTTCGTCTCGCAATCTCGAGGGCTCTGCGACAGTCTTGGAGCCTTTCTTGCAACCTCCTCTTCTCTTCGCTTTCGGTGGTCTAGCTGTGGTGCGAGCTCTTGAAGCTTCGGCCAGCAAGTTCTCGCGGTATAGCTCCTGTATGTCGCGATTGCAATCTTTCGCTCGAAGCTGGTACGAGCTCGCCCCCCCCTGTATGGACGTGTCAAGTGTATTCATCTGCGCTTGGACCTGTGTTTTATGCTGGAGGGTCTAACAGAGGAGATATTCCCGTCGTTAGAACGCAAAGAGAAGCACGAACCTATGTGACTAACTGTTTGAATATTCGAGAGAACGGAGCGTAGGTTCTTCAGCACGTTACTATGGGGCTGCTCATATGTCAAGCTGACGACCATCCTGCGAGATTAGCGTACCTGAATACCTGCGTCAGAACTAGCATTCGATACTTCCTTGATGTACAGTTCTGTTCTAAGCGAAGTTTGTCAGCGGGGAATTGATTTTATATTATCAAACTTACCATTTAGCTGGCTGCGACTAGCGAAGACGTCATCACCTATCCTCTTTCCAAATCCATCAGTACTTTCTCGCACGCTTTTACAACAACGTCTCTGTCCCACGGGCTTCGTGCTCTGTGCTTGATGTGGCTCACAGTGAAAGCTTAGTGTCCTATTGCATGATCCGGAGCCCACTCGTCTAGAGTTTACGGTAGAGCTTGGTTGAATACGATCCGGCTTCTACATGGAAACCTTTCGTTTATCCACGTACCGGACATACAGAGGCACGCCTTTGTGGGCCTGTCCGCCCCCCGCCTTTGGTAGAACAACCGTAGGTCGCACATTTCCAAGCGGCAGTAGAGTTTGAGCCACAACTAGGCAATGGGACACAGGTATTTCCAGGCTTTTTTTTTTCGCGACCCCCCGAGGGTCGTCCCCTCCAAGCATGTCCCGGACACGGATCCCAGCATCTGTGGCGCACGTCTACGAGCCACCAGAGAGATGATGGGAGCCGCTTTTCAAGGATAAGCAAATGCACAGCCATATGGAGCACCTTTGCGGATACTAATGGTGTTGCGTCATATTGCAGCCGTCCGCTGCAGACATTCCTGGACACTCCCCCCCTTTCTCCCCCCCCCCCCCTCTTCAATTGTATTGCAACGCGGAGAAGTTCCGGAATCGTAGATCGGCCGCGCACGTGGCGGCCAAAAAGTATTGGGCGCTTCGCTCTTGTTCCTGAGTGCTTTCGGTGATCTCGCGCAAACTCATCTTTTTTTCGATTCACCTTTAACCATGTCTTCTGTACTTAAAGCTCACAGAAAAGAATGCGCGCAAGGCCGACCGCAAAGGGGAAGAGAAAGGGCTGACGAGCTATATGGAGGTTGACGAGCAGCCCACGCAGAAACGGCCAAGAAACAAGCAGCGAGTCCTGCTCTGTCGTCTCGGGGTATTAACCACCGCATGCGGCACCTTATCGATGTATATGAACATCTGAGGTTTTGCTACCGTAGCCCATTGGTTGAAGAAAGGTATTAGCCTGACACTGTCGGAAGGAACGCTTGAGCTTCCACTATGTTTATAACCGAGGCCCTTCAGTACTCCGAAACTGGAATTCTCGAAGAATCACACTGAACCTCGACATCTTACCCGGTAATCTAATCGCAGATCCTGTAACAACTGCACAATAACGGCACTTTAAGGCTTTGAAGCACGCCCGGCCATGACTGAAGACCTCTATCTATGGGCCGCCAAAACACCAAATGGACCGAGTCATCAAGATGCACGTACAAAACATTCACACTATGGACGATCTGAAGATGACGCGGGAACTGCTTGAAGAGGTAGCAGAGGGCTGCTGAGCTTCGACAAGGCGTTGACGAGTCGGAGTGGGGTCCCTTACGAAGGCAGGTATTCACACATGTGCGTAGAATCAACCATCGTAGCCGGTCCGTTGCTCACGCGAGTTTACGCGCAGTATATTCGGCGTGCCTCTATCTCAGGCCACGAAAGCAGAAACCCTTCGTCGACCACACTTCCTCACTGTTCGCCTCGGAATCCTTTCTCCTTCCTTAACAAAATCTGGTTCCGTAATTTCCAAGTACGTACCCTGCTTCTCGGTGCAGTATTCACGGAGCGTCTCATGTCCTCTTTGCAGATTGTCGAGAAGGACCCACTACAGCCCAGACGGCCCCCCACAAATGGAGCCTTCGTCGGCTAATTGGGCCCCGCTATGCTGTCCTCACCCCCATAAACCGTATCTTTCGAAGGTTGGCCGTCTCATGCGGGCCGTAACTGTTTGACCACTCATAACCCCGAGTTTGTTCGTGTTTTCTCGGTCCAGCTGCCGTTACGCTCAGTCACAGTCATCAGCCTGCAAGAGACGCGAGAAGGGCATGATTGGGGTTTTACGGTCACCTGCGGAAACTGGTGTGGAGAAGGAACAGAGCGGCAGCGCAATGGAGGGCAGGAAGAGACCCGAGGAGCGAGTTGGCGGTGTCCAAGGTGTGTTTGCGTGATTGTACTTGCTGCTTATATGTGACTTGGATTATCCGTCTACCCCACCTTTTCCCAAGCAAATTTGAGTTTCAGGCAGTGGATACAGCTTCCTTGGATTTCACTAAAAGCGGTCCATCGGCAAGTTCGATGTCAACGGTGTACAAACGTCCGTCATAGGCTCACGACACTCCGTTTCGCCCGGTGCTGCGCATAAAAGCTAGGTTCTCGTAATACCAGGAATAGGACGCACAGAAGTTGTGCGTTTGCTGCGTTGCCGAGTGAATTGTGTAGGAGAGTCGGTGCATGAATATTCGAATGTGTGCCATAGCAAAGATGATAATGAAGGTGGAGGCGATTCAACAGTGGTTATATCGTGGTACGATTTGTATCACAAGACGATATTTCTGCATCCCATCTAGAGTGTCTTCAAGAAGTTGCGGATGCTGCCCTCACTGGCATCGCTCCTATGAACTGGCTGACGGGTTTGCCGTCCTTGAAAGCCGATCACGGTCGGGAGGGACGAGATCTCGGAGGGGCATAGAAATCAGCCTGTTAGATGCACCACATGATAGCTTGATACACACCTTGAACTCCTGCGCAAGCGAGGTTTGTTCGTCGGTGTCCACTGTGACGAGGTCCAGGGCCTTGCCGCTGCCAGTCTTGACGGAGGCATCCGAAGTCAAGCGTTCCAGGATAGGCGATATCATTTTTGCATGGACCGCACCAGCTACAAAGGGGCGACGGTAGCGCGTCACGTATAAATAGTCTCAATTGCAGATGATAGCGGCAGCAACGTACTCCGATAGAAGTCGACGAGGACAACCTTTTTCTCATTGGCGATGGCTTTCTTGAAGGTCTATGGACGACCGACCGCCGGGTGACCGCATCGACAATTACATTCCGTAGTCATGGATTCAATCACGACAAAGGGAATTCGGGTCGGATTGTGCAGGTGTGATGCACGTTTAAGTCGTGCGCTGTGCAACTTTAACGTTCGACACGGGTTAAAATGGGATGTACGATACCTCTGGAGTGTCGCGTCCAAGAAATGTTCGAGCCGCCGCGAAGACGCATGGAGAGCTCTAGCTGCTCTGTTGGGCCGGACTGCGGTCTGCCCTGGTTGTCGTTCGTGGGATACTGGCCAAGAAAGACATGGTGATATTGTAGCTCTGCTCAAGTTGATAGGTAGACAGTGCGCTATGACGGTGATTCGGTGACGCCGGCATTCGCCGGTGCCGAGTTTAAACGCCGCGATTGATTCAGCGCCTGCGACATTGCACCCGCGCTCGACGCCCGATGCCATTGCTCAACACGCGCACGTCGTGTGTAACCTGTGCTGCTCATCGTTCAGCACGACGAGCAAGCACCCTAAATGTTACCCCACATTGAGCGAATTTGCCTCAGGCTAGACTCTGCAGATGGCTATCGGGTCAAGGCCATCAGAGAGCTGATCGAGACGATTTATTTGGTGGTTTGGCACGGCGACCCCGTCGCTGCCACGCTGCTGCCTGGAGAAGATATAAGTCCTCCAGAGCTTGGTCTGAATGCTCAACGCTCGTCGCTCCCTTCCCCTCCTTTCTCTTTTCCAGGTCATCCTTTACAACTCCCGAGCAGGGTATGTCTCCCAATATTTCCACACTTGACTCTAGCTCACTATGCCTCGTCAAGGCTCGAATACGGTTCTCTCTTTCGTCGACAGCCAGCTCTGCCAAAGTAGAACTTGAAGTTCGAAGTCCACGTTCATTCGCCAGTCCAGTCCATCCATCTATTCAAACTTTTCAAGTCAATCATCATGCGTTCCAAACTCACTGCCATCCTCGCTGCTCTCCCCTTCATCGGTGCTGCCCTTGCCCGAGACCTGCCCTTACCGTCAAGGTCGGCGAGAACGGTACATTGGCATACAGCCCTGCGCAGGTCACTGCCCAGAACGGCGATGTCATTGCCTTCCAATTGTGAGTTTTACGATGCATGCAGCGGACGTGGTTACTGATGATACAATAACAGCTTGTCGAAGAACCACACCATTACGCAGTCGACGTTTGCCAACCCATGCGCGAACATCAGCGACAGTGGCATCGACTCCGGCTTCCAGCCGTGGCCAGCGAACGCGACCTCCTTCATGCAGTACAGCTTCACCATGACCAACGTCTCCGGCCCCCTCTGGTTCTACTGCCGTCAGACTGGGTTAGTCTCCTTCATCCACGCGTTTGACTGGAAGCTGATTTCCTCCTAGTCACTGCTCGAAGGGGATGGTGTTTGCCGTCAACCCCACTGCTGAGAAGTCTTTCGAAGCCTTCCAAGCCCGCTTTTCTGCGATGGGCACCAGTGCAAACGGCACCACAACCACCAACAGCACCACTGGCACCTCGAGCTCTGCTTCTGGCTCGGGCTCGAGCTCGCCTACCGACACCGCGACCTCAGGTACCCCCACCGCGAGCACCACCACTCCGGTGCGATGAAACGTCAAGACCGGCGGCGCACTCCTGCTCTCTTCCGTTGGTCTCGTCGCGGGCCTGTTGCTCTGAGCGTAGCATGGCTACCGGTGACGGCTACGAACTTCTTTGGATTTTATGATGGATTCTTTCATTTGGACCTGGCCGGCGCATCTCTTGTGGTGCGACCGATGTAGTGCTGTGCATACATTCACGCTTTATAGCTTGCTGTACCCCGTTTTGTCGTCGACTAGACCGTATGGTTGTGAAATCAATTTCTTGACCTGGGACCTTTTTGCGTGTGACCGAGCGAAGTCGAACCTCGGATAAAAATGGCTTTCGCGCTGTCGGCATGCTGACGGTGGCCACGTCAACTATCGTTTCTACCCTACAAGTCCGAACATAGCGAGCGACAAAATAGACTGTACATTACGAACACCAATCCGAACTCAAGACCGAAAGCTCCATAATTAAATTTCACGGCCACTACAGCACAAACCTAACTCTCCCCGTCAGTATCATCAGGCTCAGGCAACCGAATAGGCTCAGGTCTCGGCAGCGGCGAATGCGGCCTGCTGCCAGGCCGACTTCCCGGCCGACTACCTGGCCTGCTCCCGCGGCAACGGAAGCGTCGGTGACTTGGGCGGCAGAGGCGGGAGGTCGTCCGCGGTGAGGCTCGCGGCGTCCATGCTCTGCGGCTCGTCGACGAGGCCGGCCTGTGAGGCGTTGTCCGCGGCGTAGAGCGCTGCGCCGTTCCCGTTCGGTGCTGGGGCGTCGGCTCCGTATGGGCGCAGGCGACGAGGCGCGCGGCTCGGGCGACGGGCTCAGTGCGGGGAGCGCTTTCTCGCTTTCGCTGGCCGGGGTCGTGAGACCTGGTGTGGCGGCGGGTGCGGGGGTGGAGAGAGTGGAACGCGATGTCGGCTTGAGGGTGTCCATCCTGCTGAACATGTTCGCGAAACGGGATTGAGTCGCCGATCGAGTTTCGGGCGTTGGGCTTGATGCGAGCAGGGGTAGCGGGGGATGGGGAGCTCGGGGCAGGCTGTGCTACACGCTTTTCTTGCACTACAATCTCGAGCATCGCCGTTGGTGCACGGACGTTTTTGAGAGTGGACAGCTTCTCGTGAAGATATTTCGCGTCTGCGAGCGAAACCTGGAGTGGACATCTCAGCTACATCCAATTGCGAAGCGAGGAATCACTATTACCTCTCCTTTGCCTCTAAGGATGGCAACTCAATACTAGCATACTCCTCCGATAGGCGGTGGTGTTAATGGCCGCGAATACTTGAGTCATAACATACTATATAACATCCAATAAAATGAGACCTTTATGTTTTTCTTTTTTTTAATGCGCAGACTCACCTCTACGATAGATATTGACAGGTATCTTGATAACACCTTGTGCAGTGTTACCGTCTCCTTGACCAACATTTCCATGTAATCGTTGATGCCGCCACCCTCTTTCGGTACGTCCCACTTCACAGCTTGCAGCGTGCGGATGTGAGCACTGAGTCGATCACCATGATGGCAATGAGCTTGGCATGGATCTCGTTCTGGTGTTCTTGGTAGTCCTGGGTTGCAGCGCTCCGTCGGTTAGACGAGATGGATCAACACATAGTACTTACCCGCTTGAGCTTATCGAACTCTACGAGCATCACGCCCTGCTTCTGGCTTAAGTGTCGCCGGAATGCCTCTCGTACATAGGGTATAAGCGATATCATGATAGAAAGACTTTGCGAGGCCAGTGCTGTAGCAGAAATGAAAATTTAACACCAAAAAGTAAGGGTATATCACGTACCCAGATGTTTCGCAGTAATGTTTTTCAAGCCGGCACTTTGTCGCATAGCACCTGCACCAAGCACAACCTGACACGTCCTTGAATTGAACGCTTTGAGCAGCTCGATGACGCGCGACACGCTATCCGTGGTGAGTTTTCCAAGTTGATGATGACTTTGAGGTAATCCGATAGTAGTGCGAGGACTTCCAATGTGGCACCCCACGATGGGCAAAAAAACTGGCGGCCCTCAATGTTGAGGTGCTTACCGGGATTGTTGGGATGCTGAACGTCGTTTTTGATGACGGCGAGCCGGCACGGATTAGGTGATAGGTGTGACGGTGTATGGTTCTGTATCATAGGTGATGGGACGGAGAGGACGTTTGTGTGAAGGTGCCTCCATTCACGGTGAGAGCGGGGTGACTTGGGTGGAGGTGTGACGTGGGGGGGTTCTGCGGCGGGGGCTTCTTGGGGTGGCGGATCGAAGATGAATTCGACACAGGGTCCCGTATTGAAGCATCGACAAGGAGATTAAACAATTGTCTGGACAGTAGTGATCACCTCTGCCGGACTCCACTGTTCGATCTTCAACGAGTTTTCGCGGAAGCGCTTAGGCGAGATTGGTGGAAGGCTTGTATGAAAGACTTCGACTGGTACGTATCTCGTGTTAGTCAGCCCTCTCAACACAAAATCTGTGCACTCACTTGACCAACGACAGCACCCCTGAGACCCACTATCATTCTCCGACTTAGCGTCTCGCTACGCACGACAAACTCCCACGTCTTGGTGAAAAGCTCGTAGAACTCTCTCAACTCAAAGTTTGGCATGTTCTTCCGCACGAATGGTTAAGATCCGTGCAGCGCAAGAATTCGCTAGCTCTGCGGCAGTAGACAACGTTTCTTGTAACGTGGGCCCCAGGGCGGCGTCTGCTGAGCCTAGCGCGGGACTCGTAGAAGGCGCAGTAGGGTTAAGGAAGGGTCGCCTGAAATCCAATCGTCAGGGGGGTTGAAATCATGATATCCTCTACTCACTTAGGTGAATTCCCTCTATCACTTCGAGGATGATAGTATTTTGAGCCATTATTCCCTCAAGGGAGCCCAGAAGCGCCTTATACATCGTGTTGTTGCGTTATCGACGAAGGTGGAGTGGTCCAAAGCACGAATGGTCTTGACAACGTCTGTCCTGCAGATTTCGAGCGCATATAACGAGTGTTAATAGCCATAATGAGCGCATATAACCAGTCAAACGAAATCAGAGGAACGCACGAGGGTGATGATGTAAAATCAGCTTCATCCCCAAGGTCAAACATGGCTATATGCTGCAAAATCGAAGGAGAATACATCCATCAATGCCACGAAGTGCAATATATGCGGGCCATTCCGAAGACATACCCTGTTTGATGACGCCTCGCTACCTCTGAACATGCGACTTCTCGCACATTGTCTTGCAGCATCCTGCACCGCGCCAGTCCGTGCAAGAGCACGCAATATAGGTCGTAGCCGATCTACAAACGACATTTGTTGCTGTTTTCCTTCCATGTTCTCCTGTCGATCTTGTAGAACGGACGTGACGCGGTCTAGTAGGTCCGCACGTAGAATAGCGGACGAGCTCTGTTGAAAGAGAAGTAGATATTTCGGTTGTGAGAGCCTGTAATTGATCGAGGGTAGCGATGAGAATGCCGACAAGGCGGAGAGTCGGATGGAAAGCGTAGGTTTGGCTGAAGCCGAGGGTGCTGGTTCGGACGATGAAGGGAGGAGCTTTGGGGTTTCGAGGAGGCGGGATAATGGAGCTCGTGGTGACAAGGGTATCTGGGAAGCGGTCTGTGTCGTATCTTCATCCTCGTCTTCACGAACTATCGGTAGACTCGCTGTCCTACCATTGACACGGGGAACCTCTGATGTAGTCGGTGTTTCGCCTCTTCATCCACATATGCACCGGTGTCCCAGAGCCTTTCCAATTCCTCTACGACATCTAACGCCTCTCCCCATTGGCCAGCACCGACGAGGCCCTTTGCGATCCCAACCATGTCTTGGACTGTCCCAACCTCGTTCAGAGCTGCTTGACCTTTCCAAGATTCCTCTTCCGCTGTTTCCAACACAACAACACCCAGACCTTTCTTAGCAGTCCCTTCGTCCACTTGCTTGAGTAAGCCGCGCAATGACTGTATGCGTTGTGAGACATGCAGAGCTTTCACTCTGAAGGTTCTTGCAGATTTGAAAGGGCGGCATAAGAGAAGCTGTGCGAGCGAATGCCGATCTCTCTGACGAGATGTTGCTCTATGGTATCAAGATAGGTGGGCAGCGTGTCCAATGGTGGTTGGTACGTCGATGGATCAAGAGTTTCAGAGAGGGTGGAGAATGTAGAAGTAGATGGGTCTTGTTCTAAGACGGTGGCAAAGGTTCTCTGGTCACCTAGATTGAAATCCTTCGAAAAGTAGATCGAAGGCACCGAGTCCAACGCTGGGAGCGCTTTGCCCTGAGCAGGTCTCGGAGTCTCGGTTTCTTCATCTCGTTCTTGGGTTTTGTACCACCTGCCACAGTACTAATCCGTGCAGCCCGCCGTCGCGACTTGTTTCCTGCGTTCCGCACGAAGCCCTCCCATTCCGGCGTAACGGATTTGATTGGTACGCGTCAAAGTCCTTACGTCCGCACCCGCGGTAGGTCCGCGGGAGGGACAGTAGGCCAGCGCGGATTGTGAGCCTTTGGAGGTGCAGGCTTCTTGTGAGGGCTGTTCAACGACCGTCGATATTGTTGGGGGCCTAGGGAATGCGAAGACCGAGGTGCAGGCTGTATTGAGAATTGAGACGTTATATACATGAGAAGTCGCATGCGTACCATGAAAGCCATGTATAGAGCTCGACCAGTCAGCACCCATTCCTACTCAGGCCCTGTACCCCCACAAGAGTTAGGTTTGCGCTAGAACGGAAGTGAGTAGCTCGCGTAGGGCCGACCATGGTGCCCGCGCCGAGATAGTCCCCGCGACCATCTGTCATCTCTGACACACTTTCTGGACCTTTCTTGTTGAGCTCCAATCCCATGTAAACACGTATGGCCGCGCCAGTTTGCGTTGGGAAGAGATGGAAGGTCGCCCATCAGGTGAAGCTTCGGTCGAGATGAGCTGGATGCGTATATTTCTGACATGTACAGCCAGTGACACGGTGTGAGTGCGTGAGAGGCGGCACGGGAAGGTAAGAGATGTTTGAGTATTTCCTCTCATGCCCCAATCTGTCTTTCCTAACACGTAGAAACGTGTAAGTCAGCGTTGTGTGTGTATGTGTGTATTGAACAGCAAGCGTGAGTGAATCCAATGTCGAGACAAGTTTCGGCGGGCGTATATATTTTGATTCGTACTATTTCCTTTCGAGTCTCTCTTTTGAGCCTACTTCGCCCTTTGTCCAAACAGTCAGTGAACCGAACTTATTCCCGAGTGGAGGGACATTTACATACAATTTATTCATAACAAAGAAAGAAAAAGCATTCTGCTACCAGGATAGTTCGAGCAAAGTCATAAAACATAAGCTGGATCCCTTATTCCCCACAGATTTCAACCTCTGTACCGTGGACAATATTGACGATGCCATGCCTGTGGCGACACGACGACACTAGAAAACACACACCGGCTCTGAAACTGGAGACTCGTCTCGCGACTTTTGAGAAGACGCAACAGCCATGTACAGCCTATATGGTCTCGCTTGTCCGATGATTATTCTCACACATGATCTTTCTGCAATACCATCTCGATGTCACCTGGTGAGTGGTCACCTTCACCCGCGCGGCATTCCTCCCAGGCTGGCTCCCAGCTTGCAAGCCCGTCGCTGCCATAGGTGGCGATAAATCTTCACGTGCTTACTCGCACCTGTGGTCTGATCTCTAACAACAACATCCCTCGCATGGTCGGTAACTTCGTGCATTTCCGCGTTTCCAATCTCAGAGCCCCTTGCGGGCACACCATCTTGCATTCCATGTGCTTGCCGGCCGTGTTTCTACGCGTCTATGCAACTGTAGTGATCCAAACGGACCGCTCGCTCATCCGATCGTTAGATAAATATGTCAGATCCCCGTCAATCGATGTCGTGGCCACCCATTGATGACTTTACCCTCAACACACCAACTACCCGATGCCTTCCCTCGTTAACACTTACGAATCAGCGGGATTGCCATGACATCCAATGCCGGAACAACAGAATTCAGCTATCTAACAGGACCGCTACATGGGGAATTCCAACCATACGACAATCTAAAGACACCCTCGTATGTGTCAACCGGCACATTTCCTGGTCATTCTTGCGAAGTGTAATTCGGTCGTTCCCTTAGCCACTCTCCGTAGGCTTCGTGGTTACCAGACCCACCGTCCGCCTGAAAAGCTGGCTTCAATGTGCTCGGGGAAATGACTCAACTTAGAGAGCTGACGTATGAACGTTGCCTTTACCAAAGCGTGGATGATCAATGAAACACCGATGAGCACTGTTTTCTTGCCTCATCTCAGCACGTTGACGCTGGGCTCTAGGATTGAAGACAGCCCGAGTGATCCCCGCGAGACTTTGTCACGTGTATACGTCGACTATTCAGCCGGACATGGGATCGTATTCCCCCGATGCCTTCATGCAAGGGCTCGCATCAAAATGCTCCGAAAAAACAAAAAATGAATAGTATCCAACCGTTTTGTCTTCTGCACGCGCTTACGTGGTCTTATGAGGCTATGTTCGGAGTTTCCGCCATCTTGGTACTGCTATGCCCCGGCCGTAGGCCTTGTCGTCATCTGCGATTCCTGCAGCGCCTCTCTTGGTGCTGCACAGTATCTCGCGACAAAGCATCACAGACATTTTCGCGTCTCGCTCTACAACAACGTAATCGGTTCGTGCGATTTTCGATTTTCCTACCTTTTATCTCATCACGTCAACACCTGGTTGTTGATTCTGCACGGACTAATGGGGACTTCTGAGACAGGCACGCTGATACAAATCTGGTGGACAAGAATTGGGCCATAGGATGCCACGCATCACAACGCTAGTACGTCTCCGACACGAAGGCGATAATGGGCTTTCTAGTCGTCCTCAGGCGAAGCGCCACGAAAGCTGCAGTCGAGCGCGTGCTGCACCTTCGGATTCTTCAAGCAAACTCGAACATCTTGTGTTCGACGATGTCTCGATGGGTATATGTACGACGTCGACGCTCCAACAGACGCAGAAGACCTTGATGCGTGGATCGGCGCCCACCCGTATGTCCCTGTCAAGAACTTCAAGGACCTCAAGACCTACACGAGAGATGTAGTTGTATGTCTGGCGGGGACGGGCATTGTTCCTGCGAAGCTGGAGTCCTTTGCGATTGCGAATGCAGATGGCGAAGGAAAAAACCTCGGCGACAACAAGCTTGTCTTAGATGCTCTTCGATGGTGTCAATTGACTGGAAAGTCACGCCTACGGACGCTTGGACCTCGTAGCAACACACGCATGGACGAGGTCCCATCATGCCCCAAAAGTATAGCCAGACGGTACTAGGGGACTTGGTCGACGAGCTCTGAACATTCAAGTCTCCGATGACCCCCCTGCGTCGGCAGCTGCTGCTGTGGGCCATAATTCCTGACTCGCTTCCGGGACCTTTCTTGTATGCTCTCTTTGACATGGCCTTGGATGAAAGTATACTTGCGTTCGGGAAAGATAGAAAGCCACCTACAGAGTTACGATCATCGAGAAACAGGTCGAGACGCGCTAGCCGTACTACGTAGCGACACCGATGGGACGGCCAGTAGTGGTAGGAAATTTCGAAGAGTCAGAAATGATTCACTCTCATACACCTGTCTCTCATGGACTCGCAGAGAAAACTTGGGTCTTCCGGCGCTGCGTGTGTTGCTGCGTACTACTAGATTGATATACGCACCTCGGCATCGGAGAGGGACTTGAGCCCATAACCGAGCGGTTCATTAGCGCGCGCGCCTGTGCAATGAAGCGAGCCGCCCACGCTCATGACCTGACTCCGGACTCCTTTCAGCCCCTGACAGGTTACCCCTGAGCGACCTGCTGGGAACTTCACAGGTGAGTATGGTACAGCAGCTATAGTTTGGTTACTCTTGAACTGAGTGCTTTCCCAGAGCAATGACGCCGGAGCCACTTCCCACAGATCTCTCTCGCTGGTCTGCTCGCGAATTCGACCATGCCGTCAAAGTACGGGAAGATGAGAAGCACAGGCTCGACCTGGAGCTTGCACGACTTTACACTGGCCGAAACGGCCTCCGACCTATTTCTCGCCTACCTGACGAAATCCTTGCGGCTATCTTCCTGCAATGCCACACCGACGCTGTCGCTTTTCAGAGATTTCAGCCCCAAACACGGCAGCCTACGGTCCCCCACAACCTGCACTCGGAGCTGTATGTCGCAGGTGGAGAGCAGTGTACAACTCCTACCCTCTTTTATGGTGCACCATCATAGCGACCTCCGTCGAACGGCTGGACCTCCAACTGCAACGGTCGAAACAAAGTCCATTGTATGTTGCCGTCGTCACCTCAGGACCGTCCACATTCCTCCGCACATATGAGCACTTGCTAGTGAACGCCGCCCCGCGAATTCGAGCGCTGGACCTGTATGTCCCGGAGCATCGGGCTAACCGTACGGGAGCCTTTGCCTTCTCCAGCCCAATGCATGTTGCGCTCCTTGGAGGTCCTACGTATTAACGTTCGCGTAGACTATGCGGACCCAAGCGGTCTTGAAGCACTCCTACAGCCGTTGGACGGAGATATACAGCCGTACAACAACTTGCAAAACGTGAACTGCACACACATCCCTTGGAGTTTCTTACAGACCATACTACGATCCTCGATGAACGTCCTGCGAGTTTCTTCGCTGTCGCAAACTGGCAAGTGAAGAGGAATGGCTCAGCGCGCTCAAAGCTATGCCCCAGCTCACGGAGTTGGCATTGTGTCGCGCCATCGGTCTCACGAGTCTGGGAGAGGAGCCACAGGCGCTGTCGAGCGTCGTCCATCTCCCCTATCTCACTACGCTGACACTACTCGAGCTCAACGCATATGACGGTCTCTGCTACTTCAACCTATGGAATCATCTCTCGGGTTCCAAATCTTTCCCACATTCACCTCGGTTTTGACGACACCTTACCCCCTGTCTCACGAGAGACTCCACCGTTGGGGTTGTACCTAAATGCTCAAGCGAGGACACGGACAGACCGTACATTACCGCCTGGCTCACATGGCCACCTGCCCCGATGATTGGGCTATCGCTGCCTCAAAACATGCTTGGCTCGTCTCTGGGCCTATCATCCGCAGAACCTCCCTCAACCCCTCCCGATTCTTCGCGCACCCCAGTCTTACAAGTACTCGCGAACGTTTCTCCATCTCATTCATCGGACTGAACGATAGTCATTCGGTCATTGAGACCCTCCCCCTATCTCATGTCACAACTTTGGTCGTCGACCACGTGATCGACCACGACGACCTGCAAGGCACCTTCTCCGACATATGGAGCATTCTTGCGGCGAAGATGACAAATGTCACCTTCATGGACATCTCCAACAGGAACGCAGCAACAGGGTTCCTAGCCAAGCTCAGACGTGCAGCGAAGACCGCCGCCTTGGACGATCGCCCCTTCGAGTTTTTCCGTAAACTAGAGCACCTCAAGCTCAGCGACATCTACTGGAACGATGGTGCTGTCTTACCAGGCGCAATTATGCACGGTGGATGGACTGACCTACCGGGCCATGCCCTTGTATCGCCAATCTCAACGGACTCCTCGGATGTAGTTGTGTACCCATCCGATGGAAGCTTGCACGTGCGAGATCGGGGTCGTTTGCGACTACGAGTGCAAGTGGGTGGAGGAAAGGTTCAACAAGCTTATCGTCGAGGCTCTGCAGTGGCGCAAACGAGTGCGGAGTGCCGCATCTCCGGCGCCTCGAAATACGGGCCCCTATTGTCGATGCCATTCCCGTTCCGCGAAGGTACAGCAAGCAAGAGGGCTCTTGAACGAAATGGTCGGAGAGCTGCATATCCAATTGTGTGTGATGCGGACTGGCTCATCGAGACGCAGATGGCTGGGATTATTGGGGCGTAATCAGAGACTCTGATTACAATACTTCCCTTGAAGCTCGTTTTATGTGTAACTTTCAACTTTCAACCTAGATTTTCTTCGGAAATAGTCTGACAAGAGGTTGGTGCGTAACTACGCCATATGTACTTCTAACACTAGTCAAAATTCAAGTTTATTACGCCACGAACCGTGATTGTAGCGGGCTTTTATTATTTAATTGTCAGACGAATCGAGGTTCACCGCCACGCAGGACGGGAAACGATACCACCATCGCATTAGGGGAAGATGTGTCCCAAGCTTCCCGCCGCGAGGCTCGAATTATAACGGGCACCACGCTTATGGGCCTGGGCCCTGCACTCCCGGCGACATGAGCCAAATAAGGCAGCTGTCACACGGAGGGCGTCGGTGAACCCGCCGTGCGCAGATACCACGTCGGGGTCACTCATGAGCGGAATGTCGCCCCCACAGTCGCCGGCCGGACGCGCGATCTGCCGGCCTCTTCCTTCGCTTCTGCGACGTCTGTCATCCACGCGCCCCGCTCCCCCGTCGCTCATATATAAAGCCGACCCGTCCGCCGACGTTGCCCCCATCCCTCTTGTTCTTTCCCCCCCACCTTCAACGGCGGTTCAGCCGCCCTCCCCTCACGCCCGTCGCGCCTGTCGTCCCTATCGTGTATCCATTGCTCACTCATTTAGTCCCTTCCGTGGACACGGGCCCTTCTCCGCCCCCCTCGGCCCTCAACCGAGGTTTGTGCACTGGTACGTACCCGACCCAGTCCAATATCACTGACTATATGCGCCTCATCGGGACGTCATATCGAATATAAGTCGTGGCTAGCACTTGAATGAGTATATCTGCCGGTCCGTCGAGCATCGCGCCGCCCCCCCCGGAAACACTAACGCGACGAAACTCGAAACGTATTCAAGTCGTCTCCTTCCGCTCCGCCTCTCCTTTTGAATGATAGTGTACCTGTGGAGCTCCACACGGGTAAGTGACAACTCGTCCTGGAACGAACGTGTCCGAGGGTTCCTGCCTTTCTGTTCCTTGATTTTCTTGGAGCTACTCGCCGCCCACAAAGTCGGGTTGATCGAACAGCTCGACAGCGACGGGCGCTGGTAGACGCTGGGGTTGGGGAACTCCTACGTTCCACCAAGTGGCGTACTGGTGATTGCATTGTGGTAGACGGATCTTGCGATCCTTGCCCAGGCACGGGGTGGGGGCGATTCTTGTGCCCGAAGCCCTGGCGCTACATGCGCATTGAATCAGACTTAGTACTGGCTATCCGTTATCCAGTTTTCTTCTGAAATGCTGCTACCTCCAGTGACGCCGCACGTGGCTTTATTCGCTAATTTCGATCGTCACGTTTCCTAGAATGCCTATGAATCTCTCCTGCGGCAGCAGTTTGCGGCGGAGCGGACCATCGGGCCTATTTTAAGCACCGTCCGGCGGCGGGACAGTCTCAGCAACCCAAAGTCCTACACAGTGGGCAACGACTTGGGTTAGTTCATGTGACAGAGAAGACTGAATGCGTACAGTGCATACAATGTCATACAGAGCGACCTGCAACTCCATTGTGACGACGGTCAACGACCAGTATCTGGATGGAATCAATAGCCTCGAGAGCATGGAACAATGCATTCGCCTCGATTCCCGCTAGAGCTCGCAGCGGCGAAATTTGCCACAAGGACGTGAGGGGCAAAACTCGGAGCATCTTCTAAAGATTGCGCCCAATATAGGTACTGTAACCCGACACAGCAGCTAGGTTAATTTCTATGACTATTCGCTATCTGACTTCGGCTTTGTCAACGCTGGTGACTAATGCTTTCTTTCGCTGTTCAGCTCAAAAAGTCCATTCTCTCGCCCGCTCGGGCACAGGAGCACGCCGTACAACCCCACTTTCGTCAGATGACGATGTTTTCGTCCCGAGCCAAAAGTAAGTAGGACAAACTTCCAAGCGAACAGCTGACATCACCATCACGATAGAACAAAATCCCCAATCGACGATGACGACATCACCTACGAAACGCTCCGCACCATGCGAAGCGTACGGGTCGGCAACGTCGCAAGGCAAGCATCGGTGCGGGAGCGCTTTGCAATCGTCATCGGTCGACGCGCCGTGACGGGGCCCACAGAAACGCCGCAAGAGCCGGCCGAAGGCGACGGACCTGCACGTCGCGCCAAAATCGCGAGTGGGGCCGATGGGCTTGGTGGCGTTCGCGCGTCGCGCCCTGTTGCGCTCCTGTGCGGGATCTGGCGGTGGAGTGGAGCGCTGCGAGCTATTCCATGCACATCGGTGACGGAAAGCAACAACATAACGGCACGCCCGTGACGGCCATGGGGACACGTGTCACCACGCAAGAGATGCACGAAAATTTGGGCATGGGCATAGGTGCGGTATTTTTTGGTGTGGGTAACTATGTGTTTAGGATACATGGTGGGAAATGCGGTGGTGAGAGCGGTGATGGTATGCATGTGTTGTGTGTATGGGGTGCAGATGCTGATGAAAAAACTATTTTGTAGTTTGAATAAGGTAGTGTATGATAGGTGAGTACGGGCGGAAGCGATGATGATGAATAAATATAGATACAGCAAACGCCCCAGGCGAAGACAAGCACGGGGACCATTTTTGATTTCCATGATGAGGGGAGATTTTGCGACAATTCCGTTGAGGAAGAAGGCGAAGGCGACGACGATAGGGACGGCGAAAGCGATGACAAACTGTTGAAGATTTTGCAAGGAGCAGAGCGATGAGGGGTATGCAAAGTATCGAGACGAAAGCGGCGGCGGCGGCGGTCTATCCGGGTCCAAGAAAAGGAAGACGTAAGTTGTCGTCAAACGGAATGCGTTCGCTACCGGAGGGCGACACCGACGGGGCGCGCGCACCCATCGCACGCCCACGCTCCAGCTCGCCTTCAGCACCCGCTCCTGCCGCTGCCGAGCCCGGATGCTGTGCGTACATCGTACATCGGAGCTTCGTCAAGCTCGTCCACCCGCCTCCTCCCCCGCATCGATCGTGTCGTTGATCCCTCGCGCTCCCCTCCCTGCACCGCCCTTGCCCCGTCCTTCCACCCCCCCCCCCCCCCTTCTGTCCTCCCCCCCCTGGGCTACTCTCCCCACGGCTCCCCTCCCCTGCCCGTCCTCACCCCCTGAGCTCCTCCCACCCCTCCTCACTCCACCTCACATGTAGCTCCAACCCGCCCCCCCCCTCTCCCACCTCCTGTCCACCTACCTCTCCCACTCCCCCTGCCCTTCTGCCTCTTCTTCATCTGACTCGCCTCCTCATCCCCCCCCACCCCCTCTTTACCCCCTCCACCTTCACGACATTCTCTCATGGCCCTCCCCCCCCCCCCCCCTGTACCCTTACCTCCCTCCTCCCTCTCCCCCCAACTCCTTCCCCTGCCCTCCTCTCGCCCTCCCCCTCCTCGGCCCTCTCTCCCCCCTCCCCTCCTCCCTCCTCTCACCCCCTCCCCTTTGCCCCCCCTCCCCTCCTCTCTTCCCTCCCCCTCTCCTCCCCCCTCCATCTCTTCCCCACCGTCGTCCTCGCTGTCGACCGCGCAGCCTTGGACGGCCGCGGCGCGTTGAGCGCCTCGACGAAGCCATAGCGCGGCCTGCGCTGCGGGCGAGCTGTTGCGGCGCGCGGAGACGACGGGGCTCGCGGACATCCAACTCGGCGACCTTTTTTCGACGCTGTCCAGACGGGCACGCTGGGCATCGGACAGCTGGCGCTGGCGCGGGGGCGAGCGTTGTGTGCGGTTGAGCGGCGGCTGGAGGCAGAGCGGAGCGTCGGCCCCCCCCACCCCCCTCGGGATCACTGCTCGCTAGGTGGCCGTCCGCGGCCGCGTTCGCGTTCGCGGTTTTTTTTTCTTTCTTTTTTTTTTTCTTTTTTCGGGTCGTTCTTGCTGCTGAGCTTGTGGTCGCGATGTGTGCCACTGGCCTCGCCGTTAGTGGGAGAGCATGACGGGTCGCATGCGAATGACCTTGGGTGTCGTCGGAGACACTTGCACGCGAGCGGGAGATGGCCTGCAGCGCGGACGGGCGCGGCGGTTGTGTGCGAGCCAGATGCTGGCGGCGAAGCCGCAGAAGATACGGAGCTGCCCTGGAGAAGCGAGAAGTAGGCAGGCAGGCTGGTGCGCTTGGCCTTGCGGCGGGAAGACACGGCATCGGTCTCTTCGTGAAGGGAGAGTTCCGAGATGCAGACGGAGGATGTGTCGTCCTCCGTGCTGGCGTAGAAGGGCGACGGCATGCCGTGGGACAGACCGAAGCTCGACGCAGATGATGAGGCCGCGGATATGTGGCGGTTCAAGTGGGGCACAGTAGAACGGTGGTTGGTCGTCGACGGATGACGTGCGTAGGAGAGAGGCCGGGTCGATGGCTGGTACCGCGGGGACTTTTGTCCGTCGACAGAGAGCATGTCGCGATATTGCTCGTTGAGGACGTAGGGGTCTGCCCTCGTCGTCGTCAGTGACGGCGGACCAGGCGGTAGACGAGTTGGAGGACGAGGAGATGGAGCAGCGGGCGCGGTGTCCAAGCGCTGAGGGCACGAGTGGCGGGAACGTCGAGATTGCCCGGTGCGTTCTTCATGGAGGGAAGATAGGGTGAGGGGTGGGCACTGCTCGTCGCGCTGGGAGAGGGAAGGGGATGCGCTGTCGCGGCTTTCGCACTCGTCACTGCAGTAGACACGGCTGGGGGAGGTAGAGGGTCAGCACAGGGGTAGAAGAGATTTAAGTAGGGAAGAAGGAAGAAGACGGAGGTAATTGGACACGAGGAAGACTAGGAAATGATGGGGATGTAAAATGGGATGCCTCGAGGAATACGTACTCTTCGACCGGTCTGCCGCAATGTATGCATACTTCCGTCTCTTCAAACATGGTAAACCCGCCCAGATGGGTGGGGTAGATCGCGATGTGGTGTTCGATCACGTATTCGGTACTTGTTATCCGGCGACCTCGAGAAGGTTGTCGGCAACTTGGTGGTGTGTGTTGCAAACGGGTTCGGGGGACGTTGTCGGCGAGGTGGGGGATGTTGGGGACGGGACTGTGCGGGCGGGGGGCCCCTAGTTTAAATAGTCTAGGCCGAGTCATGACTGCACAATTCAAGACACGGATCGCACACAAAGGCGTCAGTCACAACAAGAGTCACAGCGTCAAAGCTCACAAAAGATTGAACGTGCCGTCGGAGTTACCGCTTTGGGCCCATTTTCTCGCTTAGATTGTCATGCGTGACTCCTTCATTGGGAAGCGTCACAGTCACTTAACCAAATGCGGGTGAAGATCAGCTGGGGGGATCTAATCTTATCTTATCTGGCTCGGCGAAAGCCCTGTGGTCGTCGCACGTTCCCCCTTTTGCCTCCCTCTTTTTTGGCCCACACGCGGGACGGTTGTTTCTGGCCATCCCGCAGCGAACGTGAAGGCCAGACCACCGGTTCGCTCGGAGAAAGGCCCCGTGTCCATTCTGCCGGTGTTTTTGAACGTGCAAAAAAGAGAAGAAAAAACGCGCTCGCTTCGCTTGTGTCCGGTTGTTCTGCTCGCCTGTGTTAAAGTGCACACGGTACGCGACGGTATCACGTTTGTGCTCGTATGTTTCGAGACTCCCACCGTGACTGCTGTTGTCCACTAGACAGGCCCAACCATCCGGTCTTGTTGACCCTCTTAACCCTCTTTTGCAGCGCCCTCTGCATTCTTCGCTCACTCGTCACGCCACCTGCCCTGAGAAGTTGCGTGCACGCCGTGTGGAACTGCTCATACACGCAGACCCACAACAGCATGAATCAACCACACGCATCTCAACGTTCGCCAATCTCACAACACCATGATCCTCCTATTCTTGCGTCCATTTTACCCTGTGCTTGGGGATGGGCATGCCCCCTTCGGCAAACTTTATACCTCTTCATGCGGTGTTACTGCCTATCAACGAACCCTCCGGGCTGTCTCCCTATCGCCGGACATTGAGCAAGCCTGTAATCGTCCTATGGGCAAAATTCCTCGTCATATCTGTGCTCTTCTGCGCTGCGATGCAGGTTTGGCCACTTTTTACGGATACTTACCACGCGCATCGCCAATCTCGCGCGAACAGTCGTTGCCTTGCGTCAAAAACGAGCCATAAAACACGCGTGCGTCCTCGCGAATGCCCCACACTAGCTGCGCTTCGTCAGGCAGAAACTGCGCAAGTAAGCATCCCTGCGGCGCTGCATTCCTGCCGAGCCAGCATTCTAACCAAAGTGTCCCGCCTTAGCTCCAGTAACACCGCGCTGCTGTCCTAAGATTGTTTCGGCCCACCCAGCTTGCTCGGCGCCTTTCACTCAGTGCAGTCGGCCGGTTTGCGCACGACCAGTTCGACGCTTGGGCTCTTTGCGTTAGCCTTACGGTAGTTCGTCAGGCGACCACATCAGTCAGAAGCTATACCGAAGAAAGCACTATACTCATCATGGGTGGGCTTGGGATGACGCTCAGGGCACGGTCATCTTGCAAATTCCTGGGCGAGCGGTCAACATCACGGCCTGGGTCTCAGATGCCCGCCCTCGATGCGTGCTCTCATTCTGTCGTCCGGTGATGGCTGTACTCAGTGTACTGACACTGAGTGTGCGTCTGAGGCAAGTGCATACATCCACGAGCCGGTGTCAGCCCTGTGCATCAGCGCGCCTTCATACCGACCCCATGAGCTACTTCGATGGTGGGGAGTCCTGACCCGGCACCCCCACAGTTCCCGGCGTCGTTTGCATTCAGAGTGGTGGGGACAGCTGTCCGTTTCTCGCTTGACACCCCAGGAACGCATCGTACGTCCAGCTGCCTGGGGATTCTGGCAATGCTCACGTCGGCGTCACGATAGCTATTTCGCGGCCCTTGCTGTGAAACGAAACACGCCGGTCTTGCGCTTTCAAGGTTGACGCGCTCCTTCACAGCTGCAGCCTACTTATCATGGCGACACGACAAATCCTCGTTGCTGTGTAGAGAGGAGAGGGCAAAAACAGCTCTCATAACCTCAGGTGATACACTCCATTGACTCCTCATGCACTGATCTAGGGGCGCAATCAGTGCAATCGGACAATACTGAACTCGTCTCCAATGTCCGGCCTGCGTGTATGCACCCTTCACCGTGAGTGATCCAGTACACGGGCGTGGTAATATAACTCACAGTCACATACAGATTCTTCGATTAAGTGTGATACATGCGTTCCCGAGGGTGTTGGAGAAGACGTCTCAAGGTATAAAGGAGGTCTGACTTGAATAGGTATGACGCCACACTTTTCCCGTTTCTTGCTTGTGCATGATGTAGAACTTTGGGGCAGACCACACAGATTTGTTGTGTCCACACGACCAACACATGAACGGCATCCTCCGATGGTCTTGGCCTTCGACGCAAATATACCTCCCTCACCACTGTGTGGCATCAGTCGTCCTCACCCCAGTCGTCTTCTCCGTTCCGTCACTGCGTTATTCTCCGTTCCCTCGGTGCGTCACAACGATTTCGCGCACCCTCCCGGTCGCCACCAGGTACGCGACGGCCGAGGCACGCCATACTTGCCCCCACTACTATCAAACGACGCGTTCTTCCGGGCCCGACGCCCATCCGACGCGTATGGGCAATAATCGCGGGCGGCGGGCCTGAACGTATCTCGCGACCGCGGCGAAAACATACGCAACCGCGCGCGTGCGCCACACGCCTAGACCCCTCCGCGCTGCTACCCGCGCGGACGTCACATCACAACCAGGAATGACGATTTTCTGCAACAACAAGGCGCAAAATCGTCGTCTCACACGTCCCAAACTCGCTTCCTTCGAGGACTGTTTGTGATATTTCCGCACTCTCAAGGACTCGTGACGTCACAGCCATCACAGTTCACGTCCGTGACGACGCAAGTTTTTGTACATGGGGTTTTGTGCTCGTCACGGATGCCGAGTCACGTAAGTCACGGCGAAAACCCTTCCTCGGCGTGACATGTCGACAACACACCGCCTCTTGCCAATTGTGGATGTCGGCCCGCTCTGCTGACTTCAAGGGTGCGCCCATCTTTTGCAAACTCTGCGTCGCGGTCGAGAGCGGTTACCATGGCCGAAGCAGTGACAAACAACGGCCACCCAACGGAGGTGTAGGCGTTCGAGGCGACTGGGCTACGTTCCCTGCTTGGCCGGTTTTACGACGACTGTGGGGGACAGTCCTCATCACTGGCTGCAGCTATAGAACAAAGGTTGCGATCGATCAGGACCCCCCACACGGGCCCGGACTGGCTGGGCCAACGTTTAGAAAGTGTTACCTGGCTCGTCGCTGGAACTGCCCTCGACCGGTCACTTCGCTTGGGAAGAACCCACAACGTGCGCTCGAACACTGTGATGGAGGATCTTCATCCTCTGAATCAGCTCACGGCTTCTTACAATGACACGCCTGCCCCGTGTCATTCCCGCGAGCAATTAGCCTTCTCTGGTACTGACACGTTCCTTATACAGCCCGTGTGGAAAACGTGCCCACAGGAACACCACCATTCTCGGCGCGAAGGGAACCGGAAGGTCAAGGAATACTGCTGCGATTTCTGTTCTCGGGGTTCTTGCTCCTCCAGTTACTTACAGCCCATATCACTTCTGTATGGTGCAATCGCCGATTGCCTTTATGGCACTAGCGGTGTCTATTAAGCCCTGGAGTCAACGGCTGCGACTAATTCAAGGTTTGACGTGGAATATGTGTATCTGACTGGCCGTGTAAAGCGTGTAAAAATACAACGGGTCCAATGGGGAGTCTGTAGAGAGCTGTGATATTTTTGGGAGTGCCCGGGCCTACGGGGGAAAAGGTTGTGTAAGAAAACTGGTCCATTATACTTCTCGTCATTGTGGTGATTGATATGCGTGGGACGTCAAAATGAATGTCACTTTCCTCCGCCCAGGAGCCCGCCGGAGACCCAGAAAAAGTCTCGCCACATATACCCGATCTTACCCCTAGACCGCCCCGAGATCTTGCCGCACATCATTCATGTCACTAAGCGGCTATAGCATAGGATTGTGTTGTAAGTAACCGTGACCTGGCTCCAAATGTCTGGCCCATGCACTTTTCTCCTTTACCGAGCTGATGGCCCAGGCCATGTTTTTGTCGCATGATCTGTGCTGGCGTCATGTGTACGAGTAAGGTATGGTATATTGGAGGTAGCCAAATCGTCGTACGGATTGCTCAAAGCTGGAATAGGGCCCGAACACGGGGACGTCCAAAACCAGTGGCAGCTGTGACAGCATAAGCAGAGAGCAACGACAGCCCCCGGGAAAGGTCCGCCCGGGAGATGGCGCGAGAGAGCGCGAGAGCCGCGTCCTCCTCAAAATAAGCAATAGGCTTTCCCGTGCCCAAGAGAAGCCAAGAGAACGCTGTTGCGAGAATTCCGGAAAGGTTGGTGCGTATGGCGTTCCTGGACGCTCGCCGCGGAGTCACGTCGTTGGGCCATCAGAGGTAAGCAATTCTAAACCTCCCCCCCAGCTCGAGCTCTCCAGAGGTGGGATAAATTGCCATCCGCTGATGGTTTGGCGGCTGGAGGCATGCGGAATGCCACAGCTTGGCGTCCTCAGGGTTTAGGTGCACTCCACGGCCGGCCTCCTGCGCTGTCTGTGCCACGCACCCAACGCGCCCAAATGTGGACAAATAGTATTATTGGAGAAGAAAAGCAACACATGGGAAATACATTGCTCTCGTCCTGTGTAAAAACAGGGGAGAAAAGCTTTTAATAGCCAAAAGGGCGCTTACGGAAAAAATAAACATGGACTTTCGAGGCACCGAAGTGGGCGCCCCATGTGCTGGAGCACTTCGCCGGGGAAATTGGCCATGCCACCGCCCGCCACCATCAACGGCTAAGCCATTGCGAGCACCCTCCACGGGACAGCGCGAGGCTGGAGGAGGAGCAGTTTAGGAATTGGCTTACCATCTATTAGCAGCCTTATTAGAATCCGTGTGCGATCTCCTGTGTGACGTTCCGTCCAACAGCGTCCCTGTTCATGGCTGTTTCGGCTCCAGTTCTGGGGTGTGTGTTGATGCTTGGCTGTGTTATTTTGGCGATTGCACGACGGGGTCTTCCCCGACGCAAAATCCGGGCGGTGCGACGCACTACATGATTCTCGAATTGAGCTATAGATACGAGGCGGAAGTCGTAACGGCTGCAAAACTGTTTTAATGGTCTGATTGTCTTATTTTGCGCTACGCCTCGGGGATTGTATCAATCCACAGATCCGACAAACGGTGTACGGCCCCATCTAAATTGCTCAGTCGTGTCGAACGGTACGCATTTAGGTGTAATTAATTCCTCTAGTTCATCGTATTTCTGTTTCTTCTCGTATGTCTTAGTGAAGTAAGGGCGCCACCAGCTGGCACGGAATGCCCGCCAACATTCATCGTGCTCAAAGCGGTTCGGAACAAACATATTCCCGCTTGCCACTGTCGCAACCTTGAGCAAACACACTCGGGCGAGATATCCGAGTAACATGATTATCGGTGCCGACAGTGGAGGTGTATCGTCCGTACGACAACGCTTCTATGTGCATACCTCACACCATTCCTTCGGCACACACATGGTGCAACACATCGAGACAGGTCATGGAGGGCGCCGTGCGAAGAATCTGTGGCAACACGACAGGCGCACCTCGCCTAATTGTTCGCGAATATTGCCCTAAGCCTTTAGCGTCGGCGTCTTTATCTGATACCGATGAGATGATTCAACGACGACTCGACTGCACACGGGTTGAATTCAATTGAATTGAATTGCGTCGGGCCGCCCAGTATAATGACCCGTAGTTCTGTTGGGCCAAAAAAGCCGTCGAATCGGCCTTGGAGGTAGCGCACTCGGTGAGTGTGATGGCGGTGTCTCAGTAGGTTGAATGTTATCAATGTTTCGCAGCAACGCTGTTTGCACGTATCTCACCGGATACGAAAAACACAAGATGATTCTAATGACATCACGTTTTTGCGCCCCCTGACATGGAACCATAGTGTGGGAGTGTTATCACTCAGGATTGTTGACACGTATCTCTCCTATCCTGAAACCAACGCTTCGAACCCTGGTCCTAGTGCTCTCAGTGTTGTAAGCCACGTGTTCTGATTTACGTTTTTGCTACAGCTGGTATTTCTGAACGGGACAATATGGCTGCGGCTTCACAATTCATAAGCCTTTCATAAGGTTCTCACGGTTAGGTTTCTACGAAGTCCTTGACAACGTCTTCCCGTCTACTCCGCGGAGTTTGAACAATTCAAGTTGTGTTCGACTTAAATCCAGCAGTGACTTCCCACAGTTCTCATACATGTTTGCGAGGGATAGGAACATCCTCCGTTCTGAGTGTGATAATTTCCGGAAGCTGCGGCATGTTGGACTCACCGGTGGCAGCTGCTGCAGCCAGCAGGCGCGTGGCCTTTCTGCCCGCTGCCTCTTCAAGCCGACCGAAAACATCCAGTGAGGTGGGAAAAGTGAAGCTCTGAGCTGCGAGCATATATCTAGATCATTATATATCGTGTCATGCTGGTCAATAGAATTATCTTGTGAACGCAAAATGGCACGAACCCGACCGGGGGGAGCGGGGGGGGGGGGGGGG